>JAGFMF010011416.1:71098-113517 GCA_019455555.1 Galemys pyrenaicus
ATGGGGAGGGGGCACAAAGTACTTTATATTTAAAAAAAAAATACTAGTATATGATCTAAGAAGAGCTGACCCAACTGGTGTCTTCTTTCTATGTACTTTTACTCCATTATCCCCCTAGTTCTCCAGAAAGTCACTCTGAATTTCAGATATTCTCCCTGACCGTCATACTCATCTTTAGCAACCACCCTGTTCCTCTGCTGCCGCAGCCCAGCTCCATCAAGAACCAGGGTCCCCACAGGATGAGACAGCGTCAGCAGATGAATGTATAAGGAAAGGGAAGAGGGTAACGAGAAAACACAGACACTCTTTCTAGGGTGCCAACATCTTACACTGAGAGTCTCAGCAGGTCTTTAGTTTATACTTTACACAAGAGAAACAGGATTGCAAGGAAACATCATTTGTAACATTTTCTTAGGAAAAACAGGGGACCTTGGAGGCAGGCAGCCAGTTGCAAAAACATGTTTTTGAGAACAGCAGAACAACATTCGTGCCATTTGCTTAGAACTGGTGCAAAACAACATGTATCTTATCAATATACTAAACACTGAGGCAGATTTAATAACCCAGCTCCATCACAATCAACTAGCCCTTTCCACCACAGGCCCCAAGCAAAAAGGAAATATTAGCGTTAAACCCCAAACTATATCTATTCCTTACCGTTCCACCCCCAAAAGGAGCCACTAACCCCAACCTATTCTGAACCCAATAGTTCATCATCAAAATTGCTCAGCAACCAGTTATTTTGTTTAGTAAAACAACCTATCTTACAACTGCTGCCCCCACCATGGGAAATTTCCATTTAGCACTTAATATGCCTTTACAAGATGGTGACAGTAATATCAGCCAAAATAGCGGAGATCTGGCCGGGGCCAGCTTTGGAGCTCCTGATTTTTCAGGGGTGTCCCTCATGCCAGACTTTTGTCACTCAGCATGAGTAGCATGGCCCCCAGCACTCTGCTCAGTACAGTGCACATTTATTCAACTTCCCATCTTTCACTTAAAATTTATCTTATTCTGGAAAGTTTGCACCTAGTTATGTGCATTAAGTTTTTTCAATTTTATAATAGCTACCCTCTCTTTTTTTAGGAAAACAAAAAACAAGGCTGTTTGTCCTATAAAAGCACCAAAACTCTGGATTTGGCAGTTACTGCTCCTTAATGTCATTTAACCTATTCTTTGTTCTCATCAGCTTTCTGTAGAGAGCTAAGGAAAACTAGAGACTGCATACCTCAAAGATCAGTCCTGCTGGATGGGACTGTGAACTTCTCTGCACTGAAATCTTTTGATCTTGAGAGTTATAAACAAAACAATCTTGTAAATATGGAATAGTCTTCAAAATAACATTTGACTAAATGAGTTGCTTTTCTCACTTTTATTATGTCTCACTTTTATTAATGGTAAGAGAGATGAATCTGCTATAAGTTGTTCATCAGTCTTCACCCCACGGTGGCTTTATTCTTTATTCTTGATTCTTTATTCTGTAACTTAATTAGGGGTTAAAAAATGTCAGTTTTCTAACTATTAATTCCTATTGCATTTCCTACCTGGAATTCTGCTTTAAGTAGACGTTCCCTCATAGCTAGTTATACAATCAAGTACAAATGCAGAATAGATAAAGCAGGATAAATGCTTTATTAACACCCCTGTATTTATCAACTTCTAGAATAATGAGCTTAGTGCCCTAGCTACCTTCAATGAATATCTGATATTTGGTTGTTTTTAATTATTTCAGATGATCTCAAAGAATTTTATGGACTTGGTGAGACGTTTTTTCTACAAAAGGGCACCTCAAGAGAAACTTGTGATGGAAATGATGTGTCTTAACTGTGACAATGTGAGTATTGAATGTGACCCCATACTATAGTTTCTCAAGAGGTTACCACTGGGGAAACTGGGCAAAGTTTACACAAAACTCTCTGTATTATTTCTTTTGTGTATATATCTAGATCTATATCTCTAGATATAGATATATGTATATATATATATGGGCCTATAATTATCTTAGTATAAAATGTTTAATTTAAAAACATCCAGCCCACTTTTGCACACAATGCCCAGGGCAAGGTGTCTGCCTTGAAATTTGATTTCCTAGAGTAAAAATACCAGAGACTGAGTAATTCAATTGGTGAAAAATAATTCTTTGGTCATCATACCTGTGCTGTGTGCTAGACTTAGACCTGGGACCAACAGCTGGATAGTGCAGACATGGGAAGACCTAGGCTTTGCCTTCTGGGATTTAATAGTACAGCTAGGAAGATAGGGCAAACTGCTGGCACTCAGTACACTGCATTGAAATGGATTGTTTTGGTGCATCCTTATATATCAGCATCTGTGTATACTACATTAAATTCACCACTGAAAGTCCAGGTCTATCCTTCACCATACAATGCATCTCTTTGACCCAAATGAACTTCCTCTTCCCCATCTCTTCAGGTAACCCTAATTACGTCTTATTGTATAAAAGCTTGTTTTTGTTTTATTTAGTTCATTCAACTGTTTGGCTTCTCTACATGAATGAAATCAAGTATGAGTAAAATTACTTGAGTGAAATCATAATCGTAATGCCCTTTAGGTCTATCCATGTTGTTGGAAATGGTAGGATTTCATCAATTTTAATAACTGAGTATATATAACAAATGTTCTTTATCCAGTCAGCTTTCATTGGACACTTAGATTGTTCCAAACTCTTGGCTATTGTAAATTATGCTGCAGTAAACATGTAGGTGCATACATCTATTTGAATTAGTGTTTTTGTAGTCCTCAGGTAAATATCAAGACGTTTGATAACTGGGTTGTGTGGAATGCCTATATTTCATTTTTTGAGGACTTTCCATACTGTTTTCTATAATGTCTGCACCAATTTATGTAGAATGTGAACTTCTTGAGGGAAGAACCTGACCTTATTGTGTCCTCTCATTTAATCCACACATCCCACTTATAAAAATAGCCCACATTTCTGAAGCTGCTCCTCGGTCTCTTTTTCCATGTTCTCCTGTTCGGGGGAGTACACCATTCTTCTTCTTCTCACTACCTGACCAACTTCTTTCCTTTGACTTCAATTCCTCCATGAATTTGTGTTTTTGCCTCCCGTGGCACTGTGAGTGTAACGTCACAAAATGTCATGTTTGTGTGTGTGTCTGTTTGCACTTTTTCCCTCCCACCCTTTATGGGCTATCTGGTGCACTGGACAAAGCAGTTGGTGTGCAGTAGGTGTTTATTAAATATTTAGTGGCTGAATGTATGTGGGCCCTCACTTCTGGGCGTTTTCACTATTTATTGTGAGACACAGACACTCATTATGAGGGTGCTGCTGCTGGCATGGCCTGGGTGATCTGGATCCTCTTGGTTTCTTTCTAGCGGGAGAGAGCTTAGTTGCAATTCAGGAATCAATTACCTCTGGCAAGGATTCAGGGCCCTGAATTCTAGTTCCAACTCTACCCTGGCATGGTGGTTTTAGGCAGAGTTATGCCTGTATATTCTCCCTCCTCCCCAGAGATTCCAATCTCTTAATTCCTGGATCTTCTGACTGTGTCACTTTATATGACAAAGGGACTTAGCAACAGTGATTATATTAAGGATAAAATGGAGGGATAATCCTGAATTTTTAGACAGAGCCAATCTAATTACATGGATCCTTTACGTTGGAAAACATTTCCCAATGAGAGATGGTACGCTCTCTAATGAATGGCAAGGGACATAACCTTGTCAGATTTGCTGAGTTTTATTCCATTGTCATTTTCTGCATACTCAATTTGCCCTATCTTTTATCAATGGGTGTCTTAAAATTTTCTTTAGTACACTGTATTTTTTAGAGTAATTTTAGGTTCATAGCAAAACTGAGTAGAAAGGTGCAGAGATTTCCTGTATGCTTCCTGCCCCCACACAGGCATAGCTCAATGGGAGTCTTCTTGTTTTGGCTCCTGTATCTTTTGACTTGGCCCAGTAACTTGGATTGCTTCCTTACTCTCTAGAATGGCAAGGCTAAATCAGCCTCTTCTCCCAAATGCCTCTGCTCCATCTAAGGGTATATGCTATTTAAAGGCAATAATACAAACAATAGGATGCCATTGCTCCTGAATTTGTATTGATTTTAGACTTCTAGGTTCAATAGAAACATCTAGGAAATATATGTTCTTGAGAAGGAGAAAATGAACCATGAACTAATTTTATTTCCTATTCAAAAGTAAGATTTTAAACTTTTACTAATTTTATATGAGACATATTAAAAGACATACCTGTGTCTTTTTCTCTTTCATTGAAAATCTTGATCTTAACAACATGAACATGGTTGCCTATTTGTTTTATCCGAAATATCCACATAAAGGTATTAAAATAACAATAGTGTTATTACTAAACATTAAGATTATTGAACACAACTTAAGATTTCTTTGCCCTTATACACACACACACACACCACATATATTGTCTTTCGGGTATACCTAGAAAATAATCACAATGAAAAACTTACATTTCAAGTCACTTGAGTAACTTTTTTTGTGACCAGCTTGATATGCGTCTGCAATATACTCAATTCTGCCTCCATACCACCAACCCAGCAAAAAAAAAAAGACAAGTCTTTTCATTGCCAAGATCAGTGGACAGTTTTCCTATTCTTCTTACGTGATTTCTAAGGAACATTTGACTATTGATCTTTCTTGCTTAAAACTTTTTCTTCTCTTGTGTGTGATGAGTCCACCCTTCCTTTCCTCCTTCCACCTCTAACACTTTCATTTTCAGAGCCTCTGCTTTCTCTCGGACTTGATAACTTGTCCTTCCTTGTCGCCAACCTTCTCCCTGGAGGTACTGTTTGCCTCCCATTGCCTTTAATACCATTGATGAGTTCTGCGCCCCATAGTGGATGTGGAGCCCTTGCCACCTTTGAGCTTCAGAATTGTATGTCTCCTTTCACATGTCACCTAGGCAAAATTTAATATTTTTAAGCTGAAGTTTGAACCTTCCCCTCCACGACCTTTCTACCTGTAATCTCAATCTTACTGAATAGCCCTTCTGTCCAACAAGTTATTTAGCTAGAACTTGCTGATCCTCTCTCTCCACATACAATCTATTAACAAGTTCTATTGATTTTATCTCCACACATACCATGACTCTTTCTTTGCCGCCAACTCAGTACAAACCCACTTTTCTTTCACTATCCCTGTACCCTCATTTTAGAACTTGGATTTTTTTTTTTTATTGTGGTAAATCATTAGGGGGATGGCTTTATACCCCTTCAGATGTGTTACCATCCCATGCCCGCCACCAGAGCACCAGTAAGCCTCCACCAATTAGCCTCTTGCTTCCATACTTGTCCACCATCCTGTCTCCATTGAAAACTGAACTCAAGTAATGTCACTTTGCTGCTGAAATCCTGTTATCATAATTTAAAACTGTAGTTACTATAGCAACTAGGCTCTAGCCTGATCTGACCCTGTGTCCCTTCAATGTCATCTTGGATTTCGTTCCCCTTCTCTCACTGACTCCAGCCACATCAGATTTGTACAACAATCCAAGCTCTGTTTTGCCTCAAAGTTCTCAGAGGTGCCCTTCTATCTGGTCTATTACCATCATTCTGCTGGTCCTGGTTTAAATGCCTCTACTTGGAAAGACCTTTCCCACCTGCACTCAACCCTCACCCCACTCATTTCACTTAGGTGGGAACTGTATACTCTGCTATGGTTGGGACATAGATATGTTTGTTTAGCTTCTCCCCTTCTACTAAGGACCATTTTGGATTATGTTCATTGCCTCAGTAGGCACTTAACATACAGTGGTTGATGAGGAAATTTTAGAAGCTTAAAATATGTATTCCTCAAGGTTTGACTTTAATTGTAATTCCCCACACCAGGTTTCTCTGCGAAGGGCAGGTTCAGTGGCCTCAGCTCCACCCAGTGAAGTAAAGCGCATCCTGAGTGTACCACCTGTGACACAGTGGGCACTCCACAAAGGCAGGAAGCCGCTGCACTCTTGAGGAACATGAGGGGACACACAGACACTTTCTTATTTCTTACAGATTTTTCCTTTAATCCCCTTAGTTGAGTGACTAAGTCCCTTTGACTTTAGAAGCAAGAATAGCTTAGATTTGAATATGACTTTGAGTCTTATACATTTATTTATGTGGTCCTCTTAACCACACTGTGATGTCATTACTGTTATCTCCATTCTACGGAGGAAACAAATGAGACTTAGAATAAGGAACAAAGCCAGGGTCTCCTAGCTAATTAGAGGCAGAACTGGGCTTAAAATCCATTCTTTAGATTCCAATGCCAATTTTGTTTATTCCACTATACAAATTAATCTCATCATGAGGTGCAGAAGGGAAAGGGCGAGTGATTTCCTAAAACACAACCACATTCATCGTTGACTCTTGCCAGAGAACCTTTTGTTTTTCAAATACTGAACCCTTCTCCCTTTCAAAACTAATAACTACGAATAAAAACCATTCATTAAAAATTGCTCTTTCTTTATCTGTGCTAGCTTCGTGCATTTCTCTTTATAAAGGGGACTATAAAATTACTTTTGTTTTTTTCTACAGGTATGTCTCACTTTAAGAAAAGCTTACTTTATATGAAATTTCAGTGTTTCAAAATAAATAAATTAAAAAGTGAAAACGTCCTTAGATCCCACTTGAAAGATTTCTTTAGTCATAAAAAGAGACAGAATTCCTTTAAATAATGAAGTTGCCTGGCACATTTGAGGCAATTATTCAATTCAATGTGCATAATTGCCAGAACACATAAAGCAGGGTGCCTGTAATTCATTGCCTGTTTCTTGATCCAAATATATATGCTTTTAATCATACAGGCCTGTAATGAATTTGCTGGATTACAGTCTTTGCTGCATCTTCAGCATATAACAAAAGACGAATCTGCTTCTTTTCAGAATAATAAGGGTGAGGACATTGCATTTCAGCCACAGAGAAATGCAGATTTCCCCCTCCTTGATATTCTTCCTTTCAAAAAGGTTGCTTAAAGTGGTGCTTAAAAGATAATTCTAGCTTGCTAAATTTAGGGTGTGGAAAAAGTCCAAAATGAGAATATTCCATGGGTAATGGTGCAAGAAATGTTAATATGTGCAGTAAGGGGAGGATGTCCTATATTCTTTGTGCCTCTCTCTCCATCTCTCTCTCTTTCTCTCTCTCACTCTAGCAAGGTCACAAGAAGTGCCCTCAGGCAACAAAGAACTTTACCACTATTACTGCATTTCAAATATAAAGTGATTTCAATATTCAAGTTTTTTCTAAAATCACAGTGAAGTCAGAGCCCCTCTTCAAAATTTATCAGCAAGTTATTAGAAAATACTAATGTTCTTATATTCAAGGCAGATTTCACTGGCAAAAAAAAGTTAACTGTAAAATTTAATGTAAGAAGTGTACTGGTATCTGAAGTTTGCTTTGAAATGCATTGAAAACGCATTGATTATGCATAGATGGATGGGAATAAGATAAAACAAGTTGAGCAAACCTTCTTCAGAATGCATGAGGTCTGCTCTGCAAGTCTGCAACTTGACAATGATATAGGCGGCAGGTCTCAACTGTTGTGAAGACCTGCACCTTAGCTCCCAGGTAGTACCCCGGAGTAGTAACTTTGAGGGACCTGGACAAGCAGGCCTATGAGCCTCTTTGTGGGCTTGCCACATTCAGAGATGTGCAGGCTTTGGAACCCAGAGAACAGACAATTCAGTGAAAAGACAGTGCAAACAGAAAGATGTGTGGAAGGGCTGATCTGTTTAAGACTGGCATTCATGAATAATTCTGGAGGAAAGAAGACTGCCTATAGGGGAAAAAAGTTGGTGGCTAAGGGATAAAAGGAATTTAAAAGTGAGAAAACACTGTTTGGGTGGAATGCCTGGGTTTGTGATGGAGATTCATGTTTACAACATTACATTTAAAAGCACTGCTAGGGTGCTTGCCCTAGTGTTTATCCACCCAGATTTAAAATACTCCATTTTCATACTACTCAGCTGCCAAAAAAGATGAACTCTTGCTATTTGTGACAATATGGAAAGAACTAGAGGGGACTGTGCTAAGTGAAATAAGTCAGGAGAAAGACAAATGTCAGATGATTTCACTCAAGTGGAATATAGAGAAAACAGTCAACAACAACAACAAAACCACAAAGGAACTGGCAAAACTAAACCAAAATAAACCCTAGAAATATGAACTGAGGATACTAGAGGGCAAGGGAAGGTGGGGCTGGGGACAAAGGTGAAAGGGAACACAATGGTTTCTGGTGAAGGACTATGGGTGCTTGGGCGTGGGGGTGGTATGCATCAAATAGCACACAAAAGATGAGGTGTAACCCTACTTCCCTAAATCATGTACAGCAGGGCCTCCCTGGTGGCAAGCAACGCATTATGATGTAAACCACAGCCACTGCAGAACGAGTTTGATCCCTGCCACTGGCCAGGGCGGGGTCCCACATGGTGTAGCACATCTCTCCTGCCTCCCTGGCTGCTGCTCTTGGCAGTGTGTTTCAGTCAGTCTGCCTGTTCTGCTCTCCACTCTGTCTGGTGAATCCTCTCACCTCCCTGGACTCTGTCCTGTACCCCAGCTCTTGTATGCATAAATAAATAAATCTTAAAAAAATAAATAAATCATGTACAGCATTGTAAAGCGATGTCACCTCAATAAAAGAATGAACAAGTAAATAATAACTGACTCCATTTTCTTCCTCATGGGACTTGCTACAATATTTCTGTTTTTCTGCTGACTAAAATAATCCAGTAGAGGATGGTTGATAGTGAAGAAGGCAGAGAGGATGAGTACAGTCATGCTGTCACATATGAATCTTTGCATTTTTCTGACTTCTTTCCAACTCAGCATCTGCTATGCTTCCAGATTAACTTCTCCCACACTGAAGCAAATCTCATTTTTCCTTCTTTGGGGTTTCAATGTATTGGCCTCTCTCTCTTGGCTTCATGTCTTTAAGGTATTGAAGTTACCATGGATTCTATTCCTATCTTGAAAGATAATCAGCCAACTTTTGAGATTTTAAGAACATATATAACACTAAAGTTTAACATTCAGCTGGTCCCTGAAAGAGCTTATGCCATGGTCTCACACCCTTAGTAACTGGTGTAGCTGTGGAACCATTTGTAACAATGACTTGGGTGTTCTCCGTAATATAATAGGCTGGAAGAAAGAAAAGCATAAAGAAAAAAAAAAGAATAAGAAAAGTGATGATAAGAAAAATGTGCTGAGATTTAGCTCCCGTGGAGTGGATGATGATGATTGCAAAGAGCTAGTAGAAACCATCAAAAACACCTTCTTGTACCTTCTGGTGCTATCAAGCTTTCCTTTCACCTTGAGAGCACAGGCCCTGGTTTGTTGTTGAGATTGTCACATAGGGTCAGAATTGGAAGCCATGCCCAGGCACCAAGGTGACATCGATCCTGCCCTCCCTGTCTACATAATCTGCCACTTCACCAGCGATGGAAACAAACAGGTATGCATTTTTTTATAAGATTAGTGAGAATCCAATGTTGTTGATTGAAGGGCTAAATAGGTGTAGTAAATAGCTTGTTTTTTGTATTTTTTCCCCCATAAATCACATTTGTTGTACAGCCTGCAAGACTGGTTTTCAGTTTGTCTTTCCTGTGTCCAGTTTGATCCTACCTGTCCCTCTGAATCTGAACATGTGGCTTTTACAAGAGATTCATCTGTGTATTAGTGAGTGCTAAGGTCAAGAGCACCCAGAATTTATTTTGACACACAGGCCATAGAAGTGGTATAGAATGGAAGAGGTCTTGTTGGGCATAGGGGGAACACCTGGTAAACTTGGGGAGGCTTGAAAGGCCCTAGTGGGAATAAAAAAAAACTCCTGTGAGAATGGGCTATTTCAAGTTGCAAGTGGAAAAACTGATGGGAGGAAAAGGGCAATGGGAGGACACAGATCTTCAAGGCCTCATCGTCCCAATCAGCATAAATGATTTTCAGAATCTGCTCTCAGTTTCTCACCTTCGTGTCAATTATGTGTTTCTGTATCTTTTTAAATATATACTTTTAAATATCCCCTTTAGGTCCCCTTGACACTTACTCCCTCCTCTCTTCCTCTTAACCTTAGAAACTTCACTTCATTTATTAGTATCTCTCAATTTTTATAAGTACTATGCTTTGTTGAACCATCTGTTATATATCTAATAAGTCTTTGTCATTCTGACTTCCTTTACCATACCGGATTCCCTCAAACTTCTTCCATTTTGCTGTAAATGTTAGTATTTTTTTATGACTGAATAGTATTCCTAGAGTGGCTTTGCCATGCTTGATCTACTCTACTATTGAGAGACATTTAGGTTGTTTTCATGTCCTACCTATTGTAGACAGGTGGTTCTGGTTCCATGCTCTTTGGATAGAAGAGCGCGAATAGGTTTGCTGGATCATGTGGTGCTTCTATTTTTCATTTTTTAAGGTAAATTCAGATTGTTTTCCATAAAGGCTGCTCTAGTTTTTAGCCCCACAAATTGTTTCATAAGGTTCCTCTTTCACCACACCTCTCTAGCACTTGTTTTTGTGATCTTAATATGTGCCCTTCTTGTGGGTGTAAGTCAATAGCTCATTGTGGTTTTAACCTGCATCTCTCTTATTGGAAGGGATGATGAACATTTTCCCACTCTCTGTTGACCTTCTGGCCATCCTCTTCAGTGAGCTGTCTGTTCAGATCTCCTACCCATTTATTAACTGGACTGCTTGTTTTCCTGTGGTTGAGTTGTATATGTTTTAATGTATCTTGGAATTAATACCTTGTAGGTTATGTAATATGCAAACATTTTCTCCTCTTTGGTAGGATGTCTCTTTAATCTACTTATATTTTAACTTTGCTCTGTAAAAACTTTCTATTTTTATTGTAATGCCGATTGTTTATTTTTGCATTTATTTTCCTTGCTGTGGAAGACAAGTCTCCAAAGACATTTTATTATTGATGTCATGGAAGATGTCAATGCTATCTTCTTCTATATATCATAGTGTTGCAGGTCTTATCTCTAAATAAATCTTAAATCTATCTGGCATTAATGTTTTTGCATGGGGATAGTCATCCAACTTCATTCTTTGATACATAGCCTTCCAATTACTCATTTTGTAAATGGTGGGTCCACATATGGTTTCTTTGAAGGAAGTAATCTACTGTGGAGTTTTTAAAAAATCCAGTCCTAGATAATGGCAAACATACAAATCATTTGACAGTTATCCTAGCTATCTGCCTTGTTACTTTGAACATCTTCTCAAAGAAGATTCAATCTCCAAAATTAAGTGAGGCAGCAAAGGCAACATTGAACTTAGATCTCTGTGACCTGAGTTTGTGCCTTATTGTCTGTGTAATGATGGGTAAGCCATTCATTTGCTTTTCTCAATACTCTTTTCGTAACCTCAAACACAGAGGGGTATATGCAAAAAGGAAAGCAAAACGTATTGTGTGAAGGAACTTGGTAGTAAAAGCTCATTATCTTTTGATTGCCTGGTGTTTGGTTGCTATAGAGAAGATCATGTGTGTTGGAATCCGGGCATGTATGCTGATTATCCCTCTTCCTTTTACATTTTACAAATTCTTTTTCAGTAATGAAGTAATGCTTAACACACTATAGTTGCCCATGGGTATTTCATGCACAGAGAAGAAACATAATTGGCTCAGCAGCTAAATGTTATCCAGATTTTTAAAAAAACTGATCTAAAGAAACCTCAGGATTCTCACTTATTAAGTTGCAGGCTTTTGGTATTACACAGAGCTGTCTTGCCCCACCTTCCCCACAACTCCATATGGAATTGTTTGGGCTTTCTGGCTCCCAGCTTGGTCTTACCAGTGTTCCTTACTTTTAGGACTCAGCTTATGTATTCTTGCAGACACCCCTGCCATCACTTCACCCGTTGAGATAAGGGTCTCTCTTCCCTGCAAGTCTACTCATCCAAAATACCATGTGCTTCCGCTCTTTCTCAAGGCTCGACCAGCCTGTCTTCCATGTTTCTTAAATAACAAGATCATATGGATGACTATAAACTTGGGACTTGGAACTATTTAATTTGTGATAAGCTACTGGCAGTTCATCTGATCAGCTAAAAAAGTATCCAGTTTCCCCTTCTCAGTGCTCTGTCGTGCCATTCTACCTAACTGTATTGAAGCAGTATTTTTACCCACTCATTTTGACTTCAGGACATTACTATTCAAATTTGCAAACCAGACATTTTGGTGCCTCAGTTTAGTCAGAATATGTCAATGGTGATCATTTTTCCTTGAGAAAGGGAGAGGGTAAGACAGGAGCACATAGACAGAGAAGACAACCTAGACCACCTGTTGGCTTCACTGCCTGCCTGGCACGCACCCTGTATGAGGCCTCAGCAGGAGCTTGAGGGCTGGCTCTGTGTCTCACTCAGAAAGTGCATTTTACTCCCCCCTAGTACAGGTAGCTAGCAGTACTAGTGGAAGAAGTGGTGCCCCCAGTGAGGGTAAGGTACAGCACTGGAGGGCTGGCAGCAGCAAGCTCAAGGTAGAGGCTTTAAAGAGGAGCAGGGTGAAGGAAATGGCAAGAGTGGGGCACCCACAGGCCACAAGACCCACTAGGACAAATGGTGACATTGTCACTCGAAGATCCAGTGCTGTCTGCATCTTGGGTTGATCCACCACGAGCCCCAGTTGTGCCGATAGCCTCGTGGGAGCAGGACACTGCATCTCCTCTTCAGTGCTCCTCTGAGTGCATGGGCATTTCCCACACATCTGCAACCCACCACCACACTATATTTTGCTCAACAAACTTTCCTCCTGGCTCCTTGGGGTTCTCCATCCATCAGGAGCAGGCACAGTCCAGCTGATTTATGCTATGGTAGCCAAGAAAATTGTTCCCAACATTCTCAACCCACTTTGGGTACCTTTTACTAACTCAGCACCCCCTTGAGTCACTGACAGAATAAAATTACAGGTTACTGGTACAAGATGACTAATTGGTATAAGTCAAGTATGCTAGGGCATAAAATGTCAATCAACACTCATTGATATGACATAGGAGGGTAGGATGTACCAGTGACCATCAGCTCACAGGTATAAACTAAGGGAAAAAGGATCAAGCCTTGATGAGCAACAGTCACACCTTTTCAACTGTGCTAAGAGCACAATTTATAGAATTACAGTAGAATTCTATTAATTTCAAGTCTCACATCGATGAAATGCTATGGTAGCAAATATCACCTTTCTTTAGACATATTCCAGAAGACAGGTGAATAACCTGGTTCTGACAGTCTAAAAGCACTTGATTTGGGTCCTGACCTGTGTTGCCCAGTTTATACTAGAACATCAATTGTTCCTTGAAAGGATCAGAGTTTTTGTTTTTGCTCGTGTTTGGGTTAACTTTGACATAGAAGAATGTAGATAGAGAACTTTGCTTTGTCAGCAGAAAAGGGCCAACAGACACAGGCCACAACCACAGGCAAAAAGTTAGAGAAGCTTGTTATTAAATTTAATTTTCTTTAAATACATACTTTCCCCCCTACCCTCACCCCCACACAGGGAGGAACGAAAAACCTCCACCCACTCTGTTTGGGGATTCCATGTACAAAGCCTGAGATGGTGAGGATGAAGTATAAAAATACTATTTACAAAGGGAAGGAAGGTATCTGTTGCTACGTTACCCCTCAGATACCCCCAGCCCCAGGCCCCTCTTGCTTTTTTAAAGAATGTCCCTGGAAATCCATTTGGGTGTCCATCTTTCCTCTAGAGGGGAACTGAACCCCATGGAAGAGGAAGCTCTGGGATTAACTGAGAAACAAATGGATAGCACCTCAAACTCTAGCAGGGAGGAAGGGCTTGCCCTCCATTACCCCACAGTCAGCAGGCCGCTGACCAGTCTGTTTTCTTAGTCCCTGTAAACACTGGCTTTCCTTTCGAAGGTCCCCATGCTTCCAGATTTCCCAGAGAGCCTCCCTCACTTCCATTGGAGGTATCTGGTTCCTCAATCTTTCCTTCCTTCCCTTCTAGCCTTCCTATGGAAGGAGTGGGGAGGAGAGGGAAGGCTGTAGGTAGGATGGAACCCATCTTATCCCTTCCTTTACGCCAGGGTAGTTTTTCCTCCTAAGGGGATCCCTCCAGGGGTATACCCCAAGTTCTTGATCAGGTAGGGGTGGCTCGCCTTCCCTAGAGCAGGGACAAGACAGGTAGTCTAGTACCAGGTACAGTGGTGTTGATGGCTGAGTCACAAGGAAGACGGCTTCAGGAGGCAGAAAGGTGGGGAGAGTCTGGTCTCACCCTGAAGGCAGAAGACCAGCCCAGCACTGCCTCCCCTCCAGGTGAGTGTGACCATCACCACCCAACAATCTGGTTCACTGTAGCTGTGTGGAGGGACCAGGAAGCCACCAAAACTTCTCCAGGCCTTGGTACGGCAGCAGCACTCACACCAGTTCATCCAGGAGGATTCCGATGCTCTGGGTGGCCTCAGAGGGGCCAGCAATAGGCTTGTTACACATCGGGCACACACAGCGCACTTCCAGCCACTTCACCAAACACCTGCGGGCAGAAGGAGACTTGCTTTTCCCTACGAAGATACTCCAAGCTGCTCCACTTATCTCTGTTCATGGGGCCCAGCCGCCTGTCAGAACAGGAACATCGCTGTCCCTGCCCCAAGATACCCGCTCAGCTTGCCTGGTGTATGGAGACGATACAGGGCAGGGGGTAGGCAGGAGGTGTAGGACGGGAGGTTCTAGAAGATGCTCCCTGCTTATTTCTTCCAAAAGGCACCCCTGGACATGCATCGCTACCATGAACACTTACTTCCGGTGGAAGGCATGCTGGCATGGAAGCACGCCTAACTCATCCTTGCCCTTGAAGTCTTCCAGACAGACAGCACAGGTCTGCTGTGGAAAGGAATGAGGCAGTGTGAAAGGAAAGCAGAGGAGAATCTCATTCCATCCATGAAAACAGAGTTCTTCCAGGCTTCTCATCAGCCAAAGAAACTTTAGTCATAATTACAAAACTGCACTAATAGTTCAGTTGCCATTAACCGCATGTAACTGTTTAACCAAAATAAGAAATTAACAATTTATTTCCTCTGCTGGACGAGCTGTGCTTTAAGTGCTCCACAGCCACATGTGGCTAATGGCTCCCACATGTCCAGTGCAGATAACAGAACCATCACTACAGAAACTTCCTGCTATTCTAGAGGACTGGCTTTCAACCCTCTCCAGTCAGTACATCTGGCAAGGGTTAAGGATGGTGGGACAGTGTATGTGGTCAGCTACATTCTTACATCCCTGCTCCCTACTGCTTAGCCCCTTTGATCTCAGCACACTCGTTCTTTTAGGGCAGGGATTAGGAAACATCTGAATTTGCTGAGATGTAATAGTGGACATCAAAAATGGGTGAAATGAGGCCTTGTCTGGGGCTGCCTTATGTCTGGTAACAGTGGTGATTCCACTCCTTTTCGTCTTGCTCCCAGACAACCACACATGTATTCTGCGTAGGAGCATGTGAGCATGAAAGGAGGCTTTGGGAAATGAATTAGGTGGCCTTAAAGGCACAGGTGAGAAAGGAACAGAAGTGGTCTATTCCTCAGTCAGGTGGGGAGAGGAATGGAGGAGTAACAGGGAAGGACCACAGGAACATGCTTCAGGCAGATGCAATCTTGTAAGACACGATAGATGCTGGAGCAAAGCTAGGATGTGCGGTCTGAACATGCAGAAAGTTAAAAGCTGGACTGTGTCAATGGTATGAACTAGGATGACCATCCTTCCCTTCGAGATGATGTAGCACTGTCCTTCTGGGGCCACAGGCCACTGCTTACTCAAACACTTATGTGATTGATCCCTTTATCAAGTTTTTTCCTTGGATCCAGATGTGAGTTCCATTGATTACCTGCTGGATGGTCCCTTTACTTGGCCCAAGAAAACATGGAGGCAGGGACTAAAAGGTCCTAAAAGGGTCCAGGCTGAGCGCCAGTGAGGACACCTAGCATGTACCCACAGGGCCCCCTCCCTCGTGCTGCTCCAGTACACTCACCCCATATAATTGTAACTTCTTGGCATCACCTTTAAGCACCACCTGGAAAGAAAGGAGAAGGCATGGCATCAGAAGAAACCAAGCCAGGACCAGAGTATCAACCACGACTCCCCGGTCCTTCACGTGGCATCCCTCCCCCATTCCTTCCAATGCAGGGCTGAGCTTTGGGCACTGATTGGGCTCTGAAGACAGAGAAAGATATCAGGCTCACAGACGGGCCAGAGGTGAGGCCTGGGGGATCCCAGGCTTACATTTGCTCTCTAGCAGGACAGAGTGGAGGAGGTATCTCAGGGAAAGGAGTGCACGTTACCTCCTTATATCCATATCGTTCACTCTGTGCCTGGTTCCGGAGTTTGCTGTGGGAGAAAGCAGGAGGGGAAAGGTTACTAGGGTTTTGCACAGAACCATTCAAAATAGGGAGGGCAGGCTGGCTGCTTGGGCATTCTTCTGGGGTGGGGAGGGATGCTGGAGAGTTCCATTGCATGGACATCATGGGAGTATGCTTTGGACCAATCAGGACATGGAGAATGGATTAAGGACTCAGCTTCTTACACAGGCTTGATCATTTTGAAACTTACTGTCAGGTCCCAGAGACTGGAGAATTCTCACAGTGCTCTCTGAATAGCTTTCCCTGCTGTCTCCCTAATGTTGGTCAATTCTTTCAGACTCCTAAAATATATAGATCAGCAATCTGCCTACTGGTGCAGAGAAGTAAGATGATGTTTAAAAGGTATTTCCATTAAGCCAAGGTAGCAGGATAAATAAATCTGTGTGGACCCTTGGGAATTTTCCATCTGGGGAACACAAGTATTCTGGAACCAAAGCACACTCTTCCCTTCCCAATGCCAGGCAAATACAAACTGTTCTTTTTTGTTCCTTCTTTTTCTCTCAAACTAGTGGCCTATATACAGCCCAAGTTTTAACAGTCAAAACACAGGTTGCTGTTACTTATGGCAATAACATTCTGGCTATTGAGGACTTGCTATGAGCTTTGATCCCTAAACATTCACCTATGTTCTTATCGACTCCCAGCAACGTTAAAAGGGAGATACTTTCTTTTTTTTTTTTAAAGATTTATTTATTTATGCATACAAGCACTGGGGTACAGGCCAGAGGTGTGGGGGGGTGAGAGGATTCACCACAGAGAGCAGGGAACAGAACAGGCAGATCAACAGAAGTACACTGCTGAGGGGAGCAGCAGGAGAGGTCTGCCACTCCATGTGGGTCCCCTCCCTGGCCGGCAACATGGATCGAACTCGTGCTGCAGTGGCTGTGGTTTGCTTCATAGTGCATTGCTTAACCCACTGCGCCACCAGGGAGGCCCGGGAGATACTTTCTTATTTATAGTTGAGGAAAATGAAGTTCAAAGTCGTCAAAAAAAAACTTGCCCAAACTTCAGAGGTGACTTGCAGCTGAGTCTGGGTTTAGTCAAAGTCTATCTGAGTACAGAGACCAAACTCTAACACACAATGTGGCTTGTTTCACCTATTAGGTGAGACACATCATTAATTCTGAGAACATGATTTGGTTTTGGGGAACTGTATTCCAATCATCACGCCTACAACTCTCAAATGGCTTACTCTGTGAATGAATGGGGCCATGATTATGTGCGCTCTCTCTCTCTCTCTCTTTCTCTCTCTCTCACACACACACACACACACACACACACACACACACAAATTCAGGGACCCTGAATTCTTCAGGCAGCTCTATGGCTTCTTATACATGGGAGTCAGATGCTTCCCCACTTATCATTTCTCTATAGGTCTAGGTTATTTCTCCTCCCTTTCCTGCTGCTCATGCTACCAGAGGTCTGGTTATTAGAAGAAAGCATCAGAAATCCACCAAGAGTAGGAGCAGCAAACTATGGCCTGAGCACCAAATCTAATTAACCACTTGATTGGGCCTATATGCCAAGAATGACTTTTTGCCATAGGTGGTTGAAAGTAGAAATCAAAAGACCATTTCATATTAAAATTATTAGAAACTCAAAAACCAGCATCCATATACTTTTGGTGAAACACAGTCATGCTTACAATTTATACACTGTCTACGGCTGCTTCTGCAGAGTAGGACTGGATAGTTGAGACGGACAGCATAAACCCGCAAAGCCTAAAATGACCTTTAGTGGAAAAAGATCGTAGACTGAGTTAGAAGCAGAGAATCTCAAGTCATGAATCTCAGTCAAATGGGATAAGATAAGGTGCTCCGCAGCCATTACAGAGAAGCTCAAACTGCTTGCAAAGTGGGAGATGCAGAAGGTGAGGGCAGAGCCATGACCTAAGCACAATCAGCAAGCAGAAAAGAGCAGGCTGCCTACCACCTCACCGACCCTACCAGGAAGTCAGGGGCCACGGGCAGCCTGTGTGTGCCTGGAGCCTTAGGAACTTCAAGCTAACTGGACTCCTGCCAGGTTGAGGCTGTTTCCCTATTGGAGGGTTTCTATTCATCGGTAGGTTATGGGGATACAGGACTAACCAAGGACTCTAACTGTTCCATCCTTAACTTTGCATACAAAACTCTTTGGTCCAGAAAAAACTTTCATATATGTGTGTGTGTGTGTATTATACATACATGCATTTTTGTCCCAAGTTCCAAATAAGAGGGGCAGGGGAGAATATATGGAAAGCTTAAATGAACAGCTGTTACCTGCTGACAACGAGCTATGCTAGGAAGGAAGTGTTCTCATTGCCAGGCACTCACAGTCGCCTTCTGAGGAGATATTATTGCTGTTACCAAATACATATACAGTAAATAAGGAAGTGGTAAAGTCTGCTTTTTATTTCTGGGAGAACAGAGGAACACACAAGTCTTTTGAGTTTCATTCCCCTCACCTACACCATGGCTATGATTATGCAGTGTGTTCTGTGTCTTCCTGCTTGCTGAGTTCTAGGATGACGGGATACCCTCCTTCGCCACCCTCACCCTTTTGTCCGCCTAACTCCCTTGAATGATCTTACCCAAGGATCCTCCGGAAGTCTGGCCCTGAGCCCAGGACTAGCAGAGCAGTGAAGGGCCTCAGAGCTGCATGCAGATTTCCAGATCAGGAAGGTATAGATGGTGATGAAATGGGGTCCAATAGGTTGCAAGGGAAACAAAGCAAAAAGCAAAACCCTGAACCATCCCAGCGGGAGAGGTAAAGCCACCAACTTTGGACAGGTGGCCTTCTCAGCTGTTGGATGAGCAATAGAACTAAAAATATCCTGATTTTAATAAGACCATTTCTAGCCACTGCCAGTGGGCTCTCCCTTGCTTTTCTCTTTTAGAACAATGCAGTCAGGTCCTGAAAATAATTATTCTTTTCCTGCCTATTTATGCTTTACTGGCCCCTCCATCCTGTGTAGGGCAGAGGTCAGCTCTTGTGAGGCAGGGGAGGAGGAGTGAGGGGGAGCTGGGAGTGGAGGCTGGCCTTGGTGGATGAGCTCACCATGTAGGGAGCGGCAGTCGTGGGCTTATTTTGGCTGAAGAGGAAATCAAGAAGCAGGGAAAGGAAGTGGCCTCTATGCTTGTGTGTCTTTCTATATATAGATATCCACAGGCTGCCTGCCCCACACTGGCAAGGCTCTGGAACCATGAAATGCCAGGGTCAACTGCCTTCAGGCAGCCTGTACAACGGAGGGTGGGGCGATGGAGGCCAGATTACTGCAGGAGGGACAGGTGGTGCCACAGAGCGCCACAGTGGGGAAAGCTTTTGGTTTCATGTGGTTACTGCCCTGTTCTTTCTCCAGTCAAAGAAAAATAAGTCAGTTGCACACAGCTCCATAGCCTCTTTCAGGGTCCTGATCGCTAGCTGTAAAGGGTGGTCATATACGCCACAGGTGCCCTCTACTTTCACCCAAGGAAGAAGACTCACAAAAAAAGACATAATATGAGAAATTAAATTTTAAAAAAATTAATAAAGGCACATATGAACATGTGGAATCTGAAAGACCAGCTAATCATCACCAGACTAGCCCACTGCCCTATTTTTTTTTTAATATTTATTTATTTATGCATACAAGCACTGGGGCACAGGCCAGAGGTGTGGGGGGGTGAGAGGATTCACCACAGGGAGCGGGTGCCCTATTTTTGATGCATGACTTTAGGTAAAGAGTTTTAACTGAACATGAATTATACATTCATTTATTAAGTGGTAGGTATTAGCCCACCTAAACTGCAGAGATGTTCTGAGAACTGAGTTAGACCACGCTTGGCACACAGAAAGCATTTGGTAAAGGAAAGCTAATAACCCAAGGTCATGCCTATTAGTGGCAGAATTAAGACATGAATGCTGGTCACCCACTTATTGGCCCAGAGTGGTTTTCTGCCTTTGCCCACATTTTCATCTTGGCATGTGTGTGCATTGGTGTGCATGTGAAGGGACCAAATATAGTTGGTTTCACAGACTCCTCCCAGCATCATAAATAAATCTTTGGTATTTAGTATGGCTCCATCTTTAGTCTCTGGGGAACTGTATAAATTGCTTGGTATGGGGAGATGGGGGAGGGGGTTGGGTTGTGGGTTGTGGTCAGGCAGACAGTCTTTGAGGGGAAACAACCCATGCTTGAGGAATGGGGAAGGGGTGAAGAAATACCAGCAACATTAGACTCAGTTGTACAAAAGGGGAGATAATCCAGCATCTCCTCTACAGACTTTTAAGTGGAAAATTCCATTCCCAGGGGCTTTTTAAAGTTCTGAGAGAGAAGAGGCTCAAGGCACCAACTTTGAGGAGTGAGGAGCATGGCCCAGGGGTACTTCCCCTTTCTAAAGGGAGCTCCTCTAGCTTTGGAATGTGGACAGGCCTCTGCCGCAAAGCACTCAAATACACCTACACACTTAAGCAGGGGGCCAGTACTCCCTTTTCCTTCATCTTAATCTTCTTAGATGATTTGATCAGATAGTAGTTTAGAACTCAGTTGATATCTATCCAGCCAGGTGGTGATGGGTGTGTTTTGGGACTAGGGAAGAGCTTGAAACTGGTTATCACATGGCTTTAAGGACACTAGCATGTTCCAGGGGTCAAGGATATGCACTATTACCCAATGCGCAGGATAGTCATGCACAATGAGGAATAATCAATGTCAATAATACACTCTAGTCAGAAACTCCACTTAATTACCACTCAAAATACCTGTCATGCCCAAAATTTTTGGTAGAAAATAGTCATCGGTTCCCATCTCTTTTAACAGAAGGTGAGGAAACCATTTCTGGAGCTTGGGTAGCCTTTCCAAATTCAATTCTTCCCCTGGGTCCCTAACACAATTAAGAATAAGTGACATTTTCAGCTTTTACACTCTCAAAAATTAAGAGTTTATAAGGCAGAATAAACTAGCAGCTCTCCAGAAAGCAGCTTGTTAATATTAGCTTCCAGAGGCCTGACAACAGGATTTCCCAGGAGAGCAAAGGAACATGCCACTAATATAACTGATGTCCACCTAACCCTGGTCACCCAGAGTGTGTAGGTGGGAGCAGAAAGACAGAGGAGAGACCATCAGTGGTATTACTTGGTCAGATAGTAATTCTAGGCAACCTCAGAATAACTGGCCAACAAGCATCTGGAACACTGCCCAATTCATGGTGACCTTATACGCTCTGGGACAACCTGATAGGCTGATGTAAATAGAAACATCAGGCCTCAGAGGTCTGGAAAGGGCAGGCTAAGCCCTGTCCTGAAAGCAGGGCCTCAGCAGGAGGCAAGGGAGTATGCTATGACGTCTGGCTCTGCTTGCCCTACCTCTGGCCTCCTCTTCTCCGCTCCCTGTCCCAGGTCAACCAGGATGCCACTCACCTGATAAAATAGCAACAGAAGATGAGGCTCAGCATGAAGATGAAGATGCCTGTGCCGAAGATGACCATGTAGATGTTGAGGGGGAGGTCTTGGAAACTGATGGGTGGCATCGAACAGGACTTGTTGGTACTGACCAGTCCCAGGCCGCAGAAACACCCTGCCAAGAAAAGGGGGAAGGACAATAATATTATAGTTGGAAAATTACCAGAGAACACATGCTACTCTGTGGTAACAAGGCTGGAGAGAGAGATGGCAGACTCTGGACTCCTAACTTCTGATTTCATATTAGAGGGGTTTAGGTTTGTATTGGAGCTCTAACATTCACTAGCTACGTTATACTGGGTAAACTATTTAGCAAATCTGTGAAATGGGATAGTACATATAGCACACAGCACTCAAAACTGGATCCCGTCCAGGGAATCAGGAATCAGGCATTGGGCAGAAAATGGAAAAATCCATTCTATCAGGCAAAAGCCCACATAGTGCATCAGTAAAATGAAGGGCCATGGGTGAGAAATTGTTTATTTGGGTTCCAGCTCTGCTTTCTCCCTAGATATGTGACCTTTAAGAAGTCTCTAAGCTTCAGTTTGTCATATGAAAACAAATGAAAATAATGCAAGACCCCAAAATAATGGTGCATGAAATATGCTTTGCATATCGTGAAGTGCAAATGCAAAGGTCATTTGTCATTATTACGCCACCTGCTCCAAGACCAGAATAGAAATTGTTCACTCAAAGGCTGGGCCAGCGTTCCAGAAAGTAGTGGTGGGGGGACAGTTGCAGGGGAGTTTGCAGCTTACACTACTGGCTGCCTTCCCCCTTTCCTGTTCAAAGCCTCTGAGTACAGTCCCACCATGGCAGTGGCAACCCCCCACTCCCAACCAAGCTTGTTAGAAATGCAGGCTCTCAGGCTGGCCACAGAGGAAGTGAATCAGAACCAACACTTCAACAAGTTCCCCAGGAAGTCCTGCATATTCAGTGTGGGAGCATAGCCACTGAATGTTTCTTCCCCTTGCTACATGATTCAGGTGGGGGTAAATCATGGCAATCCCCTTTTTCCCATGCCAGGGCTTGGTGTTGAGGTAGTATGTGACTGGTTTCTGGCCTCAGAAACAAGGAGGTGGTATGCTGGAAAAGGGGAAACTTTTCTTTTCACGCCATCTCCCCAAGACACCTGGAAAGGTGCAGCCAAGTTGCAGCTGGAAGAACAGTTTGATTTAAAACCAATCAGGGCTGAAGGGGGCAGGAAGGACAAAGTGGAAAGAATCTTCAGGTCAGCTGAGTCACTGGGTACCAATCCTAGCACCACTCTGCTATCTTGTGCTATTGGTTCTGAGTACAATTTCTGTACTGTTTTACCATAAGGGGTGAAATAAGATAGGGTAAAAAAAACTTGGTTGGATGTTTTCTCCTGCTTGTGGGTAAAAATCTTACGGATCCAAAAAGTAAGCATGAACTATTTGGATTTCAGAAAGCAGAGAAATAAAAAACTAAAATTTACCAGATACCTGCTTCTTCCTTGGTACATGCTCTTGCCATCAGCTTAATCTTTATAATATTGTTACAGGGCAGGGAGAGGGGCACCCTAGAACTTTTAAACCTGCCCTTTTTAAATGGATTTTGCCATCCACCGCATTAAGACTAACATAAGACTTTTAATGGAAAGGAACTTTAATATAATTAGGGTACAATATAGAAAGGACAAAGAATACAGTTACTAAGTTAAGCATTTAAAGTTATTTATTTTTTTGAGGGTAAAAGTTTACCTGAATAGGATTGGCTTAAAGCAAGGCCTAAAAGTCTGCCATAAGTCTAAAGGACCTTTCAGTAGAGACCCATAGAAAAGGGTTAGAAAGAGTTAGACAAATTCAGGAGGAAAAGAGCAAAATTAAAATTAAGATAAAAGCTGCCATTATTAAGTTCCCCACAGGTCTCTCACCCATATCTGCTCCAACCAGTTCAAGACCAAAATGCAAGCGCAGTTTCTTCACATGTCCCTCTGTTCCACGTGCCTCCTTGCTATTCTCCATCCTGCTTCCTTCTTTCTCCCTTCCTTTTGTCCTCCTATTTCCTCTTTCTAACATTTTCTTATCCCTGCTCAGCTCCACTCTACTTAGGGCAGAACAGGATCTTGGAACTTCCTCCTTTCCTTGAGACCACCCTGTTACAATATCACAGTACAAAATGACTTTCCCCATCCATGGGAAACAAGACTCATAAAATCATAAAGTCATACAATCATAGCCTGTCTTCAAACAGCTAAGAAGGCCCTGCTCCATACACCTCTGTACTCAAACCTCCAACACACATTAGGCACTTTCCTGACATCTTGGTGAGCAGCCAGAACTCATTACATGCTTCAGAATTCTACATGATCATCACCAACACCACCACAACTCAGCAGAAGATTGGCTTAAAGACAGGAAGACATCTTTGACATTGTATATATCATGTCTCTCATTCTTTACAGCAGTCTATGACCAAATAGTGAGTCTCCCTTCAAACCTTTCAGAGTTTGTGCCTAATTCTATTGCCAAGTCCCTAGCCGCAAACAGATTTCATGCCCAATTTCATTCCAAGTGTTATCCAGACACCTAATTGATGTCTGGCCCCTCTTCTAATTTAGCCCACATGTCTGACATATCCTCCCACTTGGTTTTTGTCCTGCGTTTTCCAAACTCATGACTGGCTTTAAGTCCTCCCACATATACATGAGCTGGGGCCCCTCTCAACCCCCTCTTCAGTGTCCTTCACCCCATGTCAACTAGTCTTACTATTTCTTGTTCCACCTTGTCTTCAGCTGCCTCCTTGTTTTTATTCACATAGCTTTCCTTCTCTGCATCCCCTCCTCCACCACCCCCCACAATCCACTGAGTCTGATCCTTGTGGAATCCAGTGTCCCCCCACGCCCCAATGCTACAGTACTAACAGTTCAAGTCACAGGATCTGGACTGTTTGCACTTACTAATAGTCTTACATTCACAATTGTTCTTAACATCAACTTAATTTAACTCAACCGTGCACTGAAGCATTGTTCATATGAACAAGTCCCATGATAGACAGTGAAGATAAAAAAAGCTAAATAAGAACGACTAGATGATTTTATCTTATGGCGAAGAAGATAGACACAAAGGGTTTTCATACCAAGTGAGGCACCATGGTACAGTGTGATGATGAGCCTGACACACCCTGAATGCTCCCTGGGCCACAGACTGAGGCTTGCTGTGTATTCTCCTGCTCCATTCTTATTTGGCTTGTTCTCAATAACTAGTGAAGAGGTAAATAAATCCCAGTTTTCACAAACAACCTGGTATCCTTGGCAAAAACTCTCATTTCTAAGTAAGGAGACTGACATTTGGGAAAATTGCCCAGAAACTGCCCTCAGCTAATGGATGACCAATCAACCAACAAGTATTGTTGAGGGTCTGATTTATGCACCGACCTGGCATTGTCGAGAAACAAAAGTAAAAGTAGTTTTTGTGCTGAAAGATTTGCTGATCAAGTTGAAAAAATTAATTGCAGACTAAACTTTGTTGTGTCCAAAAGGAAAGTCCTTGCTTCTAGATTCAGCAGGGGTTAGAAGGAAAGTCATTTTCACCACCTCTCCGGCCTCCATTCAAATATTTTCTCTATGTGGGCCAAAGGAGATCAATCTCTCATGAAGTCATGGACTTTGAATTTGCCCTAGAAAAGAGATCTGAGGAATCTCCTTGCAGGGAACTATGTCCTTACTACCAAGGAGACCTGCCTCCCCTGCCTCAGCATATTTGATGTCATCAGAGTCTCACCCTCTGCTTGGCTCTCCCATGCATCTTTATGTGCTGAATACTGGTATCTCTAGGGTGCCAAAGAACCTCATTTGGTTTCCTGGAAACCTGCCAAGAAGTGGCTGCAGCAGAGGGTATGTGCAAGCATTTGGCCCCAGCAGTGCCCCATCAGTTATCTTGACCATCTTGTCTGATAGCAGCTTGCCTTGGGCCTCCAGGACTGAGTTAGTGAGCTTGGGGGCTTTATGTGATTAAAAAGAGGTGGGTGAGAAGAGCTTCAGAGCCAGAAGAGATGGTCCATTTGCAGATAGTGATATTTTAAAAAGAGAAAAAAAGGTATACTGGCTAAAGGCTGGCATGGAGTAAGTAATTTGTCCTCTAAAACTTGTAAGGGCAGAATACTAATCCTAGGAAAGAGGAATAGAGAGAAGGACTGCTTCTCTGCTGGAATCAAAAGACAGCATCTTAGTCACTTTAAGACGTGAAAAAAAAATAAAATAAATGAGCAATCCTCTGCTAGACTATGCCTCACATGAGAGGGCTGCCCTGAAGAAAGGCCAGGGATACTGACAGTTCCCTTGAAGTCTCTGTTCCATTGTCTTGGCCCACCTACAGGAGTCTTGACATCAGAACGGCTCATCATCCTGAGCAGACTGGGAGCAGGAATGACGTCAAGAGAAGGGCTGGCCGAAAAAGACCAGTGGGTCTGGGAAATGCTTTTCCTTCCCAGCCACCGGGAATCTTTCCCAGATGCTGTGATGCACTGTTCTCCTCAACCCCCTTCCTCCGCCCCCTATCTGGCAATACCCGCCTATCACACACAGCTTGGTTCATTTTCAGGAAATTAGATACTACTAGCAAGAGGAAGAGGGGGTTGGGGGACATTAATACACATGCTGCCCAAACCCTGCTTTAAAACAAAAGCCTCTTGAAATAATTAATCCAAGATCTGGCAGGAGTCTGCTCTCAGGAATGGATCTTTTTTTTTTCTACTAGCCAGCCAGCCACACACTCAGAGATAAGGCCAGCTGCTCTCCTACCCGCCCCCCCCACCCCACCACCGCTGCCCCAGAAGCCTCGCCCTTCTCCCGAAACTCTACAAGTGTTAGAACAAGGCAGTCAAGACCCTCAGGCCATTGGAAGGTTTGTATCTTAGGATCTGAACTGACCTACTTTTCAGAAAGACCCTCTTTTTGGTAGTTTGGGTGACTACCCAAGTCCTGGATCCCATGAACTGGTGGGGGGGGGGGGGGAGAAGAAACCACATCTCAGGTGAGATGACTATAGCATCACCTACTCGAGAAAGCTGGTAGGGAGTAGGAGGGCTTATGGGGTCCGGCGGTGCAGTCACTGCAAAGGCTCACGAGCTAGTGCCTCAGTGTAGCCTTGGCGCAAGATGACACGGCTCCCGCCAGGTTAGCTCAGCACCCAAGGGTATCCAGGCGCCTAGATATCTGCAAGGTTTTATTAATCCAGTACCGCCAGGCTTTCATCCGGCGTCTTCCACAGGCACAAAGCCCCCCTAGAAGCCGGTGGGAATCCCGTGGAGACGGAGGCTGCTGCCCCCGCGTTCAGTCCCGCACGCCGCCTTGTATACATATTTAAAATAGGCTGCAAAGTTTCGGGCCGGGAACTTGAGCTCCCTCTAGGAGATCTAGCCCGAGTGCGGATTTAATTCTCCGACTACCACAACAAAGAACAGAGTTCGAGCGCACAAAGGCACGGGAAGGGGGTAGAAGAGCGAAGCCGCCACACAAAGACAGCGAACCCCTCGACTCTCGCGCCCCACCCCCCCGCCAAAGGTTCAGACACTTCCTGACCCTCGAGTTAAACCTGGATATTTTTTTTTTTTTTTTTCAAATTCCGCGCTCAGCAAAGCAGAGTTGGGCGTCTGAAAGCTTTCTGGACCATCCGATTTCATGAGAAACTTGGCTCACGAGGGAGCAAGAGCCCTCGGGGTGCTCCTCTTTAGCCTTGCGCCCCCTCCACGTCTATCGCCAATCCAGCGTCCGCTCGTCCTCACGCCCGGGACTCACCGTTACACCACTGGAAAGGGTGCATCAATGAATTCTTGCCTGGCTTCCTCGGGCGAACGAACGCAGGCGGCGGCTAAGGCGGGCGAGGTGGGCGCAGCTGGCCCGTCTGCAGGGGAAGCCGGTGAGTTCGCCGCAGCCGCCTTTCTCCGCAACTCGAACTTCCTCCGGGGTGGGGGGCTTCGCCGAGACCGGTTTTAGAGCAACAAAGAGAAAAGCGGAGAAAACAAGCAAACAGAAAGTGTCCTGTAGCAAAGCACCACAGAAGAAATGTAGGAAGGGCCTCGGGGCAGGGGAGGATGTGGGACCACAGAAGGAGGCGGGGGTACTCAGAGGTTCCCGGCTAGGGTAGGAGGGAAAGTCCTTAGGTGGAGGAGGTCCGAGATGCGGAGGTGAGGTGTCGCGGACTAGGAAACTGACACCGGCTGTGCACACCTCCTCCCATTTACTCCCTCCCGGGAAACCCCGCCCCCTCCCGTCACCCGCCCTCCGGCCAATTAGAAGCTTCCTCTTGGCCCCGGGTATTACTTGCAGGCCCACCTCCTGTTGGGTGGTGGTGGTGGGGTTCTTGGCACCGTGGGCTCCGCCCCCTTCACCTTCCCAATCTTGAGGAAACTTAGGTATAAAGAAACCCGCTGCGCAGAGAGCAGTCGGCGGGGTGCCAGCCACCTCCGTCCCGGACCTCAAGGAAAACGAACAATTAGTGCCACGTTGTTTTCTGCCTTCAGATCTGTTGCTGTTTAGCGTTTCTATAGCTCTTTGAGAAGCCAGTTCTTGGAGAGTGGTTACATTTCTCCTCAGTGGGCAAAGACTGTCCTGGGGTGGCGGCTGCCACGTTCTGTGCTCACTGCAAAAGGAGGAACCGCAGCAAGAGGATAAAGCAGATGGACTACAACAGCGAGATCTGGAAGGAACTCTAGAATAGAGATCTCATCTTTGGCCAGCCGTTCAACCAAGGCCTGTAGCATAGCTTTAAGGTAGATATGTCAGGGCTCCACGCTGAGTGGAGAATTAAACCTGATAATCGACCTTGGGCAGCACTTTAAAGGGCAGTGTGTTCAGCATCCAGTCGGTGTTGGTGTTAATACTACTTGGGAAAAAAGAGCATGTTGATTCCCCTTCCAATATGCTTTCTTTTACCTGACGCAGGCGCGGCTTTCATGCTCTTTTGGATCAGATTTCGTTTGTCTTTCATTTTTTCAGTATTTAGGGAGACTCATCAACGGTTGTCGAGTCTGCTAGTTCTCTACTGTTTTGGGGTTTGCAGTGAACGAGGAGACAGACAGTAAACAAGCAGGCAAACAAATAAGAATGACTCGGTGGAATCTTCCTATTAAACTTAATTTGTTAATTGAAGGTGATAAATATTTTCCCTAACTGGGGACTTTTTGTGACACTCAAATAAGATTATGCATGTGAGTGCTTTATCATTTAAAAATTTGATGGCTTAGGTGTCATGTGACTTGGCAAGCTCACACAGCCGTCTGCAACAAATAGTTTAGCTCTTAATTACATAATTATCTTAAAACAATTTTTTTTCCATTATGAGTTAGTCTGGAGCGGCATCAGGTACAGATACAACTCATTTTATCTCTTAATTGGACAGTTGCAAAAGCTCCTTAATTTGCCTCTGGGGCTCTAGTCTGTGTCAGACCCTATAGCCCACCACAATCACTGTGGAGATGTTACATATGCAGACTGCCAGACCTTAAGCTCAAAGATTCTGACTGGATATGAATAGTTAAAGGGAGGGCCCAAAAATGCTCATTTAATATGTGTTGTCCTGTGAATCCACACTCACTTAGGCCAAGAGGAATGAAACTCTGATCTTTTCCCCAAACCTGTTCTCTCCACGGACCTCAGAGTTCTCTTTCTAAAACATAACTGATCAGTTCCTTCTCTTTCTTAATAACTTTTGTAGTCCCTGGCATCGAAGGGATAAGTAACATTCTAGACTGTGGTATGCAAGGCAGTCCAGTCTGTCCTTTGTTTCCATTACACCAAATTACCATCTTCCCCACATGCTCATCAGCCATGAAGCGTCTGAACTGTTCTTTCAACGCAGTGCATTCTTTCTTGGCTGCAACTTTGTGCACAGCATTGCTTATATTTGGAGGGCCCTTTTTTTTCTGTGCTTCATAAACATTGTGAAAGATTTAGCTAAAAATTCACCTCTCTTGGGACTGACTATTGTCTCGTTTTTCCTCTGCATCTTTATCAACACTCTTCACCTTCAGTGTAGTCTTTTGTGCAGCCATGAGAATGAGTGTGTGATTTCCTGAGTTTGAGCCCTTCAGGAGCCCTCCTCATAAGAAAATTTTGAGGGCATGCCCCACTTGGCTGGTTCCAGCAACTGGTTCAATAAATATTCTTGGAATGGATATGTGTCCGCTCATGTGTATAAATTACCATGCAAACAGTTTAAGCCATGTTCTAGGTACGTGGTAGAGCTTTAAAAACACAGATAATTGCTACTTATCTAATAGTTCTTTCTATTCATTAGCTCAGGGTAAAGGTGTTGATAGGTGTGCTTAATTGCATTAAGGAGTTCCTGCTAGGTGCCTCCAGGGCACAACTGTGAGAAAGAGGGCAGCCTTTGAAGGGAAAATCCACAGGAAGTGAATAGCATCTCCCTCTCCCCTCCTAGATTAAAGAGTGTGCCCAGGTAGGAAGACACTTGGAAGATTCAGGACAGAGCAAGTTCTTGTGGAGCCAGACCTGGTCTGGCAGAACGGTGACTATCTCGAGCACCACCACATGGACCCAGATGAGCACACCTATCAGAAAGAATGGTCTGTAACAACGCAGGTGTTAAGCCTGACTTTTTAAGCAGTCAGCCAGGTTTCCTGAGCACTCAAGGGCTCTGCTTTGGAAAATGCAAAGTATCCCTTCCCAGCCTCCTAACCTCATCCCTCTAAGCCCTGGGGGCCATTGGGGCAGGCCCTCAAATGATGGCTTAGAAGGGGAGAAGTAGGCTGAAGGGTTTTGGTCTTGGGTATCCTTGAAAAGGTTGGTTTAATCTCAGTATTTTCTTAGACAGAAGGGTCCTATCAAAGACTAGTTCAATTCTCACATCGTGTCACACAATTTAGATAACTCCTCCTTCCTGCCCCCAATCAGCTGATGGTTCATAGCCCTGCTTATTATGAGCCTGGTTTATTTTATTGAGGAAGGAACTGAAACAGCAAAGAAGGCATAGATCTTACATTCGAAACCACTTCAGAATCTGAAGTAGAATTATATTGCTAAATCTCTCATAGAAAGAGAGGAAAAGAAATACTAAGCCTCCAGAAAAATGCCCAAGGAATGAAGTGCTCTCTTGGTCCACTGCTCCACTCCAACAACTGCCTCCCCCCAACATGAGCCCCCTCACTTTAAGACTTGCAAGCACTAGAGAAACACTTTGGGAAAGAGACAGCTAGTTCTGTGGAGGAGCATAGGACCAGAAAACTTAATCATCTCACTTCACCTTTAGAAAGAAAGAGACACTCTTCCATGAACTTCTGAGGCCAGCCCTAAAATATAAAGGAAAGTGCTCACTGTGGTGATAATGAAGAAAAGATAACTAGTCCCAAATAAAAGCATGCCCTATTTCAAAGTCAGACAAATGGTCACAGCATTTTCATTTCTGATGAGAAGGGTTTTCATGAGAGGATATACAATTCTTTGAAAGGGTGGAGAGTTCATTGTATATGTGGGGAAATGAGGTGCTTCCCTCATTTTATTCTTAAAAGATCTGACCTCCTCCTGTCCAGATACCCTGGAGTATCAGTACCAGGAGGACTTTAGGGGATTGATGCAACTCATGATTCATAGTCTTCTTGGCCATACCTGAGGTCCCTCTCTCCCTCTTATCTTTCTCTCCCTCCTCTCCTCCTGCCCTATCTCTCCACCTCTCACTCTCTTTGATCACTGGGGAAAGTCAGAAATCAAGTCACAAAAACACTCACCAATGGAGAAGTCATGTCAAGTGCTTTAGTCAAATCAAAGAAGAGAAATCACGAGGACAGGACGTCTCTGCTAACAGCCACAGGAAGGAGCTTGGAGGTGGGTGTTTCAGCCTCAGTGAAACCTCGCAGGATGGCAGGCCCTAGCCACCACCCTGGCAACCACCTCTTAGAGACTCGGAGGCAAAATCGCACAGCAAAGCTGCTCCTGAATTTCTAACCCCCATAAGCTATGGGTAAACCAATGTTTGTTGTTAAAGCCACTGCTTTGGGTGGTAATTTATTACTTAGTGATAGATAATATCATTTAAACTGCGGCTTTAAGGAAACACCTTACGTTGAGCTCATGTAAGGGAACATAGAGGCTCAAACTTATCTATTCAATAGTTTGTTTCTGCTTTATAAATATTCCAAAGAAAAGAGGGGCAATGTGAGGTGGTCCTGCTTTGTGAAGTCATTCAGAGACCCAGGTTCTTTTCTCTGGCAGCCTGGCTGGGTTGTTGGTATATAGAAGCGGGTTTACCACTCACACACCCTATGTTCTGACCCCCAAGGGAGGGTGGAAAGCGAGGAGGGCCAGAGTATTCTTCAGCAGCACTAGAGCATGACTCTTGTCCCCATTCCACTGGTGAGAGCCAAAACAGTGTCACACCCTCTGCTTAAGAGGCTGGAGAGTGGAGTCTCTTGTTGGGCAGTCTCAGCTTTCGGCTGAAGCCCAGGGCCCTTCTATTAATAACAGGAAGAAATGGAAAATGGAATCTGACAGGTGCCGAGCAACCTCCCCCTACCTGGGGCTTGCTGTGGGTGCCTGCTCCATGACTGAGGCACAGGTCTCTCCCTTATAAAATGATTATAAAGTGAAGGACTGGTGGTTTTCAGACAATTTCTTTTCAAAGTAGTTAAATCTTTTTATTAAGAAATATTTAAGAGAAACTGTATGTACAAAAGTAGAAATGCTCTGTCTGAATCCTGGTGGGGTTACTCTCCATACACTGCGATGAGAAACTAGAGCTCTGTGTAAGTTCTCCAGGATTCCTACCAGCTGTGAGCTTTTGGAGGTTGTGCTTATTTGGCTGTGTGCCCTCAGCCAGTTTGGATGATAGCTTCATCTTTCTCAGCGGCTGGGAGTTTGCTGTTCTCAAATATTGGCAGAACATGATGGAACCAGTTTTCGCCCTGGGCATCCAGCCTCACCTCCCTGCTTTTCACCTCTTTCCTGACCTGGTGACATCTCTTCTCCCTCCTAATGTAAGTGCACCGGGGCCAAGTTTCCAGCCTTGGAACCAGGAAGGAGACAGGAGTTGGCCTGTGCAGCTTAGCCTCCTTCTCCATCTGTAGGTGGAGATGTACAGATTCCTGGAGCAGCCCGTCTCCCTCCCCAAGTTAATATTTTCACTAAACTTTTGCCTCCTCTGGACTTCAGTGGTCTCAGCTGGTTTGAGGAGCTCAAACTGTCAAGCTTGCTCAGCCCTGATCCTGCTTGAGGGTGAGACTTCAGGGACTAGGGAGCAGGGGAAGTTCTGATTTTTTCCCTTCATAAATTAATCTCAGAATTCTCAGGAATGCAAACTGCTGCAGGAAAGTCACCCAGGGCAGGAGGAAAGTTCCTTTCTTTTAGTCTGCAGACCATCAGAAGCTGGCTCATGTGCTGATAAACATCCCCTCCCTACTTCCCAAGGACAGGGCTGGGTCTCTTTCCACTTGCTTCCAAGGTTCCTTCCTGACAGACTGGTGGTGCCAGCCACTTTCTCTCAGGCTGGCTCCAGATGCTAAATTGGAATTTGGCGTTTAAGGGATAATCCCAGGCCATTCTGAAGTTCAGTGGCCACTGCCCACAGATGGAGAACATTCCGGAATGGGTGGGGATAGGAGGGGTTTAAGAGGAGAGGTAAGGTGGCTGCTCTGAGATTTTTCAGGATGAGAAATGTCTTCAATTTCTGGGTAGGACATTAGGACATGGTGTAGGGGGTTGATTTTCCCTAGGGATTATAGGAAATGATCCTGAGTGATGCAGGCTGAAAATACATAATGATGGGCAGTGATTCACTGGGAAGCAGGTATTATCTTGTTGAAAGGACCACGCCTACTCAGACTATTGTCATGTGCAACTGTGGCTTGCCATCCCTTTCAGCTTTAAGAGAAATTGGAAATACAAATTTGTGTAACAGTAACTGAGATGTTCCCGGTTGAGACACGGTGCCCTCTGCTGGTGGGTTTGGTTTCAGGGGCCAGGGTCCTACGCCTCACACAGTAGCCCTTGTCGAGTGAGCTTTCCTCCCTGTACTCCTGTGTCCTCAGTTCTCATGTTTTAAAACTGTCAGAGAGAAGTCCCAGTCTTTTTTTTTTAAAGGTTTTATTTATGCATACAAGAGTTGGGGTACAGGCCAGAGGCGCAGGGGTACAGGCCAGAGGTGCAGGGGGGTGAGAGGATTCACTAGTATCAGAGTGGGGAGCAAAACAGGCAGATTGACTGAAATACAATACTGAGGGGAGCAGCGGGCAAGGCAGAAGGGGTCAACTGCGCCATGTGGGTCAGCTCCCTGGCCAGGGATCGAACTTGTACTGCAGTGGCTGCAGAAGCCCCACAGTGTTGCATTCAATCCCTTGTGCCACCAAGGAGGCAGGAGTTCAGTCTTTTTAACCAGTGGTTTGATGTTCATGGGGACAAAGTCTTTATGGCAAGACAAAGAGCCTGTATTCATTTCCTATTGCTGTTGTAACAAATTGCCACACACTTAATAGCTTAAACAATGCAAATTTACTATCTTCCGGGTTCCTTTCTGGAAGGGAATTCATTTCCTTGCCTTTCCTGCCTCCAGTGCATACCCATTCCTTAGTTCATGGCCCCTTCCTAGTCCTCAAAGCCAGTAATGGGCCCAGTCTTTTTTTTCCCCCCAAGATTTAATTTATTTATGCATACAAGAGCTGGGGTATGTAAGCCAGAGGTGCTGGAGGATGGGGAAGTAGATGGGAGAGTGGAGTGAGAGGAGTCACCAGAGACAAAGTGGGGAGCAGAACAGGCAGATCTACTGAAAGGCACTGCTGAGGGGAGCAGAGCACTGCTGAGGGGACCACAGCTGTGGGGGTAGGGGGTGGGCAAGATAGAATATGCCTGCTGAGTCATGTCGGTTAGCTCTTTGGGGGGAGGATTGAACTCATGCTGCAGTGACTGCCATAGCTTCATAGTGCTGAGCCTTAATCCCTTGCACCACCAGGGAGGAACAGGCCCAGTGCTTACATCAAATCTCTCACTACAGTTTAAAAAGGTTCTCCACTTTTAGGGATTCATGTGATTGGCCCAACTGCTAATCCGGCTGTCCTTTTAACCAAATCTGCACCATCCCACATTTGCAGTAGGAGGGAATGTAGTCACAGGTTCAGGAATTAGGGTGTGAACAAAGCGCTTTTCTAAATTTCTGAATCTTTTGCTCCTTGAAAAAAAGTTCTGCATAAATGTGTTATGAACAAGGTTTATCTTTCCTTAAACCTGACCCACCCTTCCTCCATTCAGGCTTCCTTTTCTTTACAGACCTTCCCTAGCAGGGGCCCTTTGGGGCCGTCCCCCTTGTCCCCCTCACCAGGATAACCCTTAGCTGCCCGCCTCTTCTGTTCTTCCTTGGGGCTCAGAAACAGCAGTTTTTCTTAGTTGTCTCTCCCTGTGGAACTTCTCAGCTAGGCTTAGTAATAGGGGTGAAGGATTAAGCAAGCACTCCCCACCTCCCGAGGCAACTAAGGCTGCAGGGCCTGCCACCAGGACTTGACATCACAGAGGCGAGGAGCCTGGCAGGATGATAAGAACGGACTTGGGTCAGGTCAAGTCTCAGCTCCCAAGAGGCAAAGCTTAGCCGGCTGGAAGCACAGGCTGCACCTAACAAGAGCATATTTATTCCAGTTGTTTTTCAAGTCCTTTGGTTGAGTTCAAATGATCAACTGCCCAAGAACAGGCTGAAAGAGATTAGACTTACCCTGGGATTTTGTGACAGGTGTCACTCCCAGTCCCTTCGAGGATAGGACTGATTTTGATATAACCTGATCCTGGACTCCTCTTCTTGAACCAAATGGGTTCACACATCATATCATACACATCATAGACACACACACAGACACACACACACACACACACCCTTACCTGGTGCAGTAAAAGGAAAGCAAGGTATAGCAGCATGATGAGACGCACAGATTCTGAAGACGCATCACCCAGGTTCAAATCCTAGTTCTACTTAATCTTCGTGGGAGTAATTTTTGGGGGAAAATTTCCTACCTTAATTTCTTTATTCTTTAGCAATTATACTTACTTTATATAAAGGGTTTTCATGAGGGTTAAGTGAATTAATATCTATAAGATAGAAAGTATCTCGGGCTTAGGCACTTTGTAGTTAAATAATAAAAATATATAATCTGCTCTGAGATAATAATCTGGAAGCCTGATCTTTGATCAAATATACCTAAGTAGCTATGCTTCCTCACTAGAGGCTAGAATTAAAATTTCAAATTATTCAATTTGAGGAGTCTAGGGGACATAGCTGAAACATACTCAGCCTCACACATAAAGTTGTGGTGATAGGTGACATTAGCAGCAAAATATTTTCTTTTTTTTTTAAAGATTTATGTATTTATGCATACAAGAGCTGGGGTACAGGCCAGAGGTGTAGGGGATGAGAGAATCCACCAGAGTGGGGAGCAGAACAGATAGATCAACGGAAGTACACTGCTGAGGGGAGCAGCGGGCAAGGCAGGAGAGGTCTGCTGCGCCACGTGGGTCCCCTCCCTGGCCGGAGGCAGGGATCGAACTCGTGCTGCAGTGGCTGCGATTTGCTTCATAGTGCGTTGCTTAACCCACTGCGCCACCAGGGAGGGCCCTAGCAGCAATATATTTTCTAGACAAAGGAAACCACAGTTCTGTTCTACACTGGTAGAACATAGTGATAGTCCCTGTATGAGCTGCGGTTAATTTAGGCTTATTTTTAGTTATATCCTTTGCCCACAGTTCTGAGACTGGATCAGTTCATTTTCATCAGAGCCAACATTCCTAATGAAGGGCTCTCTGTGTCCCTCAGGTAAACTTACCCTTCAGTAGTAATGAGGCAGCAGTTCTCTGTCCACCTGAGCCTTTGCAGGTCTCTTAGCAAACCTGTCCTTCTCGGGGCAGCTCTTTCTGCTGTGTCTATGCAAGTGTCCGTTATTCTCTCCCTCTTTTATAATAAACCTGCCCTTTTGGGCCTCCCTGGTGGCGCAGTGGGTTAAGCAACGCACTATGAAGCAAACCTCAGCCACTACAGCACGAGTTCGATCCCTGCTGCCGGCCAGGGAGGGGACCCACATGGCGCAGCAGACCTCTCCTGCCTCGCCCGCTGCTCCCCTCAGCAGTGTACTTCCGTTTATCTGCCTGTTCTGCTCCCCGCTCTGTCTGTGGTGAATCCTCTCACCCCCCACACCTCTAGCCTGTACCCCAGTGCTTGTATGCATAAATAAATAAATAAAATAAATAAACCTGCCTTTTTGGATATAAAATAAAAAGAGTGAAGAGCCAATGGACCTTGCTGGCTTCCTTTCTTAGACGTCTAGCTTGAAGCATAGGGACCAGTTCTAGATGCCAATTGTGGCAAGGCATGGAAGAGATAACTTGAAACATAGTAAGTGCAGATTCTTGGAAATAATCAGGGTTTTAGGCTAGAAGTGGGAGCGGGCACAGGAGACCCCACGAGAGTTGATTCCACTCCATGGGAAGGATGGAGGGAGATGGAAGAACATTGGTTAAATACTGACTTGCAGGGGAGAGAAGAGCACATGGGACCCTGGTGATGGTTCATGGGTGAATTGGTAGTGGGAATTTTATGGGAACTACACAGTGATGTAAAATACATAACTCTAAAAAAAATACTGACTTGTTTGGGACTTTATATTGCATATCTAGTTAAATTCCCATGGCAACCCTGTGGCAATAGACAGAAGTAGCACTCATGTAACTAGGTGAGGAAGGAGATTAGTGCTCTAACTGTTGTGTAATTGTCCAAGTGCCCTAAAAGCTATCAGGTGCTCCAGCTTCATCTCACTACCACTGGTATATATATGCGTGTGTGTGTAAGGTTAGAACTTTCTAATACTGAGAACTGGTAAAATGGTGTGGGGATTAGGTAGTGGCTCCAGGCTGTTAGAAACATCCAAGCAAGTGCTTCACAATTATTGTCAAACACTGACAAATTTGGAGAGTAGAAGTGGATCACCCATGAAGGCACCTTCCAGCTTTGAGATTCTGAGTTTCTATGCTTTGGGGAAGGATATATACTTTAGATAAATATTAAGTGATTTCCCCGTGTTTCTCCTTTCTTTCCTTCTATTCCATTCTCCCATTGGGGCAGGTACTTCTTTCTGGGTACACTGATTCTTTTTTAAAGGAGGGATTTGGTAGCCTGTGATCTGACAGTTGGGATAACAGAAAGATCATAATATTCTTTCTAGTTGTTGAATCTGATTTTTGACTAAGTTAACTAAGGAGATTGTGCTGTCCTCTAATGTAAACACTGAAAGATCAGAAGAGAAGCAACTATAACACTTCCTTTCCTCTCTTCCAGTTATTTGGTACCAGGTAAAACACAAACTTCTGAATGTAGGATTTAGTACTGGGATTCATTTTAGACAAATATTCTACTATCCCATCAGAATGGGGACTTAGTATATAAATAAGACTTATTTTTAAAAAATAAAGTTATATGGTATACATCTAGGCTTGCGAACAGAGACCTATTTTAAGCTCCGGAGATGGAGGGTGGGCAGAGGGGACTCACACGGACGGCCAACCAGAAGTTTTTGGTTCTCTGCTGCCCCTTTGTGGACATAGCTGGAAATGACAGTTAAAGATTTCACCTGCAGCTAGAGTGCTGAATAGGACTTAGGAGAAACCGTCCCTTAAAAGCTCCAGACTATTTAAAAGGGTAGGGTGGGGTGGGGTGGGATAGGGTGGGGTGGGGTGGGATGGGGTGGGGGGATAAAAGAGGGAGAGGGGTTTGGGATAAGGAAGTTGGTAGGGAGGATTCTGACCAACTAGGGGCTGTTGCTGTCCCCAGCAAGGTTGGGGTTCTCAAAAGAGGGGTACAGAAATCATTTAAGCTGTCAATGATTCAAGAGAACTTCTTGACCACAATCTTTATTTTTCCTTGAGACGCTGGGATCCAGTCAGCAGTGATCAAACAAAGACTCCCAGTCATGCACCTCTGCAGTTTTTGGCCTCACCCGGCACCCACAGGCACAGTGCCAGCTTACACGCCTCCTCTTCCTGTGTTTGGAGTAACACGTCTGTGGGTTTTCCCCTTCAGTTTTGCAGTTTTCACACCATCTCCTCACCGGCTGTCTCTATGCCACCATCCCCACGCAGCTCTGCCCTAGCACATCCAGGCTTGCTGCACCCTGACTTTTCTGCACTGGCACGGGACAGGGATGGTCCTTTTGTGTTGATAATTGAGTGAGAGGAACACTTGGGCACAAAGAGGGGGAGGGGTTGGAATCAATGGGGGCACACTGGCTGGAATTGAGGGATGTTGGCATTGCAGGGCCAACTTTAACCTAAAACCCAGCTGCCTCTTCCTAGCAGGAAAACTGCCCACCACACTGCCCAACCTACCCACCCCTCCCAACAAATAGCAACAGGGCCCTAATATCACTCCAGTCCTTTCACTCTCCCACCTATAGGAGAGGATGGGTTACCTGGGCCTCTGCTCCCTGTACCTGGACCATCTCTCTCAGCTGGGAGCCAGGGACCCAGTGCCTGGCCTGGCCTGGCCTGGCTTATCCTGACCGCCCTCCACCTCTCCTTCTCCCCTCATGCCTCCAGACCCTGCCGCAACCTGCGGTCCAGGGCCAGGAGCTGCCTCAGGAAGCCCCGGTTGGGGATGATGCCTCGTTGGTCCTTGACCTTCTTGATGGCCTGCACGAGAGTGAGGTGGTGGTACAGCATGAGGTAGGCCAGCACCAGGGTGGCAGATCGGCTCACGCCCACTGCACAGTGCACCAGGATCTTCCCTGTGAGGACAGACACAGAGACAGTGGTGGGTTCTTTGCAGTGAGCCAGGGGAAGCTATGACGAGGGCTACAGTGACAGATGAGGAGGAAGACAGATAAGTAGAGGCACATGGAGGTACGACTGGCATGGACTGGTGGTGGGCAGAGCGCAGATCCTTGGCAAGTGGTGTGTACTGGGCTGCAGGTGGAGAGTCGGGGGGAGGGGAAGGAAGGTACTAAGCAGAATGAGATGGAAAACGTATAGCAGCCAGGACCCCCATGAACCAGAACAGGGCACAAAGGTAAAGACTCATCACTCATGGAGAACCGAGCTTCACCGTGTGTATGGTGGAGCAGAAGCTCCGTGTGTATCTCCTGAGGCATCAACGGAAAGCACCAGAGTCTGGCCGGCTACCTCTTCTGTCTTCCCATCCTTCTATCTTGCTATTGCTAGCAACTATTTTTTTTGAGAGCTGTTTACTATCCCTTAAATTATATATTTACTTTTTCTGATCACTATAGCAACATATGCTCAAGGTTAAAATAACTGGGAAATGTAGAAATACGTAAAAAAGCAAGCAATTTAAAAATGATTCAACCTATAATCTAAGCTCTTCCCTGGCAATTTGCTAACTTCTTGGATTCTTTCCTTCTTGTCTTTTAATATATTGCTTTTCAAAATGGCAAACCGATTATTTTTCTCTCTTAAGCATTTGTCATATCATTAAGATCTCTCTGTATCTCTATAGGTGACCCCTAGGGTTTTTCTTGACCTCAGCATCTGTGTCTACCCTTCCTGCCTGCTTTCCCCTCTTACCTCCCGGCTGGCTCAGCGCCCGGTGGATGAAATCGGCGGCCGTTTGGAAGTGGATGCTCATGTCAAAGGCTGGCGAGTCATGGGCCTCGACCCCCAAGTAGCGAATGCCCAGCCCTTCATATGCTTCAGGGGTGCCTCGCCACCTGCTGTGTGATGCATTGAGGATGTGGGTGATACCCAGGCGACGCAGCTCACGGCGGTTGTTCGCTATGTCCCTGCAGTGAGTAGAGATTAGGAGGATGGGGAACCGGTGGGCATGACCTTGTCCACACCCGACTGCTGCCTTGCTCACAGCATTGCCTGCAGGTCTCTACTTAGAGGACCCAGGCGGGAGGAATGAAGATGGCTAGTCCTGGACTCTTGTCCTTGAGTAAGGGTTGAGAGTATTGGGGATGTGTTGCTCAGAGAGAAGACTAGGGGTGAACAATTGCCCTAACAAAATAAGGACAGAGTCAGAGGCAGGGTGACTATGCTTCATGTGTAGGAGCTACTGCAGCTGCCTGTCATATATGAAAGTGCAACCCATAGTGGCATCTAGATCAAGAGGGATTGGAGCACCCTGGATGAGAATGATTTCCCTGACAGCAGGGGTATCCAGCAGAGAGGAGTGTAGTCAGAGATGCAGTGGAGGGGATGTGAACATCAGGTGGGTTGTCGGGCTGGTTTATATTAACATCCCTAGCAACCTTAAAATGATGGGATTTTGATGCTTGCTCTCACATTTTATTTCCCTGTTATTTTATACTCCCTTTGCTACAGAGTCTCACGTTTTGCCACTTATACTGTGCTCAGACCATGTTTTATGAAGTCACCTTCAAGTGTTCATGTAGCCCTTCCCTCAGATAACAAGGTTATATCTCAAGGCAAAGGCCTCATCCAGTGCAAACTCAAGCAGAAAGAGCACTGAACTTGAACCTCCACATGCCCATGTGACCTTGGAGCACATCTCTGAGCTTCAATTTTCTAATCTTGGAGATCGTGGTACCTACCTAACAAGGCTGTTGTGAATATTAAGAGAGGAAATGCATTGGGAAAACTCTCCATAGACTATGAAGCCCTTGGGAGACAGAAGTGGTGATTTCTCTGCTCTGGGGCGTTTCTCTCTAGAGCCCATCTGGCAGGGCCTCTGTATACACTGTGGTGTGACTTGATCAACCCTTTTAGCTTACTACCCACCGTGCCTAGCTCCCAATGTCGGCCTTTTTTCAGAGTCCTATCACAATGGATGAGAGGTCAGAGAAGTCACCTATTATGTCCGGTGCAGAGGACTGGCGTACAACAATAAATATTTGCTAAATGAATTGAAAACAATCTTTCTGTCTAGAGTTGTGTATATCAATAATACAAACTCCTTGCTCCCTACTGTCCCCCCCCCCTCCAACCTCCCTGTCCATGTACAGCCCCTTAATCTGCATCCCGGAGCCAACAGTGCCACCCATTGCCTCTCTGCCACCTTACTCCTTGTGTACGCACGCATTCACACATTTACACTCACACACTCACTCAGCTGCATTCCCAGCCTGCCATATACTTACTGATCTCCAAGGTAGAGGCCTGGCCAGACCTCGTCGGCATGGTTACAGGCTGTCTTCCCTGTGTACAGGAGCCTCTCCAACTCAAAGACATTGAGGAAGGGATGTTGAACAGTGGGCATCTCCTCCAGGGCGCCTCTAGTGCGGACAGGAGACCGGGAGCTACTCCGGGAGAAGCGGGCCATAAAAGTCATCGAGGCCCAGAGCCAGTTACCAGGGCACATCTTCAAGGTGGTGGGAATGGGGCAGCTGCAGCGTGGCTGTGGTGATGATGGGGTGAGTCTCTAGGTAGCTGTTGCTGAAAGAGGAAGGGATGTAAGACACACCCAGGTAGAGCAGCTGCTCCCCTTCCTGCCAATTGGGTTGGGCCCCAGTGGAGAAGACTCTCCAGGGAGGGAGGTTAAGTCTGGCTTTGGCAGGACCTCCAGGACTAACCTCTCCTTCAAGCTGCAGCAGCTCCTTTCTCTCTGCTCTTTGGCTCTGTCATGCAAGGAAGTGGGAGAGTCACATGTCCTTGTTTACGGGGAGAGGGAGCTGCCCAGTGGCTGGTTTCATCTCTACCACCCCACCCCACTCCACCCCCCCTCACCACA
>JAGFMF010011416.1:113530-144875 GCA_019455555.1 Galemys pyrenaicus
CCCCCCCCCCCCCCCCACACACACACACCACACACACTAGTATTTGGGCAGCACTGTCCACTGCTAGAGCTCTTGCCACTCCAAATCTAGGTCTCATCTGTTTCGGGCTATAGGCAGAGGCTAGGGAGCAGGAATGGGGGTGGGAGGGGAGGCTCTGGACCCATCCACAGAGAATTAACAAGAAGGTAATAACAGCTGAGGCCATAACATATGCCAAGCCCTCCTCTCCAGTGCTGGAGAGACAGGCTGCCTTAACCTATTCCTGCCCTGTCATTGCCTCAGCGCTAGGCCTGCTGTGGGACATGTGTGTCAGAAGATAGGTGAATAGCGATGAAAAAGAAGTGTAAGGTTCTGAAAAAATACTCGCCGAATACATGAGCTCATGATAGAAGTTGCCAGTCTTGGGCATAATAGGCAAACCAGCCTCCTTTGACCAGCATAAAGAGACAATTGATTAAACCTCATCTTTAACATGAAAAATTTTGAGTCATAGCAAGGCTGGAGTATTGTTTCTGGGTTTGTGTGGGCTGAAGGGGGGAAGGGCTGGAGAGAGGGGGAGGAAAGAAGAGGGCAAGGATCCTGCCAAGTGTGGGGGTTCAGAGATTACCAGCCATGTTGCTGGTGGAGTCAAGTCCAGCACCTGGGGGCCAGTAGGGGATTAGCAGGTGTGCTTCAGCCTCTGGGGACAGCAGGCCCTTCCAGAATGGGACCACACCTTGAGCTGCAGACCTGGCAGTGTTTGAGACTTGCCCTAGGAACTTAAGGCAGAAGGGCTTCTGCGCAAGAGCTCCTCTCCTACGGTGTTCCTGCATGTCTGAAAAGGTGGTCTGGTCCAGAGAATCCCCTTCCCACCCCTTGCCTGTCTTGTGTGCATGGGACCTCAACCAGAAGGCCAGCAGCGAGAGGCCATCTTGCGCCAGGTCCAGCCCAGCTCTCAGCCAGGGCTAGCTCCCCTCCCCCCAGGCCAGGAGAGACCAAGCTTTCACAGGGCAGAGGAGCAGGGGTTTTAGGGTCAAGATCACAGGGTATTTGGGGAGAGCTTTTTTTTCAATCCTGGGTCAGAAGGAGCACAAAAACATCAGCATAGTCATCCCATAGACACCCACCACCATCACCTTCATCATCTACCTTTTCTCTCCAGCCTATAGACCCCAACACTTTATTCCAAAACAACCTTTCCTGGAAACAGATTCTGCTGCCCGGGTGAAGTAAAAGGAAGCAAGAAGGAGACCAGGTGTAGGAAGGAGCTCCGCGGGACTCTGTCTCCTCTGGGTGCAGAAGCCCCATTCAGTCCAGAAACACCACTCAGCACCCCATCCGCGGCCGGCTCCCACAGTCTGCTGTCGCGGTTGTAACAGGTTCATGGCTGTCGCCCCAGCTCCTGCCAACCCTGACAGCCTGGCGCTGAGGGTGGAGGGAGGGAGCCCAGGAGAGCGCGGCTTGGCTAGCTGGGTTCCCGTCTCCTTCCAGTCCCCTTCCTCCCGGCTGTTCCGGAGCTTTGCACCCGTCCCCCCGCTGGGCAGGCGACCCCGCCGCACCCCTCTACCTCTCCGAGCTCCGTGCGGGGTCTCAGTCCCCGAGGCAGATCGCAGGTGCAGGCAGCCCCACGGCCATGACTCTCTCTCCTGCTGGCGCCGCTGCCGCCGCCGCGGCTGCCACTGCGAGACGACTTGACGGATTAGCATCTATTTTTAAGCCATGACACGCACGTGGAAGCAGGGTTCACAGGCGTGTGTGTGCGGGTGACACGCCAGGACACAGTCTGACGCCCAGCGAGCCGAGTGGCCACGCAGCAGCGTGGGCGCGCCCGCACCCCCTACGAGCCCGCGGGTGTTTACAGACCAGACCCAGACCACGCAGCCCAGCAGCTCCGCCTCGCAGTCTCGCTGTGTGTATGTGCTTGTCGGAGCTGCGCCAATTACAAGGCGTTTTGCCTGAAGATGACATTATGCAAGTCGTCCCAGACAGTGTCTTAAACACACATGCTCCTCCCAGACAGCGTTAATTAACTACACAGACTTGATGGTGCAGGCTCACATTCCTCACTCAGGAACACTGCGTGGTATAAATAATAGTGGAACCCTTGTTAGTATGTACTCCTTTTATCCTCACCGCAAGTCTACGAGCTAAGTTTTATTGTTACTCTCTTCATTTTGTTACTTCTTTCAGGGAGGAGGAAACCGAGGCACAGAGAGTCTAAGTAATTTCCCCAATCACTCTCTAGTCACAGGCAGAGCTGAACTCCAAACCCTGGCAGTCAGTCTGAGCTGGCTACGTCCTTAACCAGGCTCAACCAGTGACCCACCGCCCTGGAGAAAACACAGAGATTCCTTTCAGAAAGAGCTTGCCACCAGCTTAGCTCATAGTGAACTCCATTTTCCTGGAACTTCAGAAGAAATTCATACCCTTACCTGTCTGTCTTGTAATGGTGTAGCTTCACTTTCTTTTTTTTAAAGATTTATTTATGCATACAAGCACTGGGGTACAGGCCAGAGGTGTGGGGCGGGGGTGGTGAGAGGATTCAACACAGAGAGCAGGGAGCAGAAGTACACTGCTTAGGGGAGCAGTGGGCAAGGCAGGAGAGGTCTGCCATGCCATATGGGTCCCCTCCCTGGCCAGGCAGGGATCAAACTCCTGCTGCAGTGGCTGCGTTTGCTTCATAGTGCGTTGCTTAACCTACTGCGCCACCAGGGAGGCCCCACTTGCTTTTCTTTTAAAAACACTTTTTTAAAAAATTGAAACAATATGCATTATAATATTACATAAGTTTCAGATGTGCATGATTATAAACCAGTATCTGTACATACTACTTTAAGTTCACCACTAAAAGTCTAATTCTATCCTTCACCACACAGTTTCCCCTTTTACCCAATTCACCCACCTCCCTTCCCTTTTCCTTCTGGTAACCACTAATTTGGTCTTATGGTTCAGAAGTTTGTTTTTTTTTTTTATTTAGTTCATTCTTTTGTTTTATTTCTCTATGTCCCTATGAGTGAAATCAAACAGTGCTTGTCTTTCTTGATCTGACTTATTTCACTCAGCAGGCATGCCCTCTAGGTCCATTGTCTTGCTTTCTACTGTAAACATCTTGCATGTGCCAAGGTTGTACATTCTTGGACAGCGGGGACTATGTTGTGGTTCCTCAGGGCCTATCTCACTGTTTGATGGGGGAGGACAGGCACAAGGGAAGTGGGGGTGATAATGAAAGTTACCAGATGCTACTGGAGAACCAGGCAGACTTGGACTCCAGGAGAACAAGCTCCCAGGAGGAAGGCAGGAAGTATATAAGGTCAGGCTGGACCTGGTTGAACATCAGGATTGACTATATTCCCTGCAGGATAGCAGATCAGGCTTTGATCTCTGGGTCAGAGAAAATACTGACCAAAGTGACACCTTTCCACATCAGTTTCTGATAAAGAGACAGTTCCATCACAAGCTGCTGTGGAAGATTATTTTTCCTCCTAGCCTTTTCTTTTCTATTGAAACAAACTCAGTTCCTTCCCATTTTTCATACCTCTTGGTATGACAGTTTACATAAAGAAACAAAATCACCATTTCAGACAAATAACTGACCTGGGAAATTTTAAATATTAATTTTGAAATCCAGGAACATTGATCTAAAAAATGACCACAAGTCAGATTGTGAAAAAGCACATATTGGCACCATATTCCTAATTTTAAGTGAAGAGTCTTTAGGTTGAGGACTTATTGTAGATGGACTTGACCTCAACCTTTAGTAAGACTTCTGCGTCAACCCTATAGACCACTTTTCAAAAGACTGGGGAAATATGCTTTAAGATATATTAAGAACAGTATGCACAAGTATTTATGGGTAATTGCAGAAATTGCCCATGGATCATCATTTTCATGACTGTTTTAAACTGATGCCTGTACCTCAAACCACCACAAGTACACTTAAAGAAAACTAATATATTTGATAAACTGCAGCAAGTCCTATTGTGTTCCAGGCAGTTAGCAAAAATTACATGACTTTTTCATAAAGACCAGAGAGGAAGGTATTTTCCAGATCCTGGTCCTGTCCCTTGGGTGGCTCCTAGTTGGGGGGGGGGGGAGAATCTGCCAGTTGTGCATGAGTCAAAGGTTGAGAGCTTCAGCCTTTTAGTCTCCAGAACAGTGAGTGGCCTGCTGCTCTGTCACCCTTCCCTGGAAGTAGAGTAGTACAGAAAGAGAAGAACCTGCTTCCTCTCAACCACATTGAGCTGTAAGAACCTCTACAGCCATTTTTCCTTGGCTGAGCTGGAAGTTTAAATACTGCTTTCACCACCTAAAGCAAAGAAAGTGAAGGAAAGGTAAACAGCTGGGACTACATCAAATTGAAGAGCTTCTGTACAGCAAAAGAGACATTACCCAAAATAAAGAGACACCTACTGATTGGGAAAAAATTTTGTGCTTCACACAACTGATAAGGGACTGATCACCAAGATACACAAAGAACTCAGGCAACTCAACAAAAACAAAGCAAACAATCCAGTCAAAAAATGGGCAGAAGAACTTAAAAGACCATTTTCCAAAGAGGAAATGCAAATAGCCAACAGGCATATGAAAAAATGTTCAACATCCCTCATAATCAGGGAAATGCAAATTAAAACCACCATGAGATATCACCTTACACCAGTAAGAATGGCACATATTTAAAAAGAACTAGCAATTACAAATGTTGGTGAGGATGTGGTAAAAAGGAACCTTCCTACACTGCTGGTGGGAGTGCAAACTGGTCCAACCTCTATGGAAAGCTGTATGGAGGTTCCTCAGTCTACTGAAAATGGAGTGACTATATGACCAGCAATCCCACTCATAGGGGTTTACCCAAAGGACACAAAAACTTTTAATTCAAAAGAATACCTGCACCCCTGTTTATTGCAGTATTATTTATAAGAGGTAAGACTTGGAATCAACCCAAAAGCCCCCAGATAGATGACTGGATCAAGAAAATGTGGTCTATATACACAATGGAATATTATTTAGCAATCAAAAATAGAGCCATTTGCAGAAAAATGGATGGAGCTTGAAGGGATTATGCTCAGTGAAATCAGTCAGAAGGAAAAAGAAAAATACTGGATGGTCTCACTTATAGGAAAAATGTAGGGGGTCAAGGGGAAAAAATACTAACAACACAACAACAAACAAACCAAAAAATAAACAGACAACTACAAATCCGAGACATTCTGCAGGGAAGAGAGAGGGATTGGATCGGGGCAGGGACAGAAGAGTACAAGGGACTATGGTGCATGGGTGAATTGGTGGTGGAAATTCTATGGGGATTATACCTAAAACAGAAAGCAAATATTATAGGTAAAATAAATAAAAATAAATTATATAAAAAATAAATACGGCTTTCACTAATGGTTTAAGTAGCAGAGATCACATAGTTGTAACTTTATTTAAGGATGAGAGTATGGTGAGGGGAGGACCGGCAGATAGAGACTCAAGGTCCTCTGAGGTGCTTATTTAGCCTTCCTACTCTCCATTTTCCCAGCCCCTGTCCTGCTTTGATTTCTTCTGCAGCCCCTATTTAGTACTTTCTCCCCCCTAGGTCCAGACTGGTGATTCTTGTCCTTGTCCTCCCAGATGTATGACAGGTGGGTGTTCATAGGAATTTACCTGGCGGGGCTGTACGGGTCTAAATCCTATAGGAAGGCAGAGTGGAAATCTGTTTTTTGCTTCAACTCTAATCTCATTCCTCTAATCCCGCCGCCTTTCCACTAAAGCCTTCCACTTTCCTCTTGATTTACCTAGGGGTAAAGACTTACTACCATTGTGAATTTAATTTCTAAGAACCAGACATTATTGTGAGAAGAGGATATTAGCCTGACTTTGAAATGACAGAACACTCTGGGGAGACCTGGCATTCCTATAGAGGAAACATACCAGGATCATTATTTGCAAATAAGCAAGATACAAAGGGAATATGCAGTAAATCTCATTATTTCAAACACACAAAAAAGAAAAACATGTATGAATACACATTTTGAAAAAGACTGAAATGTAATATGGTAAATATTATGAATTAAGCTCTAGCCGGGGTGGGATTACAGATAATTTTTACATTTGTGTTTTAAGTTATCTACATTTCCAAAGTTTTCTTCAGTCGATATGAATTCACTTAAATGTCAGTTTTTAAAAAAAAAAAATTGGTTGAAACTTCTTTAGTGGCTTTACATGTGGTCAATTTTAGTAAATGTCCAGGCTTGCTTGAAGAGAATACACTATTGCTGCAGACCAGCTCTGGCAATGAACCAGGGTCCCCACAGGGTGAGACAGCGTCAGCAGATGAATGTATAAGGAAAGGGAGGAGAAACTCTTTCTAGGGTGCCAACATCTTACACTGAGAGTCTCAGCAGGTCTTTAGTTTATACTTTACACAAGAGAAACAGGATTGCAGGGAAACATCATTTGTAACATTTTCTTAGGAAAAACAGGGGACCTTGGAGGCAGGCAGCCAGTTGCAAAAACATGTTTTTGAGAACAGCAGAACAACATTTGTTACATTTGCTTAGGACTGGTGCAAAACAACATGTTACTATCCCTATAGTAAACTTTAAAGCAGATGTAATAACCCAGCTCCATCACAATCTACTAGCCTGTTCTACCACAGGCCCCAAGCAAAAAGGAAATATTAAAAATTAAACCCCAAACTATATCTATTCCTTATCATTCAATCCCCAAAAGGAGCCACCAACCCCAACCTATCCCGATCCCAGAACTTAGCCAGCAATGTTTAAAGACACCAAAGGAGTTCCTCTATACACAACCACGACTCAGCTGTTACAATATCGGTTTTCTTGAATTTACCTTACAGCACTTTGCCAAGCAATAGTTCGTCGTCAAAATTGCCCAGCAACCAGTTATTTTGTTTGTTTAATAAAACAGCCAATCTTATAACTGCCCCCCACCATGGGTAAATTTTTTTTTAAAGAATTATTTTTGTATACAAGAACTGGGGTACAGGCCAGAGGTGTGGGAGTTGAGATGATTCACCAGAGACAGAGTAGGGAACAGAACGGGCAGATCAATTGAAATACACTGCTGTGGGGAGCAGCGGGTGAGGCAGAAGAGGCCTGCTGTGCCATGTGGGTTCCCTCCCTGGCTGGGGATCGAACTCATGCTGCAGTTGCTGTGGGTGCTTCATAGTGCGATGTTTAAGCCCTTGTGCCACCAGGGAGGCTCCACCATGGGTAAATTTCCAATTAGCACTTAATATGTCTTTACAAGATGGTGACAGTAATATCAGCCAAAACAGTGGAGATCTGGCAGGGGCCAACTTTAGAGCTCCTGACTTTTCAGGGGTGTCCCTCATACTGGACTTTTGTCACTGAGCATGAGTAGCATGGCCCCCGGCACTCTATCTCTGTCTTGGGATGCAACTTTCTACATTTCATGTTCTTTCCATAAATGGGTTTACAATATTCTAATGTCCTAATTTTGGGGTCTTACCAGCATTTGAGAGAGGTATTAAAATCTCCTATATGTTTGTGGGTTTGTTAATTTCTTCCAATTTTGTCTATTTTTGATTAGAATAGTACCAGGTCATGTCGCTGGGTACATAAGTTAAAGGACCTTTAAACAAATTATTATTTAAAAATTTTAGTCAATAGGTAATGTCTGCAAGACTCTTAATACTTTTTGTTTTAAATTGTACTGTGTACCATATTTGAAATGGGGGCAGAGGAACCACTGACTGAAACAGGGGGAGGACGGTTCGAGGCCAGAGAGCCCCCAGAAAGCCCCTAAAAGCCAAAAGGCCACAAACCAGAATCAGGAGCTATAGCAACAGGGGCTATAGCCTAACAGAGCAGAGTGCTCCATACAGGTCACTCTCTATGGGTTCTCATCTGCATGCACAATTGCAAGGGATCTCAGGCTATAGGAACAACAACCATGGGTTTATTTACAAACGGGGGAAACAAGAACGCTTACATATCCATAAGAGGCTGACTGCTTCATCCGGACAGCATCAGTGTTGGCAGTCACTAGTCACCAGTGCTGGGCAGCACTGTCCAGTAGCAATGACCACTATGGGCATGCAGAGGCGGTGTTCCAGTGTTACAGCTCTTGTGGGTTGTTGGTTTATACCAACAAACAGCTCTTTGAGACACCGGGCCCAAGGCCTTTGGTGCTCCTTCCAGTCAGTGTCACAGCCAGGACCGAGTCCCAGTCCCTACAAAGTCCTTCAGCCTCTTTCCCCTCCTCAGAGGGCAGCTGCTGGAGGCTTCCCTCCTTTCTTCAAAGGCTGGAACCATCTTCTCCTCTTCCTCTGCAGGAGCACTTCTTCCTCTGCTGCTTCTTCGGACCCCTTCTTCCTCTGGGCTGCTGCTTCTCTGTCTGCTCCTCTAGGTCGCTCTGAATCCCAATTCCAGTTCCCAATGCTCCCTTCAACCCGGCCTTATATTCACTTTCAGGGTGCCCCCACCCCCACAGTCTGATTGGTCCATTTTCCAATCCTGCACCTGATTGGTTCATTTTGGCCTGTTCCAGAATTCAGGAAGTGTAATTTACAAGAGAGGCTCTGCTACCACTGACTTGTGGTGAGAGGCAGAGTCCTGGTGTCAATCAACCCACAGGTCACACCCGATTGGCCCATTCCCCGATCCAGGCAGCACACTGCCACATAAAAGGTTTCTGAGGAAGAATTGCCTCACTAACTTGTAGGGGAGCCAGAGACCATTCCTCTTGCTGGTTGCAGCCTTGTAACAATTCCTCGTGGTGATTTTTTTGCCTGAGCTGATGGATATCCGGCCTTCATATCTCGGTGTGCGGACAGTCCCAAGTTTCACTGCTATTTAAGGTATCATCACCATAGATCAAATTTCTGGAAGTGGTTGATACTGTGCATGTTTGTTTTAATCTCCACAAGCATCAGATATTGTATTGTTTTTGTTGGATGATTACTGAATTATTTGATGGGTCAGCTATTGTGCACCAGCATTTGACACTCCAGAGACCACCATCCATACACTGCAACATCAACAATTACAGTGAGAGAAGCATAATGTTTCAGAGTTGGTAGTCTGTCTGTCAGCCAGAAGCCAAAAGTGTTCACAGCAAATGCAAACAACAGGTTATATAGCTCTAATGTGAAGATCCTCCAAAGTCAGACTTGGTATTAGATAAATTATCTAATTTCTGGACCTTCCAGGTTGCCTAGGGGTTAAGTTTCAGTACTAACACTACTACTGCCTGAGTTCAATCCCCAGCCAGGAAGCTAACCCACATAAGTTACAGCAGACCTCTCCTGTCTCACCTGCTGCTCCCCTCAGCAGTGTATTTCAGTTAATCTGCCTGTTCTTCTCCCCACTCTGTATGTGGTGAAACCTCTCAACACCCCCCCTCCCACCCCTATACCTATGGCTTATACCCTAGTTCTTTTAGACAAAAATAAAATAAAATAAAAATTATCTAATTTCTATGTCTGGTTATTGTCGTTTTAGTAACATTAAAGATTCCAGAGAGTTCTGCAGACATGTAAGTATAATATTCTGCCCCTAAAAGGATAACTATTCTCTGATAAGAAGTAAATATCTAAGACATCTCCATTCATTACTTTAAAAAAAAAACTATACCACTATCTTCTCCAATATGAAAAGAAAGCATTGAAAATGCTTTTCCAATTTCTTAGTTCTCTATGTACTTAGAAGGCTAGCTTTTCAACACTGTCTATCTAATTTCTTAAAGCTCTCAGGGGAGAAGTTCATGGCCTTGGTGGCATTGTTGATTCACTGCTACACTCTAGGAACCATCTTTTCAGGCCTCATGGAAAGTATGAAGTAGACATTTCCACAGGAAAGAAAACAATCTAGAATTCCCCTTAAGGGAAGAATAAGAAGAAAAACTATCTTTTCGCTATCCTAAGTTTTCATACGAAACAAAAGATAAACAAGAGAAAGCTTGCAAATTCATTTAATATAAGCTTTTTGTGACATGGTAGCTTCATAAGGAAATAAATATCGAAAGGAATTGTTAACTCTGAGTGTTTTCCTGCTAGGTCTGAGAAAGAGTGGCAAGTCATGGGAAAATGTGGTAGGACAAGATAGGGTAAGAGTTAAGAGTATTTAACTGGGGGAAAGTGACAGGTTTGTTTGTTTAGATTCCTTTTGGATTTCCTCATATTCTGTGGAGATAATGATGTTCCTTTCCTCCTGTACTTTTTAAAAAATTTAAATTAAAAAACAATCACCAGAACAACATGTAAATAAAGCAACACTGGATTTACTGCTAAACCATGGTAAGGGGGAGTACCTCCACAACAGTCAAATAGGGTGGCTGGAGGGGAAGGAGAAGGTTAGGTCAGTTAAGATTTGGAAATCTGTTTTAAGATGGATCTTTCATTTTGAGACCTTGATCAGAACTGGGCAAGAGGTATGACAGTTTAAGATTTGTAGAAACAGAAAGGTGAAGATTTTGAAACAAGAAGTTGAAAGAATCTTGGGATATAAACTGAATGTTGATACTTTCTAGAGTTGCTGGGTCTCTTGATAAGTTTTATGATGAACAAAATCATTACAACTTTTACATTCTTAGACAAAAGTCACTTGGGATAGCAAAGTTATGCTAATAAAATGTGAAAAGTAAAGCTACTTAATGTACATAGTGAACTGTATAGGAGTCAATAGGTTAGGTTCTCAATGATTAAGAAATATGGAAGTAGATTACTTTAGTTCTCATGTTTGTTGTTCCATAGTTTTAGAAAGAAGTATCTAGATGCTCTGATATAGGCCCAAGTACCTTCAAAATATAGAAGCTGACTTCTAGAATAGGAGGTTTGTGTGTGGTGTGTGTGTGTGTGTGTGTGTGTGAGAGAGAGAGAGCGAGAGAGAGAGGAAAAAGGGGAGGGAGAGCGAGGAGAAAGGGAAGAGATAGCATTACCTAAAGTGGAACCATAGTCTTTATAACCTGATATTGGAAGAGATATTCCTTTACTTCTGTTGTTTTTTGTTTTGGAAAGCATCACTAAGTCCTGTCTACACTGTAGGAGAGAGGAATTAATTTCCATCTCATGAAATGAGAAGTATTAAAGACTTGTGGAAATAACTTTCAACACCACCACATTTAGGAATGTCAGCTTCTTGTCCTCACCACCCCCTTCATTTCCTTTCCTTCCATATGTAGTGGTTTAAAGAAATTAAGGTTTATTTTTTCATTGTTTAATGTAAAAATTTACCTCCATATTTTATTTTTTTGGGGAGAAGTGATAGATAATAGCTTTCTATATATACTTTTTCTTAAACTTCACAATATAACCTGGAGTTTGTTTATTGGTGATCAAAATATTCCTAATCTATTATATATTGATACCATAGTATATTCAACCAATTTTCCATTGATGGATATATGGTTTGCTTTCAATCTCTTGCAACTATAAAGAGTGCTACAAACACAGTTCTTCAGATATTAAAAATCCCAGACACTGTGTTTCAGTTCTTTGGATGGTGGAATGTTAGCTTCATTCAGGTGACAGTTGCACTTATCTAAGTGCAGTTAGCTTATTTCAGGAGACAGTTCACCTCTGTGTCCTGGACCACTGTATTGGGAAAGTCAGGGTTCACCATCTTGCAGGATTACAGCAAGAGTCAAAGCAAAAGAATCAACCTCACTTCAGATGTGAGCTGTTAGTTCTAATCACAGGCAGGAAGTTTCCTCTCAGCTCCAATTCTCTGCAGGAGCGGATATGTCTGTAGTCTTGGCTCTTGTCTCTGTGTAGACACTGAGAACCCAGCTCAGGCTGTCTGTGCCTGGTCTTGGTCTTCTGTCACACCCCTAGTGTCAGCTTGCTTTTACCGTACCTCTCCTGTCTGGAATGTACAGGTTTCCAGTCCTACTGCTCAAATCTGTCTCTCAGTCCAGCAAAGGGGAGGATTTTATATTGATTTGGGGGCACCGAAATGAGAAAAAAGTAAAATTTTATTGACTTAAAAGTGCCTAAGGATAAAGAAATACGGACTTGGTTTGGCTAACATTCATTGACTAGTTAGTGGGCGGGCAGTTCATACATGGAGCAGTATGAAGAGGTTTTTCTTCAGATAAAGGAATTTTAATTTCTGTTGATGCGCCTCTCCCTTTTGTGTTGTACCCCTGTATCATTCCATGTTGGTGAGTCTTTAGCTTTGGCGGGCTTTGGATTCAGCTCAAGGTTAGTCATATGTGTGCCGATAAGTGTCCAGCCCCTGCAGTCTGTGAGAACAAGCTTCAAAGAACAGTTTAAATAAGTTTTGTGCTCTAAGATATTAGAGAAACTTAACCATTTGTAGTGCCAGGAAGGCAGCACGGAGCAAGTTCTGGATGGTTCTAGCAGACGGGGTGGGGGTGGGGGTGGGGGTGGAGGTAAAGGAAGGTGTCTTGGAACCCTTGGTGGCTTTTATGCTTTTATTTACAAAGGGGTGGCATCAGGCACATGGAAGGCATGGGTGCCTGGGGGCCAGGAGGCTGGCAGGCCTCCCGGCCCCTGGCGTATCTCACCCTCTCGACTGCTTTGCTGCTCTTGTCTCTTTCTGCTGCTCTTGCTGCTCCTCTGCTGCTCCTGCTCTATGTTCCGCTGCTCTTGCTGCTGCTGGCGTCCTCATGACGCCGCCTCCATATGCCCATGTCCAAACCCAGGTGCGCCCACTTGCGCTGCCCACCTAGGCATGCGTGCAGCACCGCAGGTGTCCATCTTATACCAGTGGCGGGAGGGTGAAAAGACCTGATTTCTCTGACCCTACAAAATTTAACCTCAGTTTCAGTAAATCCCATGAGAAAAATAGACCCAGATGTTTTCCCCCACCCCTAGTCAGGTTGTTTTGACTTAAGTAATGTGCTCTTGCTTGAGAGCGCACCCCAGCAGTGTTTGTAGCCACGTGGAAGGCGGGGGCTCTGTTCACATTTGAAGGCAGTCATATATAGACTACTCCAGATGGCTGAAAAGCAATTGAGGAGGATAGAGATGAAGGTGGATGAGGAAGGAGCAAGGAATGGAAAGGAGTGGTGGGAAAGCAAGGACTTAGCTCTCTGGAAAACTCAGCTCTTTACAATGAATCATTTCCATATAGCTCAGCTGGCGTCCAGGCCTTCTTTCTAAAGATGGAATGAAAGGTTTTGTAGCTAGTAAGGGAATTTCAGAGCATAGGAAAGCAGGAGTAAATAAAGGAACACAGTGTTTGAATATTGGCTCTAGGCCTTTTTACACTGAATCACTTAATCTCATTGAGCCTTGGTGATCACTTGCAGGTGGGGAATTAGTATCTCTATCAGGCTCAGCTGACTTCACTGGGATGTTGTTCATAGATTAGGTTCATAGATTAAAACTGCGTGCAAGCGCACGCGTGCACACACACACACACTCCTATAAAGTAAAATTTAAGTCAAAGGGATTATTTTCAAATTAAATGGTGGGGCTAGGAAGACATTCCCAGTCTCCTCCATTGTCACCCTGTAAAGCATAGTTACTAAGAGAAAGGACTTTGGCATCAGACACCTTGGTACAAATCCTGACTTTCTACCAGAGTGATCTGGACAAGTTACTTAAAGTCCCCAAATCTCAATCAGCTCATCTATGCTGCAATTCGTCTTGCTGTGAGAGTTGAATGAATTAAGATATAAAAACCACTTAACACTATTTTACAGAGGCATTATTATGCCACTGTGTGTAAAGTATACACTAGTCTTTCCTCATAAATATTTTATTTACATGTTGACACATTTTTTTCATTTTTTTGTGTGTGTGTTTCTAATGTTTTGCTGTGTCTTCTCCTTTTAAAGTAGACACAAAAGAAGAGAGAGAAGTACTAGGGGTAACTTAAGGAGGTCATTCATGGTGACCATTAAGAATCAGAATGAGGGGCCTCCCTTGTGCAGCGGGTTGAGCCCCACACTGTGAAGCATGGGCAAGCACAGCAGCATGAGTTAGATCCCCAGCGAGGCCAGGAAGGTGACCAACCCATATGGCGCAGCAGACCTCTCCTGCCTCGCCCGCTACTCCTCTCAGCAGTATACTTCAGTCAATCTGCTGTTCTGCTTTCACTCTGTCTCTGGTGAACCCTCTCACTTCCCACACCTCTGGCCTCTACCCCTGCTCTTGTATGCATAAATAATAAAAAAAAAAAAAAAGAATCAGAATGAACAATCTGACAAAAGCAGGAGTGTATGCAGTAGGGCATGGACAGGATATTTACAGTTAGGTTGCCTCAGAAAATCTTGAAGTTGCAGAGGTAAATGGATCAGGAGCAATTTATTTGAATTGGGAGCAAAAAGAGACTTAGGAAGAATTCACCTCATCAGCCACTGGAGGTTGCTCTGGTTTTTCTTAAAAGTAGCTCTATGCAGCAAACACACTTTCCAAGCCAAGAAGCCTTACACTGAACACTGCAGTCAAAATAGGAGGGAGATAGGATCAAAGAAAGAAACTGCAGAGACAGAACTACTCATCCTTGGCAGGAGAGGGATGAAATCATGAAAAGGGGGTCTCCTTTGAGAACAAAACTGTGTTATTTATGAAAGTCAATGGGAATGTAGGTAGGCTAAGCCACAAGACATTCGAACTTTCTAGAAGTCAGATTTCTTCCTAATTAGAGAGGATAATGGAAACTTAAATACCTCTGGGGGAGAGGTGTCAAATTCACACTGAAGTGCAAATGACTAACATCAGGTTCCTTCCTGACAGTGAACTTTTATGAGAAAGAGGCAGGAAAGGACTCTCTTTTCTTCTAAAATGCAGCTTCTAATTATAAACATTTCCATTGTGGGAAAAATGTAAAAACACTGTAAAGAAAATACATTACTCTCAGTCCTACAGTCCAAAGACAACTTGTGCTGATTTGTTGAATTTGTTTTCAATGTAGGTATAGACTTCACTTATAAGACAATACATTTTGGAAACAATATTGTTAAGCTCTGCTATTTTAAATATTCATTGCATTGAATTTGGCAAATACATAAAGGCAAATAAGAAAATTAAACAAAAAATCATTCTCAAATCCCAATATTCAGAGATAGAATGACAAATTGTGGCTTTTGCCTTTCAGTTTTCTCCTGTGTATACATACACACATATTTTTTATAAACATTAGAGTCACATTGAACAAACTATTTTGTAATCTGTTCTTTCCACTTAAGAGTAATTGCATGACTGTTTTCCCATTCATTATTTTTTGAAACAGACTATTTTATATGACTTCATGTTACTTCATTGTGTATGTCTGTTGGAAAGGGATATTAAAAGTTGGCAAACAAGAAATTTTATGTTACCTTTAAACATTTTGGGAAATAACCACTTAAATCTAAATAATTATAAAGTTCACATGTTTACAAAAGATTTAATAAGGCAGGTTAAATAAGAGACAATAAAAATAGAATACAGAATAAAAATATAGGAATAATTATAAAAAAATAAAACAAATACAACAGTTATAATATTTCACATAAAGTCTACAATTTAGCTTTCTATTAATTCAAATTAGTTTTTGCCCAGTGAGCTGGAGATAAAGAGATATTGTATTTATTCTATGAACCCTTAAATACAATGTTCTCCAAACCAAAATGATGTCTTTCTTCTTCCCACTCCTGCTCTTTTCCTACCTCATTATGAATGAAGCTCCCTTCTTCTGCTTACTGAAGCCTGAAACCTGAACTCCTTAGGCTCTCTTGGCTCCCTCCTGCTTCCACCTTATTGGACAAGTCACCAGATTCTGTCAATTCTGTCTCTTTCTGCTTTCCCAGCACCTCTCCTCTGCCATCACTGTTGCTGGTGGGGTGGGCCTCGTAGTTTCTTTTTTTAAAGGTTTATTTATTTATGCATACAAGAACTGGTTACAGGTCAGAGGTGGGGAGGGGGGTTTGGTGAGAGGATTCACCAGAGACAGAGTGGGGAGCAGAACAGGGAGACGGACTGAAACACACTGTTGAGGGGAACAGCAGAAGAGACCAGGAGAGGTCTGCTGTGCCATGTGGGTTTCCTCCCTGTCCAGGGATTGAACTTGTGCTGCAGTGGCTGTGGATGCTTCATAGTGTGGTGCTTAACCCCTTGTGCCACCAGCAAGGCCCCAGGCCTCGTAGTTCTTAAGTGCACTACTCTTAACAGCCTCTACACTACCACCTATCCCTATTTTTAATTTACTAGATGCATATTTTCTACATTGCTAAGGACAGTGTCTTTGTCAGTGCAAGTTTCTTTTGTTCCCATCAAGTAGTTTTCTGGCTCCCCACTGGCATCAGAGAAAATCCAAACTCCTTACCATGGCTCTAGCTGCACTCTGGTTCTTTCCTGCTCTGAATCTTATTGTATTCCCTTCCTAAGGAAACTTCAGGACACTCCAAGAGAGTTCATGTTCTTTTTCTTGCCTTTGACAGCTTGTCTGTCTTCCTTCCTTTTTACTCTATCTCCTCATCCTTTAAAATCCCTCTCTAAATTTATCTCACCTGGTATGTATAGCTTACTCCCTTCACATTCTTTCTGGTGGATTTAAGGCTTCTATGTGTTTTTCTAGTTCCCAGAAACAATTCTAGCATAGTGGTTATCACGTTGCATTGTAATACCTGCCTTTTTACTTCTCACCTACACTAATCTGTGAAATCTGAGCCACACTGTCTTTACTCTGCACACCCTCTAGCTGCTCAGTACTTGGACACACAGGGTGCTCAATGTATATTTTACTCACTAGTTAGTGGTTGATGCTCTGGGCTGAGAAAGGGCTCACACCATTTGTAGATGGATGTTAAGAGTCAAGAATACCTTAAGTGTAGGGCCTTCTCAGGACCTGAGGCAGCGTGGGCAGGTTAATTAATTGAGAGAGGTTAAGATTTCCTCACTCCTGCTCTGTGGAATAACATATTACTAACACAGTGGGCAAGACTAAGATCACTTTGGGGCCCTGCTACTGAAACATGGTTGCTTTTTGTAGGCACCACTGAGGAATCTCAATACCTGAAAATTCTAGTTCTTGTGAAAATGCCTTTCTCCTGATACACAACTGTGGTTTTTGAAAGTACCCTGAAGGTCCCAGTGAGCTCCCAGAACAGAGTAATTAGGTGGGCAACTCAGTCAATTTACTGTAATTTTTTTCCCTATTTCCACAAAGGGAGAAATTTTCCAGCAAAATTCTGTCTTTATTATTTGATGTTAATCTCACACACACAAAAATACAGATGAAAGAGGAAAAAAAATAGGAAAAAAGAGATGCCCCTCTTTTTCTCAATTCTCCTTATGCCATGTCATAATTACAGTCCCTATCTTTGATTTATTTTGTAAAGATGAGTTGTAAAGATTTTCACCAGATATTGAGGGGAGTGGTCCAGTGGACTATTATGGTAAAGCAAAAGAACTGAGAACTTCAATTGGACATTTTGAATAGTCTTTGAATAATTCAAATTGTTACACTCTTTCATAGAGGAACTTAGTTATGGCTGTTACTGGGCAAAGGATCTAAAAACTGTCACAGGCTTAGAATAATCTCACTGGTTCTGTGTCTTGCTACCTGCCAGCACAAGTGCAAACAAAAGGGTCTTCAGAGCAGCAATAAAGAAAAAAAAAAAACCCCAAATACTAGCAGCTTGTTCCAACCAAAAGGGTATGTTGGGGGTAAGAACTTCCTGAACAAACTCCACTAATGGGTTGTAGCGGCAGGAAGGTGGCACACTGGGCAGGTTCAGGATGGTTCTGGGCAGACGGGGGTAAAGGAAGGGGAGTCTTGGAGCCCTCGGTGGCTTTTCATGCTTTTATTAGTAGAGGTGGCCAGGTACATGGCAGGCATGGGTGCCGGGGGGCCAGGAGGCTGGCAGGCCTCCCAGCCCCCAGCACATCTTACCCTCTTGGCTGCTTTGCTACTGCTGCTGCTTGCGTTGGTCAGTACTGTCGGTCCTGTTGGTCCTCATGATGCTGCCCATTTAAGCCCATGTCCAACTCAGGTGTGCTCACTTGTACATGCCCACCCTGGAATGTTCGTAGCACCACAGGTGTCCATAATCACACCAGTGGTGGGAGGGTGGAAAGACCTGATTTCTCTAACCCTACACGAGTTTTATGGAACCCACCCACACCCCCACCCCAGACTAGAGAGATCCAAGACACCAAGGACTACAAATTACATATTGTCATCACCACTGAAGGGAGGATTGCTGGGAACTGAGGGTGGAGTTAAGCAGCCAGGCTTAGCATACAACCAGACATGTGGGCCTTGGGGGGACCCTTCATTTTTCATAGGTCTTCAGCATGTTACTGGGATCCCAGTTCAGTGGAACTGGTAGGATGCATTCACCACTTTCTCTCTCTCTCTTTCTCCCCTAGTTAGTCTTTTCTTCATTTCCCTTTTTGTAAATTAACCCTTTATTAAACTTTCTTTGTGTGCCTGCAGCTGAGTCTCATTATAAGTCCCTTTTAAGTGCATAGGTGAGGACCCACAGTAGGGGCCAACCCATTTCATACTGCGGTTGCCCTGTAGCAGCTAGAGGGAGCGTGAGAACTTAGTTACTGATCAATGGTGCCAGCTGGAGTGCAGCCGCAGGAGCCAGCAGGGTACAGCAGAGGATGCTGCTGCTGAGGCGGGGGCTTCCCCCTCCCTACTCCTGGGCAGCTGGGAATGAAGGCCCACTCCCTGGAAGGGCAGTTGCCTTCCTCAGGGCCAGCTCCAATGAAGAGTGAACCTACTTGCACTGCTCCCTATTAAAGGCTCCCAAACTGGTTGCTCAACTCCCACCCTTTTCCAGCAGATCCCTTACTTGGGAGTCAGGGTGTGTTCAAATTAAGGCACTGTATCTGGAACACACACGATGTCAGGGGCCCCGGAGTCTGGCCTCTCATTATGGTTTGTATTCAGCTGGGACGAGGAAGCTGGCCACCCCAAGCACCCTGACTACCAAGCTCAGCGACTCTTGGCCACTGCAGCACCGTGTAGTCCACTGTGCTAGGACTGGGTCTCAAATCTTGGGCTTTTGCTTGTAAGCTTTGTGTCTCTGGACACATTCCTAACTCATTTACCTCCTTAACTCATTTTCACATCTCTAAAATATAGGGAAATAATACTTATTACAACTGTTGAACAGATATTTGTTGAGTGCTTATCAAGTGCCAAATAGTATGTCAGGTTCTGTATATACAAATGACCCTTCTCCTCTGACCCTCAGCTTAGAGAAGACAGCGATGGTAACACCAACTGTTGCTTTTAGAGTCTGATTAATGCTGTTATACACTCAACAATCTGGTGCTGTGGGACCTTAAAGGACAGCTTCCTCTTGAGAGTGGTGGTGGCTTGGACGTTTTTCAGAAGAATTGACAAGCTAGACCTGAAAGAACAGGTATGATTCTATACCTCTAAATCATACAGTGTTGAATCCCAATATTACCTCAATAAAAAGTAGTACAATTAAAACGAAAGGTGATGTGTAATTGAGGCACACATGAATAACCACCAAAAAACAATGCAGCCCCTAAAGATGAATACTTGTTGAAGATGGTAGATGGCAGGGATGGCAGTGGTGGTGACAGAAGTAGAGGGTCTAGGCTGAAAGACATAATTTATAGAGGATTAGTGACAGCTGATAGGTTCAGAGGATACAGGTAGGGGGCTACCTGCCTGGAGATAGAGTACTAGGTAGCGATAGGAGAGAGACAAGTGAGATCATCAGAAGCCAGACTGTGGACTTCACTGGGTTGATGTAAAGTTGAATTTAGAATATGTGAATAGTCTATCAATGGTGGTTTGTTTCTCACTTGACCTTACACAATGGTGGAAGATAATGCTGTGGTAGGGAGTGCTTTTTAGTGAAGGATTCTTGTGCAAAGAAAATGACTTTTAGGAACAGACTGGTGTTATACTATTTAATGTATTGGACAAAGCTTGGTGCTATTGTAAGTTGAAGCCCTAGTTCAGTCTCTTTTTCAGGTCTGTCCCCTTCAGTACCATTTACTTCTTAGCCTTCTCAGGCCTTGCTAGTATACACTTAAGTCTGGGGTTTGATGGTGATGTATGTATGTCTTGGGGGAAGGGAGAAGAGTTGATAACAGCTGAGATTACAGTAAATAAAACAGATGAAAATAAATTGTTTGTAGAGAAACATACCTGGCAAAGCCATACTACTTTCAGACTGAAGTGCAGCACTTGGATAGTGATAAATATTGCCTATGACTATTGCAAATGGATAGTAGTGAAGGTGGGATGACAGGAGTGGGAGGAGAAATGGAGAAAGGCCCTGCCTTTTGGGTGCTTATATGCAAAATGAGATGCATGCAAAGGTATCCCTTACATGAGTGCCTCTTAAAGATACTTGAAAATCTCCTATATGGTGAAATGAATTCCTCAATTGAAGAATCTGGGAAGAACACAGAGGCAGAATTTGATTTAAAGGAGTGGTCAAGAACACACCTAAAATACTGGTTTAAGGCACTCTCTACAGAATATTCTCTTGTAATGTCTTCCCCTTCACTGTGTTCTTTCTGCCCATTTACTCTGCCTGAGAATAAGCAATAGTTGCCATCTAGAAGGATGCTGGTAGGATTTTGTGCAGGGACAGCAGTTTATTTTGGCCTTGGTTCTTGGATACCTTTCAAGATGGATGGGAGGATCAAACAGACCAGAATAAACTCAATGCATGTGAGTTTAATTCAAATGTGATTTGAATGAATTATATGCCAGGCTTTGGGATTTCAGTGTGTGTAAAGGAAGTTTAATGACCAAATATAGTCACTTAGAAAATACCATTCCCAAAGTTGTTCTTGATTTTGAGTTGTTATGTAATTTTTATTATGATTATTATTAATTATATAATTAATTTATCCAATTACAATTTTTGCGATGTTTATTGGTATTTATTGTGATAAAATATACATAATATAAAATTGATCATTTTAACATTTATAAGTACAAAATTCAGTGGCATTTGTGCAATAATCACTGGTATCTAGATGTATTTAGATATTTCCAGAAATTTTTCATTACTCCAAATAGAAACACTATAACCATGAGGTAATAATGCCTTACTTCCTCTTTCCTCACTTTTTGGTAACCTCTAATTTACTCTCTATTTTTATGAATTTGCTATTGTAGTTACTTCATACAACAGAATCCTATACTATTTGTCCTTGTGTGTCTGGATTATTTCACTTACCATATTGTTTTCAAGTTTCATTTATGTTGTTGTAACATATGACAGAACTTCATTCCTTTTTTATTGACTGAATACTATTTCATTAGTGGATAACCCACATTCTGTTTATCCACTCATTCCTTGATAGAAATCTGGGTTGTTTCCATTTTTGGATTATTTTGAATAATGCTTCTGTGACAAGTATCTGTTTGAACTCTTGTTTTTGATTCTTTTGCGTATACCAAGGAGCTGAATTGCTAGAGCATCGTTTTTTGAGGAACTGCCAACATGTTTGCCAGAGTAGCCACATAATTTTACGTTCTTTTTAGCAATACACAAAGGTTCCAGTTTCTGGGGCCTTCCTGGTTGTGCAATGGGCTAAGCAACACACTATGAAGCATGAGTTTGATCCCTGTCGGCTGGCCAGGGAGGTGACCCACGTGGTGCGGCAGACCTCTCCTGCCTCACCCGCTGCTGCCCGGTGTGTTTCAGTTAATCTGCCTGTTCTGTTCCCCACTGTCTCTGGTAGATCCTCTCACCTCCCCCACCACACACCTCTGGCCTGTATCCCAGTTCTTGTATGCATAAATAAATAAATCTTTAAAAAAAAAAAAAGGGTTCCAGTTTCTCCATGTCCTTGCCAACATGTCTGTCTGTCCTTTTTTTTTTTTTTTGATAATAAGCATCCTAATGCATCCATTAGGTATCATGGTATTAGATACCATGAATGGTATCTCATTATCATTTTGAGTTATATTTCTATGTTTCTCTCTTGACTACTGATGTTGATCATCTAGGGCTTGGGATTTCACACCCATTTTCTTTTTTTTTTAAATCTTAAAAAGATTTTCATTGTTTTATAAAATCGTCTCCTGTTGATATCGCTCAATATGCTCCCTTCATCAACTGTTTTAAAAAATATGCTCTATGCCAATCATTCTATGTCTTTTCTTTTTTTTTCTTTGTTTCTATATATTTGACATTATTTGTGGTCCCCATGGAATTCCCACCACCATTTCACGAGTGCACCATCACCTCAGTCCCTTGTGCTGTTTCTGCCCCCATCCCATTCCCTCCCTATCCCCACAAAGTGTTTCTGATTTGTCCTTTGTCTTTTTGCTTTTGTTGTGTTGTGATTTTTTTATTGTTGTTATTCTATTCCTTGGTCCCTTATTTGGTTTCCTTATATTCCTCCTAGAAGTGAAACCATACAATATTTTGCTTTTCCTTCTGACTTATTTTGCTGAGCATAATCCCTTCTAGCTCCATCCATGTTTCTACAAATGACTCTAGTTTATTGCTTTTTCTTTTTTTGATTGCTGAATGGTATTCCATTGTGTATATATACCACATCTTCTTGATTTAATCATCTATTTTTAGTCATTTGGGTTGTTTCCAGGTCTTACCTATTATAAATCGTGCCTATTATAAATATTACCTATCTTACCTATTATAAATATTATAAACATAGGGGTGTAGGTATTCTGTTGAATCAGTGTTTTGTGTCCTTTTTCTTTTGTATCTTAGATCCCTAAGAGTGGGATTGCTGGGATATTCATATGGTAGCTCCAATTTTAGCAGACCGAGGAAGTTTCATATGGCCACACCCATTTTCTTACTTGGTTTTCCAAACAACTATTGTTACCACCCTTTTGTGGATATTGAAAGTGAGATGCTTATACTTAGTGACTTTCCTAGTTTCATCTTGAAGTCAGATGGAAATGCAGATGGGAATCTAACTCCACTGTCCCTTTTTAGTTTGTAAAATGTTAAGCACCTTACAATACAAGGCAAAATTGATGCTATTTTTACAAGGGAAGATGTAAATCAATTGTTTGGGCAAGCCTTCCTTTCAAGCGTGAAGACGGTCACGAAATACAATAATATTTTTAAGAATGGAAAGTATGTACCCTCACCTAAACTTAAGGAATGGGGTACACAGGCGATATCATTCAAAAACTTAACCTACCATTTATTGCTTGAGAAGGGTCAGAAAGAATAGTATCTGCTTCCTAGTCAGAAGTGATAGTTCTAGAGAAAACAGAAGGCAGACATTTGGCCAAGAAAAAAATCTTCTACAATCTTGGATCTGAATCTTATTTTCTTTTTCCTGGGCTTAGACTCACATTCCTAGAAAGCAAAGTTCTTATTTTACTTGGAAGGAGATATAGGTCATTTATGCAAATTTTTTTCCCTGAAGGCACACGCCACCTGGTGGAATGATCTGGAAGTACAAGGCTGTGTTTTTCTTCCCTTGACACTTGTTAGAACTTGATCAGATTCTTTGATTTCTGTCTTTTTCTTCGTGAAGTGTCCTAAGGTGAAAGGATTCAGTGTTTTCTCTTTGATGACTGCTTTTCAATTTTACTTTCATGACATTGGGGTTGGAGCAAAGGACATTCCCTTGCCTTTCAAATGGTGTCTAGATTAAGGTTCTAATTGTCTTGCAGTCCTGAATCAATTTCAGGGGCAGAAGAGTCCATCCATCTGTGTTGGAGAAATGGGCATCGAGATGAACATGGAGCTCAGCATTCAGAACAGCCATGTCAGACCTTGATCCATGAAAGATCTTGATTTCCTCCATGTAAATGACTTTCAGGGGAGCAGAGACTTTGCTGTCCTTGAAATCACTGTTCAAAGCCCAGAGTGGATCACCTTCCACTAGAATAGCCCCTGCAGCCACAGAGTATACACTCCACCATCCTCCTTGTTCCTGCAGGCTTTGGGGAATCTAGCAGATGCAGTTGCTTCCAGTGTTGGCTCCTGGGAATCTGAATATACTACAGGCAACACAAATGTTTTACACTTGACACTTGCATGGATTTTTGTTAGGTAGTATTCATACAGCTTCTGGCAGATGACTTTCTGGTAATGAAACAGTTTGGGAGGGTGTAGTGGCATTACTGATGGTGAATATGGAAGATGGGTCAGCAGGATTCACTTGCCTCTTTCCTTCATTAGGCTCTTTCTCAGCTTCCATCATTTTATAATCCCATACGCTTTATGTTGGCTCACTCAACTCCCAGTTAATGGAATATTCTGATTTCTTTGCATTTTTTTCATCTGTAGATTGTTTGACTTGAGCTGCACTTCAGGGAATGTAGAAATCATTTTCTGTTCTTTTCCCCTCTGCTGCTTGCTGTCTCTTAACTTCTGTGCCTGACCATGGGCTATTTAAAAGGTTCCCACTTTCAATCTGGTAGGCAGTTGGCATTCTCATGCCTGGGGAGGGGGGAGGGTCAACCTTGGACCAGAATTGCCTTCAGCCCAGTAAAGGATTCAGGGAGGGTGAGGAGCCACCTGCCTGAGGTTGACAGCAGCTTGCTTGGTGCTGGTGAGTGGGTGTCTTGGCTCCAGTTCCCACAATGTCCAACAGCCCCTCTTTCCCTTCCTTTTTTCCCTTTGGCATTTATTCCAGTAGCCCCTGGCCTCATCTTACTTAACTTCAAGCCATATTTAGAGCCTCTCAGTGCACTGGTTACTCTGCCTACATGATTTCCCCAGTAAAAGCCTCCATGTGCATAGATGGCCACCTCCAGCTAATGCCCAGTTCTTGTTCCTGAGCTTTTAATCGTATTTATCATGGTACACATTATGGTACATGGCACATTTATCATTGGTACATATTTATCAAGTACCAATTCTGACTGTGCAGTAGGCAGACTTGCTTCCTGTCTCCTGGACTGTTCTTTTCTTCTGAAATAAATATGAGTATATAAGTAAATGTATAAATATTGCTTTGTATCTTAAAATGAGTATAGGTTGTCCAGTTGATGGAGTTACACCAATCTTATGCCTTTTGGTGAACTCCAAGATTTGGGACTTAGCTCATACTGGTCAAACGCCTTCAAAGCTGCATCTCAACTAGGGTTTTATTGGATAACTAGAAGACAATGTGCTTTGGGTCATTGGAGAATGAGAATTGCAACAAAGTCCAGCTCATCAAAAAGCTGGAACTGAAACAATTCACAATCCAAAATATAAATAATATGTTTATGAATTTAAAGGACAGACTGAAAATGTTTTCACATGTTTGGTTCTTAATAGCTTCACCTCTTTATATGGCAAGTGAGGTGCCATTTTATCTATAGTCTGGTTAGAAAATCAATTAATTTTTTCTAGCACATGGGATCCTTATGAATTCTCTATGGTGATCATTTTTTTGGTTATTTTTTTGGTTATATGGGTTACAGGTGTGCATCATTCTAGATAAATGTCTGTGGATGCTAGATTAATTTCACCACTAAAAGTATAATTATATCACTCACCATACAATTGATTCTTTTCACCTGATTGACCCGACCCTCCCTCTCCTTTCTTTCTGGTAACCACTAATTTAGTCTTATGGTCTAAAGTTTACCTCGTTTCATTTAGTTCATTCATTAGTTTTGTTTATACACTGTCTATAAGTGAAATCACATGGTGTGAGAACAATGAATTATTTTATAGAATACAGCTTCAGAGGAGTAGGGAATAGAATCCTACGAGATAAGATTGAGCTAGCAGTTTTGAAGAATGATTGGGGAAAAACAACAGATATAAGTCCCTGGGGCTCAACACAAGAAAATAGGAAAACTGGAGCTGCTACATACCCAGAGGTGGGTGGCGATGAACCTTGCCTTATTCATGTCAGTCACACATGACCTTGATCTCTATTCTTGCAGAAGAGGAAAACAGTAGGCTGGTAGTACGTTGTATTATCGTGACTGAGGATTTTCTCTCTCCTTCCCTGTGGGATAAGTATATATCTCTGCCTGTTGTCAGATTTCCCTTGGCTGCTGGTGAAGGCATGAACTTTCCCACTTAACCTGTACCAAACTGGGCCATGTGATTTGATTTGGCCAATGTGATTGCAAGGGCAATCGTGGTTCCCATAGAGCCTTTTGGAGTCATCAGTGTGTTCCTTTAGCTCTCCCATTTCTCTCCTTTCAACAAGGAAGTGCAGTTGGAGACTGTTCCTGTGATCTGGATCCCAGAAGTCGAGTGGACAGGGCCACAACTGACTTCCCATAGCCAGCAGTTGGAACAATTGCTGGTTCTGTCTGAGATTCTGGGCTTGGTTGTTTTCACTTAGCTCTCTAATTAAGTGGGGGTGAAGGGATGTTGAGAAGGGGGCATTTCTCTTCTATACACTTCTTGAAAAGGGATTTGGATTTCATCTCCACTCCTCTGGGGAGCTAATGAAAGGTTTTAAGTAAGAGCAATAATATCAATTTAGATTTTAATTGTAGGCATGGATGGTCTCTTAGGTGACAGGATGTGCTGAAAACATTGCAAGACTGAAAGGAAACAGTGAGATCTACTGCCTGCTATGTGCTCTTAGGGGCTGGCTTTGGAAAACTGCTTTGGGGTGACTGCATCACAGAAGGCTGTGGTAACAGTTTTCAGTCTCTTTAACAAATGCATTTGATTTTGAATATTTGAATATTTTCTCCCATTTGAAAAGAACATGAGATCTGAGTGTGTTCTAAGGGAAGGCCTTGTGAGTCTGCCCTCTGGCAACTGGGTCACTGCTTAGCTGCATTCTGGGAGATGTCATGGTGATCTCTATGGGCTCTCAATTATTTCTTTCAGTCAGTTAAGTATATTTTTTTAATGTGCCACTGGTTGAAGAAAGGAAGTACATGCAGTGCAGATTTAAAAACATAACATATTAGTAGTATAAATTGAAAATATTTCTGCAAATTTCCTTCAAGTAGTTCTTTATCATGGGTTTGAGTTATCTTCTGCTGATCAAATGTTTTAGTGACACTGGCCTAACATATGGGTTAAAAAAAGAGACAATAGAGTGTTTAAATCCCCATTTTCTTCCTCATTAAGTGGGAATAAATGCTACCTGTATCCAAAATGTGTTATTTGGAAAGAAGGAAGTACTGAAAATGTCACCTTCTCCCATCTAGTAAATTAGAAAGAAAACATAAAAACATTAACTGCCTTGACATTTTAATGCAAAATGAATGAATTCAGAAGTGTAAGCAGTAAAGGCACTTTCAGCCTAGCTTAATGATTTACACAGTGTTGAATACATAGTGTGCCTCCAAGCCATGTGATATGATGCCAGTTTGGAATTTATTTTTGTCAACAAGAATATTTTTTATACATAAATAATTTAAGTTAAATTAAACAACCTGCCACTTATTAAGTGAGAATAAGATGTGTCTTTATGAATTAGAATACTACCTTGTATACATTATGCCTCAATCCATATTGATTAAGTACATGAAGATACATTAAGATTATATTAAAATCAATCTTATAATATAATCATTTTAGACATGTAAGTCTAGAGTCTAAATGATATTCTCTGTATATAAAGTCACTTTGATATCATAGATTAAGTAAATGATGAAAACATCTTAATAAATCTTAAGAAATTTTGAGATTCCATATTCTTGTTTAAGGGACTGGTCTGTAGGGTCACTGTCCCCAGAGCCATTCCCACAAAGTGGAATGTGAAGGCAAGGAGATGAACAAATGTCTTTGTATGCGGTTTGCCTTGTTAAACTCACCCACCATCTTGCAAAAGCTGCATTCTATCTTATTTTAGCTGTGAGAAAACTAGGGCTAACAAGTTGATTGTCCTGTTCCAAACCACTAGGCAGGTGGAAGCACTCAGGACACAGATCCCTCTAGTTCACATGCTACCCCACAATCCTAACTTGAGGGTTATTTTCATGGTCTAAATGCGCAACAAGGAAGGTCTGCAAAAAGAAGTGGATGCAAGCGGGACAAGTTCAAGGCCCTTAGGAGGGCATGTGAGGTGTGATGGGTGCAGAAGTGAACACTGTGGCTGGCTGGGTGGAAGCTGATGTGGTGATTCTGGAGGCATGGGGCTGGGGTTAGTTTTGGATACCTGGTGCTTATGATTTGGCAGAGCACTGAAATGGGCAGGTCCAGCTGGCAGTCACTCATGCAACTTGGATCTTAGGAGTGTCTGTGCTCGACAGTGATTTTGAGCAAAGGGTAGGGGTGAACTCCTAAGACAATATTGACCTCCTTCCAGATCTTGTCAAGGGTTAGTCCTGGAATGGAATCTTAAAGACGTGACTTAAGGTTTACTTGGAAATAGATTCAGCTCAGGACTCTAGGGGTGCAGATGGGTTCACCATAATTCCACCTCCCTCCTTGGAACCCTGGATTATAATTAATATGAGTTTTAGGCCACTGCCTCACCTGTAGGTGTGGGAGGTACCTTCCAGTCTTCACTGTCTATGCAAGTCAGAGTAGGTTTTGACAGAGTTAGGTTAGAGGTGTGTTTAGTATTGCCCCAGTGGACACTGATGAACATCCCTGGTCCAGGAGCTGAGTTCTGTTGCAGGGAATTTGAATGGAATCTGTGGTCATTCCAAACTTAACCCTTTCCATACAGACCTGCCTGGGATTCTGCCTGTGGTGATGGTTGAGTTGTGGGGTCCTGTGAAGCTGAAAACATGTTTTGGTGGGAGAAAGTCTCAGTATTCCAGCTCTGTTCCCAAACAGGGCCTGGCGTGTTACAGCAGTTTCTACAACAGTTTATGACTTTTCATGGGAAAACAGAATCTGTCTGCACCAGTATCTCCCTCCCTTCCTGAACTATGCACGTTGCACCTGTATAAACTCCAGATGTGTAACCGTGTGTGTGCGTGTGTGTAGAATGAGACGGGGGTGAGGGTGGGCACGGGAGAAGAGCAAGAGTTTATAATGAAAATGAAAAGAATCAAAAGAATGGGAAACAGATGGAAAGAACTAGGCAAATGGTAAATCCTATCTAAGTGAACAATGATAATTTACTTTAGGAAAGGGCAGCGGGCGGCCCCTGATATCTGACATTGTCTGACTGTGAAAAGAATAACCTTTCTAGAGAGCTTGGGAGTCACCGAGGGAAGAGGAAGAAGGGGCATTGTTCTTTGCAGTGCCAGTTAGAATGTGGCTTTTATTAAAATAAGAAAGGTCGAAGGAAGACAGGTGTTGAGAGCAGGCAGACTTCTAGTGAAATCGTTCACCGTGCCCAGCAGCAGAGGCCCTGCATATTGGTTGTTCATTCCTCCTGCCGCCACCACCAGTGGGAACAGGCTGCACACTTGCCACCCAGCTGTCCTTCCCTACAGCTTCTCATGGCAGATAAACAGCCAGCTACAATGTTAGTCAGAAACACTTCGCACAGATTTATTTGGTCTCCTTGTGAAGGGCTTTCGGTCAATGACAGTTTTCAGTTCAGACACTGAACTCAGCTTGTCCAAGAATCTGCATAGGTATTTGTGTCTCCACGGAGCTTTGTCATGCACATAGTGCTCTGTGGATGAAGGAACCAGTAGAGTGTGCTGAGGGGACTCTGTTCAGGGCTCTTCTTTAAAAGCTGCTAAAATTCACCACTTGAAGCTCCTTTCTTAACATGAAAGGCTGTAACAAAAGAGAGCAGCCTTTCACTTCTTTGCTATTTTCTTAAAAATAAACCTCGTTTTTTAAAAGGGTTTTATTGTAGATGGTTATACATAAAATTTTGTTGACCCAAATTCATATATTGAAGCCCCATGCCCAATACCTCAGATGTGAGCTTATTGGGAATGGGGTTATGGGGATAATTAAATGTGATCATAGTGGAGGAATTTCTATATACTATATCCCAATTAGGTAGGGCCTCTACGTCTCTGTTTTATTTCTCTCTGCATGTTGAGGAACTAGACTAAGAGGGTATATAAATTCTTAAGCCTCTATGGCCTGCAGTGGGAGAGCTAGGAAATGAACCCAGATTATGTTGATTCCAAAAGTAGTGCTCTCCCATCCAAGTACTAACCAGGCCCGACCCTGCTTAGCTTCCGAGATCAGACGAGATCAGGCGCGTTCAGGGTGGTATGGCCGTAGACACCTCCTGTCATTAGTTATTTCTATTCTTCTCTATATATTGCCACAGAATTCTCACTGTGATTGAACTGGAATTCAGTTCTTGAGCTCTGGCAGTGTTTTACTTCAGGGTGTCCTCTATGGTTTCAACTTTTTTTTTCTTTTTCCCCACAGCTCTTTCAAACCTCACATTCTCTTTAAGTCTTTCACTTCACCTTTCTTGCCTCAGTCTTAGCTAAAGGTCTTGTCTTTTACTGTAAAAGTGATTCTCAAACCTGAGCATGGATTGGAATCACCTGGGGGGCTTGTTGAACACATTTCTGGAAACCCCCACCCCCACCCTTCTGCCACAGTTTGTGATTCCATATTGATCTGGGGAGAACCAGAGAATATGTTTTTTCTAGTAAGTTCTTTGTTGACAGTACAGTCACTAGCCTCAGCAGCACATTCTGACAACTACTACTTTAGAGAAAAATACTAGTGATTAAAAAAACTTCCTTAAAAACTTGCTACTATTGCCACTTCTTGACACTGAGAAATGTCCTACTCTTTCTCCTGTTTACTACAAGCACAAGACTAACTGCTTCCTCCTATGATCTGTACTCCATTCTGTTTTCCTCCCTAGAAGGAGTCTTTCACATTTTATCCTATTTTTAATTTTTTCTCTATTGATAATCCCTTTTGAATATGCATACATCTGAATCTCTTTTATTAAAAAAGAGAAAAAAAGTGAAAAAAACAACTCCTCAATACCTTATTGCTTCTTGAACATTTATAGTTTAACTTTTCAAAAGGGTTGGTATGCTCATTGTTACCATGGTGGTTGAAGAATTCTAAAGATTTCTCCCCCAGGATTCTTGTTCCCTGGTTTCACCACCAAACACTAACCTAGATACTGCTGGGAAGGGGCTTTGCAGCCCGAGTTAGGTTACCAATCAGCAAATGTAACATGGAGAGGTTATCCTGGATTATCTGAATGGGCTCTATGTAATCTTAAGAGCTGTTAAAAGCAAGAGGGATGAGAGGAGAGATAAACCAGAAGAAGTTAGGGAGCTCTGAAGTGAAACCAAGAATAGACAGCTCTTCCTGCTTTGAAGGTGGAATCCAGGAATCCAGAAGCTGAGAGCAATCTCCAACTGGATGCCAGCAAGGGAAGGCAGACTCAGACTCACAACCAATGAAATCAAATTCTGTCAACAACCTGAAAAAGTAAAATTTTCTTTGGAGCTTCCACAAAACAAAAAAACAAAAAACAAAACCAGCCAGACTGCTTTGATTTAGGCCATTGATTTAGGCCATTGGAACCTGAAGAGGCTTATGGATTTCTGATCTACCAAGCTATGGGATTGAAACAGGGGGAACAGACACGGGAGGAGGACGCTCTGACCGAGACAGGGGTCAGAGGCCCCAAAAAAAGCCCCCAAAGGCCAAAAGGCCACAAACCAGAGTCAAGGGCTAT
>JAGFMF010011416.1:145664-197215 GCA_019455555.1 Galemys pyrenaicus
CACACTGCTACATAAAAGGTCTCTGAGGTAGGACTGCAACACTAACTTGCAGGGGAGCCAGAGACCACTCCTCCTGCCGGCTGCAACCCGGTAACAGGATGACAAGCCAATGTTGGTTTAAGTCATCACATTTGTGGTGATTTGTTTTGACAGTGTAGAAGACAATATGCCACTTCCTCATCTCCCATTCATTCTACTGCTATTTCATCCCCACCCCCCTATCACTCTACCAAAACACTTGTTGTTAAGATTCCAGTTGTATTTTGTTTCCAAATCCTGCAGAATCTTTTCAGGCCTATGAACTGTGATATCACTGTAGTATTTGATGCTCTCACTATAAAGCACACCTCCTTTGAATTCTATTATACCACTCTCTACTTTTTCCTGTCTTCTATGTCAACTCTTCATTTACCTTCTATGGCTTCTTTTTCTTTGCTGTTGCTGAACAGCAAAAATTAAAAACTCTGGTTTTAATTTTTCTTCTCGTTTTATGACCATGGTCTGATTGCCTTTATTCTTATTAATGACAGCTACTACGTCATGATGGAAGAAGTTGTCAGCGAGAAAAAGTTTTCTCTACTCTCTTAGGTTCAGTACCTAGGGGCTTGTAAATTAAACTAAAGACATATTCAGGATAAAAGGCATACAACTGAGAAATAAAATTTTTATTAAAGGGAAATTAGGCCATTTAATATATGAAAGACAAAAGATGGCTATAAAAATTGAAATGTTCTTATTAATTAAAAAATTAATAAAGTTTTTATTTTATGCAGTTTAGAAAACTGAAACTCAAGGAAGTAGTTAAACTTTGAGGGTGTTATATGTCATTTTAACAAAGGAAAGGATTTAGGCTTCAGGGCATGATAAGTCATTGAGAAATGGCTCAGAAATATATGGTAGAAACTAATGGAAAATGATGATTATTTTAGTAAGGTTTGTGTGTATAGACCATGTCCATTTTTGGTGTAAAAGTCATTGTCCTCTCTCAGGGATAGGATAGGGGGACAAGGAAAATGTATGCCCTACTTTTAGGGGGATAAAGGAAAGACATAGAATGCTTCCTGCATCTGTTGATTCTCAGTTGCCTTCAGCTCAAAATAATTCTTATACCAAAGTGGCATATTTTCGTGTGACACATTACTTTCAAAATTTTTACCTAATCTATAGCTTCATGACCGTTCTTACTTAATGAACATTTGCTTTAGATTTGGTCCCAATAACACCTTAAAAAAATCTTGCATTAAAATGAAGTTGCTCATCTTCCACCTTACTGGAACAAGTTTCTCCTTTTATAGCCTCTATTTGAATAATATCATCATCCAAACTATATTAGCTAGGATTAGGAATGAATAACAGAAAACCTCAAATAACAGTGCGTAAAAACAGACTTCGGGCTTCCACACAAAAGAAATTCAGAACTAGACCATTAAGGATGGCATGGTGGGTTTTTAGCTATCAAATAATAAGCTACTTTTAACTTTTTGCCCCAGTATAATGGCACTTTTTTTTTTTTTTTTTTTGTTCTCAGAGTTACCTCATAATTCAAGGTAGCTGCCAGAGATCCTGCCATTATAAGGCATTATAGGAATCAGGAAGGATGAAATTGGCAAGGTCAGGTGCGGCTGTATGGGAGACAACAATGTGTAATTTTTAATAGAATATATTGTTACCTGGGATAAAGCTGAAGTTCTGCTGCTACCAACCAAGAAAGGGAAGAATGTGTATCATGTAGAATGCTACCTCTGAAACCACTGTTCCTCTGCACACCCCCATTACCAAAGCCCAAAATCTAGAATCATCTTTTGTTTTTCTCTCTTATTCTTTAATGTAATTTATCTTCAACTGTGTAGATTCATCTTTCTTAATTCTTACTTAATTCGTATTTTCCCATTTTAAGCTGTGATTATATTAATAATAGCAATAACTAATATTTATTGATTCTTGCATATATTACTATGCAATTAAAAAAATAAACATCTGAGAAAAGACTAGAGCATTTTGTCCTATTTTCTGACTTTTTTTTTAATCACCATAACAACTCCATTGCGTAGGTAATATTATTATATCAATATGCCAGACAATAAAATAGAAGTTTAGGAGGTTAAGAAACTTACTTAAAGTTCCATAATTATCAAGGGTCAGAGCTTGAATAAATCCTATATCTTTATACTTTTAGATGCTGCTTCTCATTCTTCTCATAGAGAAAGTCCTTTGTAGCTTTGGCAAGAGGAGGCCTGGGTCTGATCCTTGGGTCCATGACAGAATTCAATCCCTCAACCACGCTCACTTTCAGGTCAGGCTCCCTCCAGGCCCTTCCGAATATGAGTGATCACTTTGTGGTCTCTCAAAGGCAAATCTGACTCTGCTTTGTCCCTGGCTAATACCACCAATGGTTGTTTGTATCCTTCAAAATAAATCCTAAAGCCCTTAGCTGTCACATAATCCAAACCCATCATCCTTGCCAGCTTCTGATAAATAGCCTATATCTAAACTATATGAATGTGAAATTTCCTGACATGCAGTATATTCTCTCTGGGCTTCAGTACTCACTGTTCTATCTGCCTAGGACACTGTCCCCATTCCCCCATTCCCCCTCTTCATCTAGACTCAATTCATATATTACTTCGTCCAAGAAATGTTTCCTGACCTTTTTTACTTAGTTTAGGCTAATTCCCTGCCTTGCCAGCTTTATAGACCTTTAAATTAGTGGACAGTACATACACTGTTTTGTAGTTATATATTTTTATTTTTTAGAGTATTCTCCAAGCTACTTGAGAGAATGGACCAACTGTTAATTACCTTTTCATCTCTACGACCTAACAGAGTTTGTTGAATTAACAAACACTCATCCAGAATAAAATATACTCTAAACAATTATCTGTTAATCCATGATTAGATAATATTTACATCCATATTTCTAATATTAAAAAATGTAATAGTGAATGGACACAGTGTCAGGTCTTTGTCACAGAAGAAATATAGCACTTAGGTGTTTGGTATACTTGAGTGGGAAGAGATGGTCTCACCTAGGACTGGAGGAATGTGGACTTTGAAACATATATGCTTTAATTATGATTTTAGTACTTTTAAGTCTTATGGCTTTGGAAAAATTATTTAACCTATTTGAATTTTGGAATCCTCAGTAAATGAAGGCAACCTATTGGATTATTGTAAGGAAGAAGAAAATATAGACTGAGAGATCTGGTTTAATGTTTGCCTTGAGGGAGAAAAACCAACCAATAATCCTCTACTTAATCCTTCTTCCCACTCTTTTTTTGTTCTATTCCTCTTTTCTTGCCCCTTGTCCATCCCAGACAAGGCATCATGTCAATAGAGCAAAGGGCTTAGTATGAAGTTGGGAGTTTGCATCCCAGGCTGGCTACTGATGGTATATATTTTTAAATTGTTTTCATTTTATTCTTTGAGTTACATTTCTTTGTTTTACTCCTGGTCCCTTACATAATGTTATATATGAAATTTATTCAGTAACACTTATTAATTCAAGAAATATCTTTGTACCCCTATAGTTTCTAGTTAAAGAGCCATTGCTGGAAGAAGGATTTCCATTATAGGGAAGGGTAGGTTCTGGGGGAGATGGCAGCTGCTGATCTGCAGCTGCTGACCTGGCCAATCAAGACTAGCTCAGAGCCATCTGCTTGGGCAGCACTTGAGTGGTTGGACATAGAAAGAAATGAAACCAATCAAGAAAGATGACCTCTCTTGGAATCAAGCAATTTGTAAGCAGCTGCAGAAATCCTGGGACCCTAGTAAGAGCAAGCCTATTTGCCTGCCTTTTATGTTGGACTCACATAAAACTCATTAATGTCAATAAGAAAGAAATTGAGCTTTGTCTTTGTTGTAAGCCTAATGAACCCTTTGCTGGTTGCACTATATTTCTTCCTTTGATTTCCCCTCTTTGCCTTTTTTTTGTTTCCTTTTATTTAATGTCCTTCTTGGCAGAAGCTCTTTCACTCTATATTTTCAAACAAGGGAGGGGAGCTAGAACTAAGAGGAAGATAAGTTGAAAAAAACAAGTAAAACTTTAAAGTGAAGATTTAGGTTTTCTCCAAGGTGAGATGCTTAGATTCTCCCAAATTCAAATCTTGGAAAACTCTAATCTGGGTGGTGAGGTCAGATTGTTGTGGGTTAGGATTCACATCAAGAGCAGATTCTCCCTTTCTCCCTAGCCATTTCTCCATATGAAATATCTCATTTGGAGTTAGAAGGTAAGATATTAAGAAAATTATACTATTTAAAATTACACCAAATAAAAATTAAATACCTAGGAGTGAAACTAATAAAGGAAGTGAAGGACATACATGAGGAAAACTATAAGACTTTGTTAAAAGAAATAGAAGATACGAACAAATGGAAAGCTATTTCCTGCTCATATATTAGAAAAATTAAAATTGGTAAAAATGGATATCTTACTGTAGTGGCAGAAAAGGGCAGCACAGGAGCAAGGTTCGGGATGGTTCTTAGCAGACAGGGAGGGGGTAACGGGAGACTTGGAGCCCTCAGTGGCTTTTCATACTTTTATTAATCTCTACATCAGAGGTGGCATCAGGTACATGGCAGGCCTGGGTGCCGGGGGGCTGAGAGGCCTGCCAGCCTCCCAGCCCCCAGTGCATCTCACCCTCTTGGCTGCTTCTTCTCTCTCTCTCTCTCTGCTGCTCTCACTTTCACTGCTGCTCTTTGGTATGTTGGTCAGTCCTGTTGGTCCTGGTATCCTCATGACGCCGCCCACTTGTGCATGCCCACCCTAGAATGCTCGCAGCACCTCAGGTGTCCATCATCACACCAGCGGTGGGAGGGTGGGAAGACCTGATTTCTCTAACCCTACACTTACTTTAAACATTATGCATATTCAATAATCTAGTAAAAATTTCAATGGCATTCTTCAAAGAAATGGAACAAACATTACTGAAATTCATGTGGAATCACAGAAAATCCTGAAACACCAAAGCAATCCTGATCACAAAGAGAAAAAGTGGTATTATCACACTTCCAGACTTCAGATGATTTGTATTGCATACAGACTATGAAATAAAGCCATATTAATCAAACATATTAAATAATTAACTTATTTAATTAAATTGATATATTTAATTAATAATGATTAATAGTTAAAGCCCATGGTACTGGAACAAAAACACACACATAAACCAGTGAATAGAATTGAGCCCAGAAATAAACCCACACATATATGGACAGCTAATCTATGACAAAGGAGCCAAGAATATACACTAGGACAAAGAAAATCTCTTCAATAAATGGTGTTGGGACAACTGGACAACAGCATGCAAAAGAATTAAACTAGACCACTATCTCATTCTACACACAAAAATCAGCTCTAAATGGATACAAGACTTAAATGTAAGAACTGATCATAAAAAACATAGAAGAAAACATAAGCAAGATATTTCACAACATTAGCTTCAGTGATGTCTTTGAGGGTTCATCTTGGCAGCAAGGAAAACAAAAGAGAATATAAGCAATTAGTATTATATCAAACTGGGAAGCTTCTACACAGTGAAATAAACTGTAATTAAAATGAAGAGATACCTCAGTGAATGGGAGAAATATCTGCACACCATACATCTGAAAAGAGACTGATATTAAAAATCTATGAAATATTCATACAACTCAACAAAAAGAAAAATATAAAAAAATGGGCAGATGAACTAAATAGAAACTTCTCCAAAGATGACATACAAATGGCTAAAAGGTACATGAAAAAACAATCATCATCACATATGATCAGGGAAATGTCAATAAAAACCATCATGAAAGACAGTGAGGGCAGGATAGGGATCCCACAAAAACCCATCTGGACCTGAGAAAGGGCTGGCACCACAGATAGAGGTGAATAGGGAAGTGGTGTGCAAACCAGGCCCAGCACCTCTCCACCTGTCTGTGATATGGAATTGAGGGGAGTCGGGAGAGTCCACCTCTGAGGTAAATAGCAAGTGCTGGGAAAGACAGAGTTGGCACCATTGTTGCAAGAACAGGAGGGTAGGACAAGACAGGGATCTCACAAAAGTCCCTCTGGAACTAAATAAACACAGAGGGAGGGGATATTCAGGGACAGCGTCCATTAACATATCCACAGCATCACTTCCCTGGTGGAGTTTTGGTGTAACAGAGCTGTACTTGGTCTAGTCACCAGTTTCCATCATGCCAGAAGGAACACCCCAAAGAGATGCCGAATAGTACTAGCAGCACAGTGTTCCAATGCAAAACAAACAACAGGGAGAAGGAGAAATACAAATAATCAAGCAAGTCCTCAGGGAAAGGACATACCACAAAAAGAAAAGCAGTCATCAGAACTCAACAACAATGACATGGAGGAACTCCTCTCCTTGACTGATAGAGAATTTGAAATCATCATCATTAAAAAATGTAAAGATGGAAAAGAATGATATGAGAAAAATAATTAACTGAAGAATGAAAATGAGTCCCTAAAGAAGGAATGAAAGAAATTCAAGAGATTAAAAGACTAGCAGAGAAGTTGAAGAACTCAGGGAAAAGCAACAAAAATAGAATTGATGAAATGGAAGACTGAATCAGTACTCTCGAAGACTCAGACAAAAAGAACCAGGAAAGAAAAGAAAAGAGAAACGCGAAGGAGTAAGAATGAAGAAATACTTTGAGAACGATTTGACACCTTGAGGAAAGGAAACATAAGAGTCACAGGAATCCCAGAAGGAGAGGAGAGATACCAACAAACCAAAAAACTATTCAAGGAGATAACTGAAGAGAATTTCCCAAACATAAAGAGATGAAAATAGACATACAAGAAATGAGGAAAATAGTAAATTACCACAATGAAGGAAAATTATAGCAAGACATATAATAATAGCAAAGCTTTAAAGAATCCAAGACAAGGAAAAAAGTAATGAAATTGACAAGGGGAGGAAACAGAACCTGTAAAGAAAAATCAATCAGGCTGACATCAGACCTTTCTGAAGAAATACTGCAGTCAAGAAGAGAGTGGAGGTACATATTCAAAACATTCCAACAATTGCCAACCAAGAACATTATACCCTGCCAAGATCTCCTTCCTTTATGAAGAAAAAATAAGGACTTTTTCAGAAAAAACAGAATGTACAGAAATCCATTATGACTAAAACCCCACTCCAAAAAATACTACACGAAGCCCTAAAATCACTACTTCCTGGTAGTGCAAGGGGTTAAGGTGCAGCACTATGAAGCTATCTGCAGCCACTGCAACATGAGTTCAATCCCGGCCAGGGAGGTGACCCTATGGTGTGGCAGACCTCTTCTCTCTTGCCTGCTGCTCTTCTGATCAGTGTATTTTAGTAGATTTGACTGTTTTGCTCACAACTCTATCTTTGGTGACTCCTCTCACCCCCCACACTTCTGACCTTTACCCCAGTTGTTATATGCATAAGTAAATAAATCTTTCAAAAAAGTTCCAAAAGCAAAACCAACAGAGGAATGAATAAGAGGAACAGTATAAGACAAAGAATAAAACCACACAAACTCAAACAAAATGGCAAATACAGATGCCAACATATGAATATTAACTCTAAATATAAATGGACTAATCACATCAATAAAAAAGGACACAGAATAAATACATATGTAGTAATCAAAACCCTCCCCAAAATAAAAACCCAGGACCAGATGGCTCTACAAATGAATTCTACCAAATGTTCAGAAACGAACTTGTGCTTATATTATACAAACCCTTTCAAAATTTGAGAAGGAAGGGTTACTACCAAATACGTTTTATGAAGCCAACATTATACTAATATCAAAACTAAACCAATATCAAAATAAGGACAACACAAAAATAGAAAACTAGAGGGCAATCTCTCTAATGAATATCAATGCAAAAATCCTCAATAAAATCCTAGCCAACAGAATCCAACAATGCATCAAAAAGATAATTCACCATGACCAATTCGGGTTTATTCCAGGGACACAAGAATGGTTCAACATCCAAAAATCAATTAGTGTAATCCAATAACAAAAATAAAAATAAAAACAAAAACCATATGATTGTTTCAATAGATGCTGAGAAAGCATTTGACAAAATCAACATCCATTTATGAGAAAGGCCCTCAAAATTCTCAGAATAGAAGGAACTTACCTTAACATAATAAAGGTTATATATGACAAGCCCATAGCTAATATCATTCTCAGTGGTGAAAAGTTGAAGGCCTTTCCCTTAAGATCTGAAACAAGATAAAGATGTTCACTCTTTGTCCCTCACCACTGCTTTTCAACATAATACTGGAAGTCTTAATCAGAACAGTAAGACAAATGAAAGACATACAAGGAATGCCAATGGGAAAGAAGGAGTAAAGCTATCATTATTTGCACATGATATGATAATATACAAAGAGAACCCCAAAAACTCAACAGAAAAACTAATAAAAATAATAAGCCAGTTTAATAAGTAGCAGAATACAAAACACAAAAATCAGTAGCCTTCCTACATGCAAACAATCAATCTGAAGAAGAAGAAACCAAGAAAACCATCCCTTTTATAATTGTAACAAAAAATAAAATATTTGGGAACAAACCTAACAAAAGAGCCGAAGGACCTTTACAAAGAAAATTATAAACACCAGAAAAGAAATAGAAGAAGACACAAAGAGATAGAAGGATGTTCTCTGTTCATGGATTGGAAGAACTAACATTATGGAAGAACTAACATGGTCATGATACCAAAAGTGATTTACAGAGTCAATGCTATTCCAATAAAAATTTCAATGACATTCTTCAAAGAAATAGAACAAATATTGATGAAATTCATATGGAAATACAAAAAACCTTGAATAGCCAAAGCTCTCCTGCCTAAAAAGAAGGGGAATGGAGGCATCACACTCCCAGACTTCAAACTACAACCCAAAGAAAGTCATAATAACTAAACTTTGTGGTACTGGAACAAAAACAGAAGCACAGACCAATGGAATTGAATAGAAACCCCAGAAATAAAACCACAGATTTATGAACAACTAATTTTTGACAAAGGAGCAAAGAATATGCAATGAAACAAAGACAATTTGTTCAATAAATGGTGCTAGGAAAACTGGACTGCTACATACATAAGAATGAAGCTAGACTACTACCTCACACCACACACAAAAACCAACTCAAAATGGGTTAAAGAATTAGACATAAAACCTGAAACCATAAAATACATAGAAGAAAACATAGGCAAAACATTATATGACATACAGACAATAACATGTTTAAGGACACATCACCTAAAGCAAAGAAAGTGAAGGAAAGGCAAACAGCTGGACTACATAAAATTAAAGTTTCTGTTTAGCAAGAGAGACATTCACCAAAACAAAGTGACATCCCACAGATTGGGAGAAAATTTTTGCATTCCATACAAGTGATAAGAGATTGATCATAAAGATCCACAAAGAACTCACACGACTCAACAGAAACAAAGTAAACAATCCAGTCAAAAAAAATGGTTAGAACAACTCAAAACACTTTTCCAAAGAGGAAATGCAAAAGGCCATGAGACATATAAAAAATGTTCAACATCCTTCATAATCAGGAAAATGCAAATTAAAACCATCATGCGATATCATCTTACACCAGTAAGAATAGCACATACTAAAAGAACTAGCAACTACAAATGTTGTTGAGGATGTGGTGAAAAAGGAACCCTCCTACACTGCTGGTGGGACTGCAAACTGGCCCAACCACTATGGAAACAGCTCAGACTACTGAAAATGGAGGTACCATTTGACCCAGCAATTTCAAGGACACAGAAACATTGATTCAAAATAATACCTGTACCCCTATGTTTATCACATCACTCTTTATAATAGTGACAACTTGGAAACAACTCAAATACCCAAAAATAGATGATTGGATCAAGAAGATGTTGTGTATATATATATATATACATATACACACACAATGGAATACTAGTCAGCAGTCAAAAAAGATAAACTACTAACCAAAACAAAGTGACACCTCACTGACTGGGAGAAAATCTTTGTACAAAACACTACATACAAGGGACTAACAAAGATCTACAAAGAGCTGACCAGACTAAACAAAAATAAAGTAAACAATCCAGTCCAAAAATGGGCAGAAGAGCTAAAAAGACATTTCTCCAAGGAGGAAATGCAAATGGCCAATAGGCATATGAAAAAATACTCAACATCTCTTGTAATCAGAGAAATGCAAATCAAAACCACTATGAGATACCACCTTACACCAGTGAAAATGGCACATATATAAAAAAAATTATCAATAACAAATGTTGGCAATGATGTAGAGAAAAAGGAACTCTGCTACATTGCTGGTGGGAATGCAAACTGTTCCAACCACTATGGAAAGCAGTGTGGAGATTCCTCAGACTACTAAAAATGGAACTCCCGTATGATCCAGCAATCCCACTCCTAGGAATATACCCAAAGGACACAAAAACACTAATTCAAAAGAATACCTGCATCCCTATGTTTATTGTAGCACTATTTACAATAGGTAAGGCCTAGAAACAATCTAAATGACTCAAATGGATGACTGGATCAAGAAGATGTGGTACATATACAGGATGGAATACTATTTAGTAACCATAAAAGATAAACTACAGTCATTTGTAGAAACATGGATGGAGCTAGAAGGGATTATGTTCCGTGAAATAAGTCAGAGGCCAAAAAAAAAAATAATAATATTGATGGTTTCACTTCTAGGAGGAAGATAAGGGAACCAAATAAGGGACCAAGAAAAAGAATAATAACAATAAAAAATCACAACACAACAACAACAAAAAGACAAGGACAAATCAGAAATACTTTGGGTGTGTGGGGGAGGGATTGAGATAAGGGCAGAAAGAGCACAAGGGACTGAGGTGATGGTGCCCTGGTGAAATGGTAGTGGGGAATCCATGGAGACCACAACTGATGTCAAATATATATAAATAAATAAATAAAAAAAGATTAACTAACGCCTTTGACAGCAACATGGATGGAGCTTGAAGGGATTATGCTCAGTGAAATATGTCAGAAAGAAAAAGAAAAATACTGAATGGTTTCACTTACAGGAGGAATATAGGGTATCAAGGAAAAAAAATAACAATAACAACAACAATAACCGAAGGGGGGAAAAACACAACACCATGCAACAAAAATAAACTACAAATCAGTTAAGCAGTTACCCAGTGATTTAGCGAAGTCTGTTTTTGGGTGTACCCAACAAAACCTCAAATCCGTAAGCGGACATGTATGAGGACATTTTATGAAATGTGTTTGAAGGAGGTGGTATATCACTGAGGGTTCAGTCAGGAAAGAGAAACCACACAACAATTTGAGCAGGAATGTGGACTATAAAGAACTACTAGTTAGGACAGGATATTGGAGCAATGTGGTATTGGTTAAGGGAGAAGTAGCGAGAACTCTGAGGAATTAGGAATAGTCTATACAAGGTGTAGCAATGCCTCCACCACTGAGCTAAGTGCCCAGGGCTCCTCCAGGTCTAACTCCTCCAGGGCTTGGGTTGTGACCTTATCAAAGAGAGTGTGCTTGTGGTTTTATAGATGACAGAGAGGTAGCTCTGGTGCAGTGCCATCATAACTTGCTAAAAAAAATCCATATTCTAGGTTTGCAAGAAATTCTAGGATACTGGTGAAAGCTGTTCATGAGAAGGTGTGCTGGAAACACTCAGCTATAAAACACCATGAAGGAGGATGTAGGGAAGGCTGACAGGCTGCCGTGCAATGCAGGAACTGAGATAACTACTGCACTTAATCTGTCTGTAGTGAGGGGCAGTGGTCCTGAGGCCCTGGGTCCTGGGTGCTGGCCACCTGCCTGCCTACCTGCCTTATACTGCAGGAGCCTGGCTTCTGGGAAGCTGAGAAGCTGCCTGTGTTCAGAAGCCCAAGGAAAGATCACCTCAGAGGCAGGGAAGTAATGCTTTCCTCCTGAGATGTTTTTCTATCTTCCTCTATTGACAAAGCTTAACATTATGTCAATTGACAAAAGGAAAATAGTAAAAGGGTCCACATCAGTTTTCCCAGAGCAAGCACTAAGTTGACACCTGCTACAGATGGGGAGTTGATGGTAATCTGAATATCTGTGGAAGTGAGTAGACACCACCACAGAAAGTCTGCAGATCAAGCTGACAAAAAGCCAAGACAGAGAGAAGCATTTCTACTGATACTACTTAAGCCAACTTTTCCTTGGAAGTGTTTAGATAGATGAGCTGAAGTCTCCCTTTAGCTTATGTTAGTTTAAGATTGATTTTTTTATTACCTGAAGCCTAACTTACAACTTAGAAGTAAGTTGTAACTTACCAACCTTTCCAAATGAGATATTTTATATGGAGAAGTGGCTGAGCAGAGGCAAGGGACTCCCCTCTCTCTTGGTGTGAATTCTAACCCACAATAACCTCACCTCCAGATTTAGATTTGAGAGAAAAGTTTAACACTCACTTGAAAGCTTTTTTTTTACTTTTAAACTAAGTGTTATATCATGTTTAGTAACATAAGTCTTTTTTACTGTGTGTGTGTTTGTGCAAAGCAACATGGATAGAATTCAAAACTAGGCATTGAGTGAAGACAGAATCACAATAAGATGCAGAGCATAATATTATCTCTGTAAATACACACATAACTATATTTTTTGCTAGATTACATTTAGACAGAAGGATATATATCAAGTACTGTAGAATGTTTGCTATGGGGGAATGGAAGTAAAAGTAAATATAAACTAAAAAAAAAGGGAGCCTTTTATAGACGATTATGATAGTGTGCCATGCTCTAAAGAGACTATTTAAATTAACTCTTGACACATGGAGTCTAAAAATGTAAAAAAATGTTTTTAGCATTAAAATATACAGACAGCATTTTCTTAATCTCAGCAAATGCTTCTTGATTTACCTCATCTTTGGGATAAGTGATATTTTTTCATTAATTTGAGGACCAAATGGAAAGTTATTAAAGCAGTGATATAGGACATGATGAAAACAAAAATTAAACCAATATATTAGTAATTTAGTATAAAACTTTTAGAATGCAAAAGATTTGTTCAAAAGGGAAAGTAGGGGGAAGATCCTAAAGATGACTTTTTTTGAAATTAACAAGGCATATCAATTCAGTTATATAAAGTAAAATAAAAAACAAAAACCCATGAGGTCATAGAATGGAATTGCCACAAGGTAGATCATTAAAATAAATGTTTTCTGACAAATTTTGCAAACTTAGTTGATATAATAGTTTACTTCAGCAAACACTTTAAGGAATGTAGTTTCATTTTCTTTTTTCAGAGCACAGAAGTGATTTTACTTTTAATTCCTTCGTTTTAAGCTAATCATGAAATGTCACAGTGATTCCTGGGTGGGGGCAAAAGGAAGGCGGTGTGAAGGTTCCCTGGGGCTGTGTTCCTGATGGCCCAGGGTGGGCTGGGCAGGGTCATCTACTAGGGCAGCTAGGGGCAAACACTGCCCGGTGGTCAGGCAGGCAATGTCCTCTGGGTCCTGCAGCTTGCACAGTTCCATCAGGTCATAGCCCACGTTGGCAAGCAAGTTGGCCCTCAGCTCGGCAGCCTTGGAGACACCCTCCACAGAGATGATGGTGATCACCGTCTGCTGCTCGGCCTTTTCCACCACAACTCTGGTCCTCTCTGCTTCCTGTGAAGCCACCTATTCGGCTTCGACAGCTTCTGTGACTTCCTTCCCAAAAGTCAGACGTGTCAAGGACATAATCATCTGGGATGAGCCTCAAGTTTGCTGCTTACCCCGTAAGGTCATCTTCAGCTGCATGGAGACCAGTTCTCCTGGGTGATTAGTTCTCCAGCATCCAAATGAGTCGCTATCTACTTTAGGATTTCTCAGGGTATGTTTGGCCGTACTCATTCATCATAGTTTTCTCTAGTGCTGGTGAGGGGCTGGGAAGCTGAACAAAGATTGAACAAAGATCACAGGATAAGGATGACATTCTGTAAGTCTTTTTTGGAAGGGATTACTGACACGTTATGTAGTCAAGAGCAGCAAAGAGAATTCGTTTTTGTAACCAAGGGATGAGAAAATGAGTCCCTTTCCCTACCACAATGAAAGGTGACAGCTTTGTGCCCAGTGTCCACGTTATACAAGACTGAGTTCACCATGCCTCCAGCAACAGCTAAGGTCAGGGCCAACGAACTCAAGCACTTTGGTGGCCATGTCTACTTCTTATTTACTTATTTAATTTTTTATTTATCTTTATTTTTCTTACAATGTTTGCTTTCTTTTCTATGTGTTGTCCCCATAGAATTTCCATTACCAGAAAATTCACTCGTGCACCATTGCCATAGTTCCTTGTGCTCTTCTCATCCCTGACTTGATCCCAATCTCTCCCTCTTCCCTGCAGAATGTCTTTGACTTATAGTTGTCTGTTTATTTTGGTTTTGTTGTTGTTGTTGATGATGTAATTTTTATTTCCCCCCTTGATTCCCCTATATTCTCCATATAAGTGAGACCATCTGGTATTTTAATCCCTTCAAGCTCCATCCATGTTGCTGTGAATGGCATTAGTTCATCTTTTTGATGGCTGAATAGTATTCCATTGTGTGTATATACGCCATATTTTCTTGACCCAGTCATCTATTTTTGGACATTTGGATTGATTCCAAGTCTTACCTATTATAAATAATGCTACAATAAACATAGGGGTGCATGTATTAATTTGAATTAATGTTTTTGTGTCCCTTGGTCAAATCCCTAGGAGTGGGATTTTTGGGTCATAGGGTATCACTATCTTTAGAAGATGAGAGTTCTTTAAGGTGGGAGATTGATTCTTTGAGTTCTTTCTTGTTTCTTGTTGTGAGCCTGTATTGATAAACATTTTTCTCTTATAACTGCTTTTTGTTGCGTCCCAGATATTCTTGAGAGTTGTGTCTTCATTATCATTCATCTCAAGGTATTTTTTCATTTCTTCTTTGATCTCCTCATTGATCCAGTGGTCTTCCAGTAGGTGGGTTTCAATGTCCTATGATGTAGGAGGGTTCCCTGTTTTCTTTTCATGGTTTATTTCTAGTTTGATGCTTTCATGGTCCTAGATGATAGTTGCTATGGTTTTGATCTTAGTGTATCTGTTGATGTTTGTCTTGTGTCCCAGTATGTGATCAATCCTGGAGAATGGTCATGTGAATTGGAAAAGATGTGAACTCAGAATTTTTTTGTTGTAGTGTTCTAGTGTTCTGTTAAGCCCATGAGTTCTAGGTCCTTGTTTAGAGCGTTAGTATCCTTGCTTACCTTTTGTCTCATTGATCTATCCATTGTTGAGAGTGGTATATTGAAGTCTCCTACATACATATTTTTTCTAATATCTGTTTTCAGAGATAATAATTGTCTGACATATTTTGGTGCTCCTTCATTTGGTGAGTATATGTTGATGATTGTTACATCTTCTTGATGTATTGTTCCCTTAATTATAATGTATTGACCATTTATGTCTCTTTTTACCTTTTTTTAGTTTGAAGTCTATTTTATCTGATGTCACTATAGCTCTTCCTACCCTCTTTTTGGGTCCAACCTTTTACTTTCAATCTGTGTTTGTCTTTGGTAGTTAAATGTGTTTCCTGAAGACATCAAAAATGTTGGGTTCTGGTTTTTAATCCAGCCTGCTATTCTGTGTCTTTTAATTGATGAGTTTAGTCCGTTCACATTTATGGTTAATATTATATGTTGGTGGTGCTTTTTGACATTTTGATTATTTTTTAGTGAATTTTATTCCTTGTGTTGTTTTGTTCTTATTCATTCTTCTGTTTGTCTTAGCTTTAGGACTTGTAGTATTTTTTGGAGTGGGGATTTACTCGTGATGAAATTTTGGGGTTCCCATTTATCTGAGAAAGTCCTTATTTTTCTTCATAGAGGAAGGGGAGCTTTACAGAAGAGAGTATTCTTGATTGGTACTTGTTATATTGGAGTGTGTTGAATATGTCTTTCCATTCTCTTCTTGCTCATAGTGTTTGTTCAAAAAATTCTGATGTCAGCCTGATTAGTTTATCTTTATATGTTATCTGTTTTTTTCCCTCTTGTCAGCTTCATTATCTTTTTTTTGGTTTTGGATTCTTGAGTGCTTTATTATTATGTGTCTTGCTGTGTTCTTCCTTTCATCATGAAAGTTTGATGTTCTTGGTTTTTGCATGTTTATTATCATCTTCTTCATGCTTGGGAAGTTCTTGTATTTTCTTTCCTCCTTTGTCTTTCTCCTCTCCTTCTGGATTTCCTATAACACTTATATTTCCCTTCCTCAAGGAATCAAATAGTTTTAAAGTGTTTCCTCATTTTTTCTCCTTCATGTTTCTCTTTTCTTTCTTGGTTCTTTTTATGTCTGATTCTTCAAGAGTACTAATTTGTTCTTCTATTTCATCAATTTTGTTTTTGTTTCTTTTCCCTGAGTTCTTCAACTCCTCTGTTCAACTCAGTTCAACTCCTCTCTTTTAATCTCCTCCATTTCTTTCATTTCCTTCTTTAGGAACTCATTTTCATTCTTCAGTTCATTAATTATTTTTCTCATATTGTTTTTTTCCGTTTCGTCTTCTTTCAGTTTTTTAATCATGGTGATTTTAAATTCTCTTTCTGGCAGGATGAGAAGTTGTATGCCATCGTTGTCAGGTTCTGGTGCCTGATTTTATTTTTGTGGTGTGACCTTCACCTGGGAGTTTACTTGGTTGTTTGTATTTTTTCTTCTTCTTGATGTTTGTTTTCTGATTTGTTCTATGCAATGGAACATTGTGCTACTGGTATTGGTGGGCTTCTTTTTGGGGTGATCCTTCTGGGATATTGCGAACTGGTAGTCAGAGACCAGCACTGAAATGCCACAGGGGTATTGATGTTGTTGATATGTTGATAAGCTTTGTCCCAGGGCCCCCACCCTCTGTATTTCCTCTGTTCCAGGGGGTGGATGGTAGGGTCCCTGTTTTCCAACGGTGGTTGGGGGTCTGCGTGCTCTCAGTGGTGGTGGGTCCCTCTCTACTTGGGCCTCCAACAAAGTCAGGGTTTGAGAGCCTTTGGCAGTGGGCATGTCCAGCCCCTGCTTTGCCTGGCTGTGGCTGTGACTTGTGTGCCTTCAGTAGTGGGCCTATCCCGCCTGTGTTTGACCTCTGGCTGCTGTGGAAATTCCCTCAACCTCTGGCTGAGGAAGAAGATAGGGTAAGGGGAGTGTGTACCCTTGTATCCCTGGGACCTTCCCTGCCTGGCATCTGACTGGTGACAGGAGCTTCATGTCCACAGATCTTACCCTGCTCATCAGCCAGGTTCAGCTCAGTTCCAAATCACAGGCTTGGGACCTGCCAGAGCCTCACTCGGCTCCACGTGAATTAGCCTGCTGACTTTTGTTTGTTTTGCTTTTTGGACTCAGTGTTTTCTTGTTTTTTTCCAAGCTTTGTCTTTTCCTTTACCTTTCCTGGGTGAGGCATTCTTGATTTGTTGGTGGGCAAGGGGGGAAAGGGGTTGAGGGTGGATATTGCCCTTTCTCCCTTTCCCTGTCACTCTCTCCTTTTCCGCTGCTTCTGTTGTGTTACCTGCCCTGTCCAAGTCTTCTGGATCCTGGATCCTTCAGGAACTTGCTGTAATTTCTACCTTTTTGGTTGCTTTTATGGGAGAATTTAATCCTGGCATCCCTTTGCTTATGTGTTGGTGACTTTACTGTGGCCATGTCTGCTTCTGCTAGTGGGGATCACACCTGCTTCCACTCTCACTAGCAAATGGACTTCTCAGCTCTTGTAGCTTCTAAAAACCAATAGTCAAAATATCAGAAATGTAAGTCAACAGTCCTTGGAGCTATTAAAATAAATATTTCAATATTGCAAGAAAGTTCATTGTTAGCAAACATACTTTGAAACTCAACTTTATTCTGACAAGATGCAGAATAAATGTACAATTAACTTAAACTTTATGGTGTGTTCTATGTAAATGTTCACTAAGCTTTTCTTCAACTCTAACAAGATGGAATGACTAGCTGAATATTTTGTCTTCTCAAAGCTCCCATTCAACAGTCTTCCAGCTCTCTTCAAGGGTTTCCATTATACTGCTAATTAGGTTTTGTAGCCTTTGGCTTCACTTACATTTTCTAGTCAAGACTGAATAAAAAAATATGGACACCCCTGAAGGAAAATGTTATCAGAACTGTGATTTCTCTAGTGGGTGCTCTGAGTCAACCATTTACCAAGACTGTGAAATATTAGAATTCTGGAATTTTACATTTTGTTCAGATGGATACTGGGAAATAGGCTACCACACCAAGTCAAAGTGTTTTAAGCGCAAGGATTCTGTTGCCTTTTCTTTGTGTTCCCCACATGAAATGTAATAAATATCATGTACAGACTGATATTGTTTCTTCTGTTCTCACTGAACTCTAGCAAAACCAAGAGAGAATGTGAATAGCAAGTAAATAAAGTCACATGTTTCCTAAAGCTGGGTACATGGTCTAAGAAGTGCATCATTAGGTGACTGCCTTGTGGGAACATCATAGAGCACAAATAAACAGACTTCAATAGCGTAGTCTATTGCACACCTAATATATATGTGAGTTTCTCCATCACACATGCAGTCCGTCATTGACTGAGATGCCATTATACAGCACCTAATTATCATGTTACAGGTTATTGTCCAGAACCATATCTTGGATTTTACGTTCTAGTTGTTATGTAGTTATTGTCTGAAGTATTTCTGGATTTTATTTTAACTCCATAACCAACCTTTTATGACTCTTAACCTTATGTATTTCAAGTTGGTGAGCAAATAATCACTTACCAGGGGAAAATATTAAATGCTGATATGCCAGTAGTACCAATATCTGGGCTTAGAAAAGCAACTTCAGAAATAACACACTCCAATGTGATCATAATAAGAGATAACATTTAATTGACTTCTGTCAAGGGAAAAAAAAAGTCTGACAAGGGGGTCCTTCTATATAGCTTTCTATTAATGTTTGGATTTATTGTCTTATTGGATTTGATTAACTGGGTAATATGAGCCTTCTAAAAGGGGAAATTTTGACATATAGGGGCAATCTGCTGCTTTCAACATGGAGCTACAGAAGGAAAAGTTAGGGAATATTAACCCTAACTTGATGATGATGATGATGATGATGAAAATATTCCCTTGATATTCATGCCAAGAATGACTTATGTTTCTCTTAGAATCTGCCTACTTTGCTACTTGAGCCACCGTGTGGGTGTAAGGTGGCCATGGTGTCATGGAAAAGACATGTGAGCTTGGACTCTGCTATTACTTCCCTTCTCTGTGTGAATGGTGTTTAGAGACACTTAAGATGTGGGTGTTCATAAGAAGACAGCATTTTCTTTTTGAGGGAGTCTTTGCATGTGTGGAGGTGTGAGGGTGTATGTAAATTATGTGTATATAGCATAGAGGGTTTGTGTGTGCATGTTTAGGAACATGAGTAGACCAGCTGACAGCTAGCTATATATTAGGATTTAAATGCTGTCCATGAAAAAAATTTCTCTCATCTGACCCATATAAATATTCCTTTTACTGGCTCTCAGTATTGGTGGTGCTTAAAATTCTGCCAATTATTCATGCTCTCAGAGACCTCTGTCAGAGACTTCGATCAGCACACAAATATTTGAGGGAAGTTAATGTATTAAATAATAAGCCACAGTAACTGGCTTTCAGTTTGTGAAACTTGCCAGAAACAGCTAGACTATTCAGAAGTAGAAAACTGGAATAGTAAGTTTCGATGGTGTGGTGTTGGGTGGTGGTTGAGGAGGAATCATGGAAACACAGCAGCACTAATTTGCCAGGCAGGGATGCCTTTCTTTCCTTCTGAGGAAAGTGATTTTATTTTCATACTGCAGGTGGCAGTATTGCTGGCCACAATCCCTGCTCAGCCATGGCTGAATGAGTTTGTGTGATGAATCTGCCAAGGCAGAAATGCTTGTTTGCATTACAGGAGACTGCAGCTTTTTAGAATTTCATTAAGAAGCGAAAGACCATTCTTATTGCTATTACAATCATTTTACATTTTCAATATGTCTGTAGAGTAGACAAATACAGGAGCTTTGTTATGAGTTCTTGGGTGGCTGTTTCAAAAGCCAAGGAAAGAATTTGTTAAATCTTGCCCATAGTGAAAATAAATCTACTGCTTTTAATTGTATTTGCAAAAGAATATTAGTAGCTATATCTTGGTGAGGTTGGAGTCTGGAAATAGTCATTGTGTTGTCTTACAACTTCACTCTTTGTTTTCAGCTGGAGAAGTTGTTCTTTTGTATATTTTGTTTATCTGTTGAGTAATGCTTTATTAAACAGTAATGATTGGTAAGTTCCTACCATGTTCTCAGTTTTGTGCAGAACATATAAGTTTTGAGACCATGAGCTCCTCAAATAGCCATTGTGTCTTAATTATGCTATACTTCCAGTACTGATAGAACACATGTAAAAACAGTGCTATTTAATATCTCCTATGTTCCAATTGTGTCATTGTGAACAGTGTCAGTCACTGTTCCAAATGCTTTACATATTTTATTATATTTAATTCTCATCACAATGTTTTGAAGAATGTGTTACTATTATCTTCATTTTATAAATGAGGATATGGAGGCATATGGAGAATAAATAATTTCTAGAATAATTTCAGGATATGATAATCTTAGTTATTTTTGTTCTCTGCATGGTGTTTGGTTTGGTATCCCTTAAAGGGAATACTGTTTGAGTGAGTTCCTTAAAAGTTTATACAAAACACTGTTTCATATATTAAGAATTTGTTTCTTGACATTTATGAAAATTGTGAGAATCCACTCACATGTGGTATCTAGGGTTGTCAAATTCATAGAAATAGAGGGTAGAATGGGGTCAGCCAAGGATTGGGAAATTGGAGGAATGAGGAGTTGTTATTTAGTAGATAGAGAATTTTAGTTTTGCAAGTTGACAATTTTTGGATATCTTCTGTATATCAAAGTGATACATTTAAAATTTCTGAACTGTACACTCAAAACTGACTAAGATGGTAACTTTTATGTTATGCTTTTTAATATATTAAAAATTTAAAAGAAACTTGTCTAAGGGAAACACATGAAATCATATGTTGTCATTATGTAATAAGTTCAGTTTGTAGTTAATTAAGATTTTATTTGAGACTCTTTGCATATTAAAATCGTATTTGTTGGACCAGCAAGCAAAGTAGCTTGTTTGCTTGTATTTCTTTATTTCTTAACAATGTATTTTAAAAAGTATATATTCATTCAAGTTACTGAAAGTCCTTGAAACACAGTTACTGATAGCAAACTTTTCAAAAATTGTAATAAAAAAGCACATTATAACCATTTTAAGTGTTTGTTCAATAGTGTTAAATATCTTCACATTGTAGCACAACAAATATCTAGAAATTTTTCATCTTGCTGTACTGAAATTCCATACCCATTAAGCACTAATTCTACCCATATCTGCTTTGGTCTTTTGCAACCACCTTTCTAATTTGTGTTTCTATGATTCTGACTACTCAGATACTTGATATGAATGGAATCTTACAATATTGTCTTTTTGTGACTGCTTTATTTCATTTAGTGTAATGTCCTAGAAGATCATTCTCATTGTTGCATGTGACAGGGTTTCCCTTTTAAAGGTTGCATAATATTCCATTGTAGAGTTATGTGTTGCTTAATGTCATTTCAGTTAACAATGGACTATATCAATGACAATTGTTCCAAAAGTATAATCTATAACGTAGGTGTGGAGTAGGCTATATAATGAAGGTTTGTGTAATTGTACTCTGATATTCACAAAATGATGAAATTTAATGATGCTTTTCTCAGAACATATCTCTGATGTTGTGATGCAAGACTGTGCAACTATTTTTTTATCCATTCATCTGTTGATTGACATTTGTGTTGTTTTCATCTCTTGGCTACTGTCAATAATGCTGAGATGAACATGGGTGTGTTGATATCCAAAAGAATTTAAAACAGTATCTCAAAAAGATATCAACACATCCATGTTCATCTCAGCATTATTGACAGTAGCCAAGAGATGAAAACAACACAAAAGTCAATCAACAGATGAATGGATAAAGAAAATAGTTGCACAGTCTTGCATCACAACATCAGAACATATCTCTAATACCCAACATGGCACAGCAGACCTCTCCTGCCATGCCTGCTGCTCCTCTCAGCAGTGTGTTTCTGTCGATCTGCCTGTTCTGTTCCCCACTCTGTCTCTGGTGAATCCTCTCACCACCCCTGCCACACCTCTGGCCTGTACCCCAGTTCTTTTATGCATAAATAAATCTTTTTGGGAATTTGATAGGGATTACATTGAATCTTCAGATTGCTTTGGATACTATGGATATTTAGTAAACAATTTTACATGGAAAAGGCAAGTTTTAACCCAGGCATAACATACTCATTTACTATGCACCTCTTGCTCATAAAATTTTACCATAAATATGGTGCAGTAGAAAAATCCTAGACTTCGTAAAATACTTAAATTTAAATAATTACTTTGCTCTGTAACTTCATGCAAATTACAAATATCTCTGAGCCAAGGTTTTCTTGTCTTTAATGAAGATAATAATCCTACATAGCTCCTTATTTTTTGAATGGATTGAATGAATTAATGTCAAGAGAACACTTATGAATATTAATTATACCTATGAAATTATGATATATACTATTAATGCTTTACATTTTTATGACAAATCGTATAGTAAGTATATACTTTAAGTCCGAGTAGAGTATCTTAGCTTGTGGTCTAGAAGGCAAGAGTAATTCTTTTATTTATTTATTTATTTTTTTATTATTTATATTTTACATCATTTGTAGTCCCCAGGGAGTACCCACCACCATTTCACCCGTGCAGTCACCTTAGTCCCTTGTGCACCCTCTGGCCTCATCCCCCTCTTTGCCCTCCCTCCTTCCCCTCCCCCCCTTCATGTTCCCTTTGGTTTATCCTGGCTTTTTGGTCTTGTTGAGTTTTTTTGTTTACTTTTGGTTATAATTGCCCAATTCCTTGAGCTTATTCTTTATTGTTGTTGTTCTTTCATATTCCTCCTAATAGTGAAGCCATCCGATATTTTTCTTGGCAAGAGTAATTCTTGTTTGGTTTTTGTATATATCACTAAAGCATAAACAACAAATTTTTGGGTATTTTGATACTGCTTACAAAGATAATTGAGACAGTCATGAACAATGTTCCCAAAGAGACATGGAGTATTTACCTGAGATTTAGCATATATTATCATTAACATTCAGGGACACACTGCAGCTTTGTTCTTTTTATGCAGACTTTTTTACATAGTTGAGCTCAAACTATACAAGTAATTTGGCATCTTTTTTTTTTTTTACGCTTAAAATAAAAGTGTAGGCATGATTCTAGTCTTGAACTCTCCACAAATCATATTAATGGCTGAATAATATTGAGCCATTTGAATTTATACTAATTGAGTTAACCAATTGCTTATTGTTAGACTTTTAATATTATTCAATTTTTAACATTAATACTAAGATCTTGTTGCATATGGTGGAATTACTGGTCCAGATCCAACATTTTTTCTTTTTTAGGAAAATAAACCAGATTCTCTGGGTCTAAGAACTGTGGTTCTTATAGGAATTTTTAGTTAAAACAAAATTGACAAAAAGCATATGGGGTTCTCTCTGAGATTCAACAGGGACTTCATGAATTCTGAAATATCTGTAAGTCCTGTAAGTTTCTTTTGTGAAGATGGGAGCAGCAGGTGGTATTTCTGCTTCCTCTTATTAAAACCATCACTGAATTGTCATTTCAGCAACATCTTAACAAATGAAAATCCTCTTCTGAGTCAATAGTAATTATAGGAATTTATCACAATTGCCAATCAAGGTGTTCTGAAGAGACTCATCTTTCTTGTTAAATTAGCTTTCACTGCACGCAAACAGTGAGTTATCTTTAGGAAATCAATTGCTGGGAAATTACAGCTTTCATGGAGTGATATAACCTTGCCAACCGTCTTGTTATACATAATTCTTCTACCAAGAAATTCAGCTGGGCTCATATAACTTATTTTTGGGGATCATACTTCAATGCAGGAAACGTGGTGAAGCCAAGTTGTAAAAAGCCAGGGAGGAGGAAGAGGTAAAGGCTTTGGGAATATTCCAAGAACTTGCATCCAATTAGACCATCACCCCAGGAAAGGTCAGTAGACTGGGGCTTGTCATCACAAAAGACTTTGATCCAGTGGATTTGGGGAAACAATCAGTCACTGGTAACAGATGTTACTTGCTACTCTGTGCATACCTACACTAGAAGAAACCTTAGTTGTCAAATACTTTGGGTCATTACTGAGCTTTTTTAAAAAAGCAAATACATAGAAGGTCATTCTGAATAGTCTTGGTGATGTGGGATAATCGGAGATCATTTCTTGTAGCAGTTGGAGAAAGTTCATTTTAACATTTAACTGATGTAGGTTTCCATAATAAATGTTGCCTCATCGATGCTATAACAAGATGGTAATTAATATGCAATTAACCCAGAATTACTAGGGAATTACCATGTGCTTTTTAAATGAACTTGACTTAGCAATTTTTATATTTATTGACAATAGCCAGTATAGTTCCTCATGGAACATCTGTGAATGCACTGCACCGATGCTAATGGTCATGAAAATCAGACAAAATCCCACACTCTCACATTAGCATGATCCAGCAAAGCACAGCATGTGTATAAGGTGACATATTTTAGGAGGTTAGTATTTATGTGATGGTATTATATTAAATACTTTACACTGTCTTATTTAATACTCTCCTCAACACCATGAGGTCAGAATATCATTATTCCCATTTTAAAGATCAGGAAACTGAAACATTTGTCCAAGGCCACAAAGCTAGGAAAGGAGCAGAGGAGAGATTTGAACATAGACACTGGATTCCTGAGTCTACATTCAATGACTCTTCCCTTACTAGTTTCTCTAGCAGAGTTCCTAGAAGGCTATGTGTACTAACAACCATACTTGAAAGCACAATACCTTCAGTAGTATAGTCTAATGGGTTTTTTCCTGGAGAGTATCAGCATCTATTGCTCTATATAGAAACTTGGTCTCTCTTTGGTAGGTGGATAAATACAAATTCTGGAGAGGAAATTGCAGGGGCTTCAATCTACTTTTTTTGGCTACAAACACTTATTTTATTTTGGATAAGTCACATTTCTAGATTAATTTACTTAACTTTTCTATTTAAAAAATAAACTTGCATCAGATGAAGGCTATAATTCCTTCCAGAAATGGGATTTTAATTCTATAGAGTTAATCATTTTAGACACATTCCTGAATTATCATATGGTTATAAAACTCTATAACATACTTTTAAAATTGTGAATTAGGACAGAAAACCTGGTTAAGATTGATGATAGTGTTATTGCCAAAAAGTCTCTAAGCCTGGAAGAAGGTATGAGCAAGAAATACTAGACTCTGACAGGGGTCACCAGTGAAGTAGTATTACAGATAAATCTCCATAAAAGAGTAGGGGGGGCAATGAACAGATGCTATTATGTGTGGTCACTTTGGACTACAAGTCCAACATGCCATGAAACAGACTTCCTGAATGGAGTGCAGTTGAGAAGGAGCAATGTGGCTGTACGAAGGGGATGTGGAATAAAGAAGGGGAAAAGACACATAGAGGAGACACATAGAAGGAAACACAGAGACAGGCATGTAGAGATAATTAGAAGAAATGCATGGGTGAGAGACATATGGGGAGACTGTTTCTGGTCTTTAGTAGAGACAATGGTGATAGTTACCTTGACCTCATGTTGGATCATGTGGTAGATTTTGAATTTTGAGTTTCTTCTTATGTCCAGATTCTCTGGGACTTACCTACCCCCTTTCGTGTAGTCCCCTTAGACTTGTGGTGAACTTCTGGGCCTGAGTTTCCTCACTTTGGGCTAAGATTGTTGGGCTGGACATTTGTCCATGAAGGGATGGCTAATTTTTGGAGTTTGCTGTTATGTGAAATTCTTTCTTCTCTCTCCTTATGCATACCAATTCTATTAAAAATCTTTCACACTAAGAGTATGCATCCATTGTCTTTGTGTACATGGATGGCTAGGCCACTTGTTGGAACCTGCATCCCTTAATGGTGTGGGGCTAGGTACAACTCAGTTGCACACTAATAGTAGTATCTGAGAGGGATAGCCAGGCAAAATGAAATGGGGGCTGGCACTTGTTAAGGTCAAACACATGGGCTTCCTAAGGGAAAACTACCGAATATCTTTCCTCTTGAGATTCCTTGACTAAGGAATCAAATAAGGAAATCTGGTCTGAAAGCTAAATAAAACCTGGAGTAGTTTGTTGGCATCTAAAAATCTTTTGTAAGAATAAAATAAAATGTTGGGCTTCTCTGCATGGAGAGTTGCTGTGCATTTTTAGGCAGATTTCTTGGCTATTCAGAAACAGGACCCACAGACATATGCAGGCTGGCTTTCTCTTTTTGCTCATGTAGAGAGAATGCCAGAGCACACAGTAATTTGTGGGAGCTAGAAAAGGCACCCACAAGTCAGGCACAGCCCCTTGGCCATGTGACTTGGCATCAGATTGCATGAATAGGATTCTCCCTCCTGTGGGCAACTGTCCCTGAGCCAGTGCAGAAGGTCAGTCCTCCTCTTCTGCTTCATAACACATCCTTGTACGTAAACAACCTGCACAGTCCAGAGCCTGGAAGAATCAAAGACTGTAGGGAGAAGCACAGGTAGATATAGGGTTAAGTTTTCTCTGCCTGTGAGAGTGGGCTTCTATCTGCAGAGTGAAATTGAGATGTCTCTCTGATTCTGTCTCTCGTGTTTATTGGCTGTGGCTCCTGATATATGTCAGGGGTGCTAATACTTGTTGGTTCCACAGGTTGATAGACTGGAGAGATAGCGTAAGGCCATAAAATCAACCTGCCATTCTTAGTTTCTCTCTTTGATCTAGCTATGAATTTAACGGCTGAAATAGTTTACGGCCAGCTCCCGTCTGGAAAGGCTGCTGGGGGATCCCAGCTCTGAGAAATTGTGCCCTTGTGCTAATTCAGCCTGTATCTGAGCCAATCAAAACTAGGGTCACAAGCATCTGGAGCCAGTACCTTTTCTTGCACAGTGGGAAGGGTAAGAACCTTGGAAGCTGCAGCCTTTGAATCAGAGCCCAAGGCCAAACACAGTCTGATGGCTCTTTCCCTGCCCTTGGTGTCCCCTGAGATCTGAGTCACAAATCTATAGAAGGCGGCAGTTCTTTACCCTGAAGGGGCCTTGGAGCATCCTCCAGTTGTTCTGTGCAAGCTTCTGTCATTGCTAGAAGCAAAGGCTACCCTCTAGGCCCCTAGAGCTTAAAGGTACAGGACCTCCAAGCATCTTGGAAGCTGGTGGGGACAGGGATTGTGGTTGAGTATTCAGCAAAGAAATCAACTGATAAACACTTAAAAGGAGAGTATAATTCTTTTTCTCTTATACTCATTTGTTATCACAAAACAACGTAAAATGAAATAACAAATGAAAAATGTGACCTGTAGCCCCTATCTCTTACACAACCACTATTTTCACCATTGTACACTGCCTTTCAGTTCTTGTTCTTATATCTGTATATTCGTACCATTATAAATCAGCTTTACAATTTATAATATATCAGGTGAGGGAAGAAGAACACTAAGTGCCTTCTCATATTTCTTTTTCATGTCTTTCTGTTTCTCAGTTTTAATGATTGGACAATATTCCTCTTTTAAAATGAGAACATAGTCTTCAAACCTTGTCCTTTAACCTTTATTAATTCTTTCCCCTAATAGATTACTCAACTTCATCTGCCTGGACAGGAAGGAATGTTTGTCATGTTAAACTTTAGAAACTATCTCGGACCAGTCAATACTGATTTAATGTCAACATAAAGATCTTGCCTTCCGCAGTTACACTTTGTATCACTTCTTATCAGTAAATTTATATCAGAGAATGTCCTGCAGTTTAGAAAACCATTTTAGACTTGTTATCTCATGAAATCATCAGCACAATTATATGGTATATCTTTTCTCACTTTTATAGATGAAGAAAAAGACTTACATAAAAGTAAAGGGCTGTACTAGGACTTAAAGTCAGACTTCTGGGTCATCAGGTAGTGAACTCCTATTTATCCTTCAACACCCAGTTCAGGCATCATAACTTCTCATTAACTTTAATTATTTCTTTCGTGGAATGAAAATATTTCTATTGTTGCTCTTTTTACTGTGATAAAACACACATAACATAAAATTGATCATCATAACATGGTTAAGTCTACAATTCAATGACATCGAAGACATGTACACTTTCACAGCTGTCACCACACTCTTTTCAGAACTCTTTTGTCATCTCAATAGAAGCTTTGCACAAACTGAATGCAAAAGTTCTCATTCCCCCATCCCTTATACTTGTGGTAACTTCCATTACACTCTCTGTCTATGAATTTGCCTATTCTAGTAACCTCATGTAAATAGGTCCACACAAATAGACTCTTTATCTGTTTATTTTACTTAAAATAACCTTTTTAAGGTTCATCCATATTATAGCATATATCAGAATTTCCTTTCTTTTTAAGACTGAACAATAGTTTTCTGTGTGTGTGCTATGTTATTTATTCACATTCACCTGTTGATAAAGACCTGGGTTCTTTCCATCTTTGGCCTTGATAAATAATACCACTATGAACTCTGGTACACAAGTATCTGTTTGAGTACCTACTTTTGACTTTTTGAAACTAGAATTGCTAGTTCCTAGAGTGGAATTGCTGGATCAAATAGTAAATCTTTGCTTAATTTTTAGAACCATGAGCTATTTTTCCACAGTGGCCACACCAGTTTATGTTCCCACCAGCAATGCGTACTGTTCTGCTTTCTCTACGTCCTCACTGACAGTTACTTGTGACAATAACCATCCTAATGGGTGGGGACTGGCACCTTTATTGCCTTATAATCCCCTATTAAACTTGCCTCTATGGCCCACTCCAGCCCTGTACAATATCCTGTGGTTAATGTATCTGCGTCCTGTGATAGGTGGTGAAATGTCTGAGTGAGGACTCTAGACCCTCGGCCCCTGCGCAGTGCTGTGCAGAGCAGGGAAGCTCAGAGGATGCTTGGAACTTAACTCTGACTACTAACTATCTCCTCATTTTGATTTACTCAGTACTATTTTTTTTCAAAAGTGCCCTTTTGTTGTTTTTGCCTACGAATGAGAGATGAAGAAAAAAAGGGTTTTTTCCTCTGAGGAGTCTGTAAGGAATAATGGGCTGTGCTGGGCATAACTAGGCCCTTCTATTTCATCATTGCATCACATCTGAACAGCACCTTCCCTAGTTTTAATTTAATGAAATGTTTGAGAGCAACTTTTGTATGATAGACAAAGTGTCGGTGCTAAGGGTCCACAATTGAACAAGATGCAGTGCCTGCATTTAAGAAATATCTGGTTTATTGGGAAAATAGGTATAATCAGAGCAATAGAAGTCTGGAAAATTGTATAGTATAGCCATATACACTATACTATGACAAAGCTGAGGACAGGGTGTTCTAACAGAGGAGTTAATATTTCATTTGTCTCTTCAAGTATGAATAGAGATAGAAGCGGAAAGGGATGGTCCCAGAAAGAAGAGTCAGTTGTGCAAAGTCAGGGAGGGCGATGAGAATGAACATTTTGGAGTAATGGCTATTGAGCAAGATTGTGAGTCAAAAGGAGCTCATTAAGAATTTTAAACAGGGCCCTCCCTGGTGGCATGGTGGGTTAAGCAACGCACTATGAAGCAAACCGCAGCCACTGCAACATGAGTCCGATTCCTGCCACCACCAGGGAGGTGACCCACAGGGTGCAGCAGACCTCTCCTGCCTCTCCCGCTGCTCCCCTCAGCAGTGTGTTTCAGTAGATCCAACTATTCTACATCCCAATCTGTCTCTGGTGAATCTTCTCACTGCCTCCGTCCCTCCAGTGTCTCTGACCTGTACCCACCCAGCTCTTGTATGCATAAATAAATAAGATCTTTTAAAAAAATTAAACAGGAAGGTGAAGGGTGAGTTGAGGGGGACTGAGATAAGAGACAAGGAGACTCATACATGAGGACTTGTCATTTCAAATCTGGGAGAGGGAAGATGGGACTATGTGTCATGTCACTTACACTAGGGATGAGAGGCAGGGAGAGGTGCTACAGTATTTCTAAGACTAATGACAAAATGTAGATGGTGGCCAATTGGATATAATGGATGTTAAAGAGGAAAGAGTCAAGTAGATGGCTGGAAAAATTCAACATGTAGTGATTCATCTTTAATTTTCAATGTTTTAAAAGCATTTTATACCAAATACCATGGAACGAGACTTTTGCCAGACTTTTTGGTGAAGCTCAAAACACCAAAACTAGCATTTATTTATAGTTCATTAGAGGTTAATGATGGGGCCATCTTCATTGTCACATTATCACATATCCATATCATTTTATTTATAAACAGAATATGATTTTTGAGCCTGTGTGTAAACATATTTATCCCGCCCAGATTCTGAGTAGACAAGTATGTTTGTTATTTCATAGACAGGGGTTTCAAATTGTATCAGTCTGACTCCATGAACCCCAATCCCACTGGAGTAGCAGGAAATTCAGTCTGTCATTATTGGGAATCCCAACCCTTCCCCTAGGATAGTAATAAGGTCTTAAGGAGCTTAAACAGGTGCATTAGGGAAAGCCCTCTGGCATTCTGTCCCTACTCATCACAGCTCATTGGCTCACTGTTTAAGTTCACTTGGTTTCTAAGAAGCATTCTTGTCAAGATGGGTGACAAAGATGCCTAGGGGTCTGCTACCCTGTGATACCATCTGACTATCACATGTTCTTCTATCTTCTACATCTTAATGATCCTGCCTGGCTAAAAATTTGAAAACAAAAGCCAAGAAAAAAAGCTGTTTTCAGTCATCATGTATCCACCTTCTTGAGGTAAAGGAGGTATGGCCACCTTCTTAGGATGGAAAAGAAAAAATGCAATAATAACAAGACAAAATAAAATGCTAGTAGTTCAACAACCTTAATGAGCTCCCTTTGGATGCCAACTCCCTTTAAAGTCAAGGATTAATTACTTAGGTAATTTTCTGAAGCCACTGAGGTAAACAGAATAATGATGCTCCAAAAATGTACGTCTCCATCCTCTGGAGTTGTGAACGTTACATCTTGTAGCACAGAAGAATTGGCAAATGTGGGGACCTTCCTGTTGGCTCAGCGGGTTAAGTGCTGCACTGTGAAGCATCCACAGCACAACAGAGCAATTTCTATCCTCGGCCAGGGAGGGGACCCACATGGTGCAGCAGACCTCTCCTGCCTGCCTCACCCATGCTCCCCTCAGCAGTGTGTTTCAGTTGACCCACCTGTTCTGCTTCCTGCTCTGTCTCTGGTGAATCCTCTCATCTCCCACAACTCTGGCCTGTACCCCAGTTCTTGTATGCATAAATAAATAAATCTTAAAAAAAAAAAAAGAATTGGCAAATGTGGTAAAAGGGAAATGGTCCTGTAACAGTGTGGTCCTCAGGGAAAGAGGAGTTTCCAGGTTCCCTGCCTCACCCAAGGAAGGGTGATTTTGAACAGGAAGGGAAATGAGAGAAACTGCAGAGAAAAAAGGAAGGGAGGAGAAGTGGAGAGGAAGAAGGAAGAAGGTTATTTAGAGGAGGTACATGTAGTGGAGAGACTTGTAAAGAAGCTGCACTTGCTTCTCAGCCTTGGACTTGTACCAGGGATTTGGAGAATGTAAAAGTTGACACTTGAACAGACACAGGTAGAGACCCATGGGGAGACTGACAATGGCAGCCTTTATCTTGATTTTGATTTTGCTATTTTCCTTCCAGTCTTGCCTGGCCCTGCCTGCCCTTTCCTGTGGTTCCCCACCAGAAAGTGGCTTGAACTTATGGAAAGTTTTTGGACCTCAGCAATCCTGCTTTGGGTCAACCCTGTTTGGTTGAGCATTTACTCTTGAGGGGATAGGTAACTTTGGCTGTCTCATGTGAAAACTATTTTATCTATTTCCTCTTTCTTCTGTTTATTGTACACTAGTTGTATTAAAGTTCCTTTCCCTTGAAAGTCTTATGCACTAGAGTATGTTTTGTCTTGATGTGGCGGATGGCATAATCTATTTGGAGCAGGAAGGTGTGGGGTCTTGGGCTACCCTTCACCCTGCCCTATAGCAGTCCTGGATTATTTCAATGGGTCCAATGTGATCACATGAGTCTTCAATGTGGAAGAGGGGTCAGATGAAGAACTTGACCCCAGTAGCTGGCTCTTAAGGTCAAGGAATTGGTGGTCTGTGAGCAACCCTTGCTACAGCCAATAAGAATTCAGGATCTTGTTCTTACCACCACTGGGATTTGAACTGTACCAACAACTGATAGAACAAGGAAACGAATCCTCCCTCAGAACATTTGGAAAAAGGAGCACAGCCTTGCCAAAAACATGGTTTTAGCCCAGTGAGTCTGTAGGTATGACCTATAGAATTATAAGATAATAAACTTGTTATGTTTAAATTGCTAAGTTTGTGATAATTTGTTATGACAGCAATAGAAAACTAATATAATCACAAAACTAGTAAAAGCCAAGATTGCACCTGAGGTCATATTCTAAAGCCCATGTTCTCTCCATTACATTATGTTTCATCATAAGTGTTCCCAGGTTCAGCACTATCCTGCACAAAGTTAAATTAGAAAACAGAAAATATGTTTTTTTTTCTTTTGGAAATAACCTTATTTTTGTAAAAACAATAGATCTTATTTAAAAAGTCAAACAATACATAAAAATACACAAAAGAAAGTAACACTCCCAGAAATTCCATAATCAAAAAATCAGTTCTAACATCATTTTTACAAATATCCTTCCAGAAAATTTGCTTTGCATGTATGTATGATAAATATTTATATTTTTATATATGTCTCTGTAATTGCATTTTTGATGGGACAATTTTTCATAGACATTTTTGTGTCAGCAACTATAGATCAGCAACATTATTTTAGGTGACTGAGTAATATTCTAGTGTGTGGCTGTTTTGTAATTTACTTAAGCAATTCTTATAAATGGGCACTTACGTTGTTTACAGTATTTAGCTCTTAAAAACAATCCTGTGAGTAATGCCTTTTAATCTTATCTTACCTGTTTAAAAATCCTATTAAGATAATTCCTGGTAGTGGAGATTTACAGAGAGTATACATAAATTACACTTTTATATATTTTGGAAAAACTACCCTCCAGGATGATTTTGTAACTTACATTCTCAACAACCTGTACAAACTAGTCACAGTATCTATAAACTCATTAACAATAGGTTTTGTTAATCTTATTTTTCGTCTACCCAATAATAAATAAATCTTTGTTTTTGACTCTTTAATTCCTATCATTATTAAATATTTTATTTTTTAAAGATTTTATTTATTTATGCATACAAGAGCTGGGGTACAGGACAGAGTGACAGGAGATGAGAGGATTCACCAGGCAGAGTGGGGAGCAGAACAGGCAGATCGATTGAGGGTAGCAGCGGGAGAGGCAGGAGAGGTCTGCTGCACCATGTGGGTCCCCTCTCTGGCTGGCAGCCAGGGATCGAACTCGTGTTGCAGTGACTGCGGTTTGCTTCATAGTGCATTGCTTAACCCACTGCGCCACCAGGGAGGCCCTTTTATTAAATATTTAAAAATTTTTTTTTAAAAACTTTATTTTTGTTTATGCATACCAGTACTGGGTGTAGGCCAGAGGTGAAGGGGTATGTGTGAGAGATTCACCAGAGACAGAGTGGGAAGCAGAATAGATGGATCTACTGAAATACACTGCTGACGGGAGCAGAGGGCAAGACGGGAGAGGTCGGCCTCGCCAAGCTGGTTAGCTCCCTGGCCCAGGATCAGACTCATGCTGCAGGGGCTGGCTACAGCTTGATAGCACAGATTTTAACCCCTCTGCTTCAGGGAGGTCCCTTAAAATGTTTATTGACCGCTTGTATTTCTTCCTTTGTAGACTGTAAGAAATTGTTACAACAATGTGTAAATGATACACCTGTTTCTGAATCACTATATCACCAGCATCTGCTAGTTACTTAACTCTGTCTTTAGCAAATTACTAACTCTGTGTCTCAGTTTTTCCACCTGTCAGTTGGGTATAACATTCTTTACCTCTCTAAGTTCTGGAGAGAATTAAAGGTGATCATGGATAAAGCTCATTTAGACTATGTTTGGCATGTAGTAAGGTTTTCATAAACAGTATTTATTTATTAATGATATATTTTGTTGTTATTCTTTGAAATTTGCAAGAGCTTATAAGCTCTTTAAAAATCAAGGCTACTTATCCTTTGACATCGAGGTTACAAAATTATTTGTGTGAGTATATTTTATATATTTTTCATTTTTATTGAAGTAGCATTGGTTTATAAGCTGTACATGATTTAGGGGACTAGGTTCATACCTCCTCTGGTATGTTACCACACCCACCATCAACATACCCATAGTCCTTTACTCTAGACCATTGGGCCTGCCTACCACCGACCCCTAGTCCTCTCTAGCAGCCTTAATTCTGAAATTATATCTGGGTTTGTTTGGGTTTGGTTTTATCAGTTCCTTTTTTCCCCCCTCTATCTTCAAAATATTGAAATCATTTGATTTTTGTCTTTTTTCTTCTGATATACCTCATTTAGCATGATCCCCTCCAGTTCTACCTATGTTGTCACAAATGACAAGATTTCATCTTTTTTTAAAAGTTGAGTAGTAGTTTATTGTGTGTGTGTGCTTAATACACTGCTCTGCTAATGGGCATTTAGGTTGTTTCTATAACTTAGCTACTGCAAATAGTGCTACAGTGAACATAGGAGTGCATCTATCCATTTGAATTAGTGATTTTGTATTCTTAAGGTGGATACCTAAGAGTAGAATTGCTGGATCATGTAAGAGATTTAATTTTAATATTTTCAGGAATCATTATACTGACGTAGTCTCATTTTTTTGTTTTTGTTTTTGTTTTCCTTGCCATTGAAGTTGAGTCACCAAAGACATTTCTGAGGCAAATGTCATGGAGTAGTTTTCCTATATTTTTGTTCTGTATTTCATGGTTTCCAGTCTTACATCCAAATGTTTAATCCATTTTGAGTAATTTTTGTGTATGGTATGAGAGAGCGGTCTAATTTTATTTTTCACCATGAGAATATTCAGTATTCCAACCACCATTTGTTGAAGAGGTCTTCCTTTCTCCGTTTATACTCTTGGCTCCTTGTCATAAATTAACTGTCCATGTACATGTGCGTTTATTTCTAGGCTGCCAGTTCTACTGTTCTGTGTTTCTATTTTCACTGCAACACCATACTGTAGGCTTAGAGTATAGCTTGAAGTCTGGGAGCCTGATACCTGCATTCCTCTTCTTTTTTGTCAAGATTGCTTTAGCTACTCAGAGTCTTTGATGGTTCCATATAAATTTCAATCATTTTTTTTTCTCTATTTCTTTTTGAAGAATTCCATTGAAACTTTGACAGGGATTACATTGAATCTATATACTGGCTTGGGTAAGATGAACATTTTAACAATCTTAACTCCAATCCATAAGCATATAAGATATATATATATATTATATCTCCCCCATGTATATGGGGAATGGGGAACAGAACAGGCAGATCTACTGAAATACACTGCTGAGGCTGAGACAGGAGAGGTCTGCTGTGCCATGTGGGTTAGCTCCCTACCCTGGGAATGAATTCAGGCCATAGCTACGGTAGCACTGAGACAACGCCTAGGCCACCAAGGAGGCCTGGCATGGAATATCTTTCTTTCTATTTCCTTGTATCTTCTATTTCTTTTAACAATGTCTTAAAAATTTCATTCAATATATCTTTTATTTCCTTTGTTAGGCTTATTTATAGGTATTTAATGCTTTTGATACTAGTGTAAATGGGATTGTTTTCTTGATTTCTTCTTCTTCTAGTTCATTATTTACTTATAGCAGTGCAACATTTTTTGAAGCCTGCCAGTATATTATACTGATTTATTATTTCTAATAATTTTTAGCGGAGCCTTTAGAGTTTTCTATGTATATTCTCACATCAACTGCAATATGAGTATATTTTAAACTGATAGGCATGGAATGGAAAAATCTGCGTAGTCACATAGCTGGTAGGGGGAGAGATCATACCATCATCACTTAAGCTTATTCCAAACTAAACTTGTTAGTCTTATTCAACCATGTTTCACAGCATCTTTCTCTTATATCATGTTAGCAGGTTTAAATTCTGGTCCTTAAGGAAGAAGACACCTTGCTCCTGACAATCGCTCTCTTGGTTTTTTTTTGCCACATGGGGACTTTCTAGTCAACACATCCATGTCTCTAGCTGGTGTGCCTTCTCCATTGGGCTTCATTGTTATGCTGTGTCCCCGTCTCCTTCCTTGAGTCTCACTGAACTTGCAGGGTCTGACCTAGGTAGGTTAGGAGCCCAGTTCCTTGCCTCCTTCCCTTGTTGAACTTTCCCTGAATCATCAGTTTTCCTCCTCTTCACTGATTGACTCGGGCCCAGTCGACAGCGCTGACAGAGGACTGACTCGTTGATTCATGTTAACAGCTATTAATAGGGCTCATTATTTCCCAGGAAACCGACAGGATGATGCTCCTCCTTGTCTTCTGTTTTCAGGGCACAATTGATTCCTCTTCACCACCTTAAGTGGCAGCCGTTTAAATCATATTGATGCCTACTGTTTAAAGTGATACCTCTGATGTCTTGCATGTTAACAAACTAAATATGGAAGCTGGAATCCTGAACATGCCATTTATCTGTTTTTAGGCATGTGGTGGAGCTCACTGCATGGAGTGAGGCACTGGGGTTTTGCACTTGAACCACAGATGTGTGTGAGTTTATCTGAATTCCACTTCTCTTTACTACAAATTTTGAAAATATACCCTCCCTCAGTGCCTCAGTGGAGTTACTCAAGAGGATTTTACGTGACTGGCTGTCTCTGGTCTCTTTCAGAAAGGTGCTGAATGCTGTTTTAAGTGTGTGCCTATTTAGCTGGCAGAGTGGAGAGCTAGGTTAGTGAGAATAGGAACTTAAAGTGGGTTTGGGTGGAGAGAGCACAGATTCAAGATATTTATGTGCAAAAACAGATATAAAAAGATGAGGCGAAAATGCATTGCTGTCCACTGGACAGCTATGCAGCCTGAGACAGCAGGATGAGTGTTGCTTTTTTAAAATTGAAAAACAAGCAAAACCATTGTTGTTTAATCTCCTGTGACCAGTATGTTTGGGGGAGGGGGCGGGGCGGGGATTGAAAATTTCCTTCTCTTTCTGACAGTATCTGGGTTACCTTTAGTGACCTGAGCCGTGGGACTGATCTGAAAGACTCCCTCATGTGCCAGTGCTGGGGTATGGGCGTGTGTGCCTTGCACGAGTCTGCTGGAGGATGCGTAACTCCTCCCTGTGCATGTGTGTGTCTGTGTAGGTGCATTTTGGAATATTTATGGCTTGCCTGGTAGTTACTGATTTGACAAAGTCACAGAGGGAGGAAAAACTTTGCGAAAGACTGATGTGTAGTGACTTCAGAAAGTGGATCGGACTGAAATAAAACAGCAAGGAGAAGGCGCTTATGTGGTGATTGCTTCCCTCGCACCCTTTAAGTGAGTTGACAGTCCGAGCTTCTGCGCGTGGCACACCTGATTGATTGATTTACCATTACGGCCTCCAAAAAATGTGGAGGAGCTGTAATAGTTGCTGGAGGTTGCTGTCAGCTTCACACTGAGCGAATGACTGGAGCCTGGGAGGCCCCCAGGGGGCTCAGAGAATCTTGCTGCCTCAGAGAGAGGGATCCCTTCTCGTTTCCTTGACTCCGAAGTTGCAGACCCCTTGGTGATTAAAGAGCTTAAGCTAATGTTCATACACACACACACACACACACACACTAAGGGGCCATATAGCAGATCTGCTGGGGCCTCAGTGAAGGGGTAGAGAGAATGAAAGGGTGTTTAGCTAATCTGTTTATTTGAGCAGAGTCACAGAGTAAGTCCATGTTTGCAGGTACTAGCCTGCAGGGAAGGAAGGGCATTCACATAAAAGCAATAGCATAAAGTATGAAGTGTAAAGTCTGAAAAGGGGAACCATGTAGTATGTTTACCCCCAGAGGACCTTATTTCCTCCTTTTGGGATGGATGGGATCAAGACAGTCAAATAAACCCCTTTAAGTTGTTCCGGTGCTTCAATTTTCTCAGGAGCTAGAGAGTCATGCGAGATCAAGGTCGTAAGTTCCCTTAATCTGACTGATACGTCATTATTGTCCCTTGTTTGCATTTCTGGATATATTAAAGTTCCAAGATCCTTAGGGAAGGGAATTTTTCCATTTTCCCCCTTTAAACTCATTTACACTTTACTGACAGTGGGTTTTTACCAAGTGGGATCTTCTTCCTAACACGTGTTTTAAAGGGTTAGGTGAAGGGGTGGTGGGCACAAGAGGATTCTTTAGGAGATAGCTAGCATTGTTTTCTAGTCAGATGATGACATAATTTACAATCTAATTGAATGCGACTCCTGAAGACCCTTGGTTTCCTCTTGGAATGGAGGCAGGGTAGTTGGGGTGGGAGGAGTGTAAATATAGAGGGTAGCCAAGTGCACCTGTGCCCCCTTCAGAGTTTCTAGAGAAACTCTGTTTTTCTGGGGTTGTTTGTTCCATTGAGTGAGGAAACAGGATTTGGGACATGTTTCAGAATGATTCTTGCTAAACGTGGCCTGAAGGGCAATGGCACTGACAAATAATACATTCCATCACATACCCAGTCAAGGCCCAGGGGAACGAAGAAATGAGAGGTCAGTGTTTTCTGTATCCCTTCTATGCCCATCCTTCCTTTGTTACTTCTATCCAAACTCCTAATCATCCCCAGACCTACTCCAGTTGCTACCTTCTCTATCTTAGTTGATAGTAACTTCATCTTTGTAGAAGTCCAGTGCCAAAACCTTTCCATTCTTTCAGGAAATCCTGGAGGTTCTACCCTCTAAGACTCTTCGTGGCTCCCCTACTGTCACTCCAGTGCAGTGACTGTCAGTGCTTTCTTGGATGACAACAAGACCTCCTGGTGGTTCTTTGGTCACATACACTTGAGTCTGATCTTAGATAAACAGCCAAGGTGATTCATCTAAAATGCAATCTAGATCATGCTCCCCCCTACCCCCCAACCTTGGCTCACAATCTGGTAATAGCTCCCTATTTAAGAGTGAAACCAAAGTTAGTCTTTCTGTCTCCATATGATGTGACCCCTTAAACACTCTCATTTCATTTCCTCTTTTCTCAGCCAGCTTCAGACTTACTGGTTTTACTCCTGGAATAGCCCAGAACAAAATACCTAGGGCTTTTCTCCAGCTGTCTCCTTCAACTGGAGCATTTCTCTACATTGAGATATTCATGGCTCACTCCTTCATACCTCATATCCTCTATTTGTCATCTTCTTAGTTGGAATTTTCTTGATGATCCTATTTAAAATCAAATCCCCTTTATTTCCCTTTTTTTTGGTATAGAATACATCACCTTTAATATTCTATATAAACCTACTTAATTATTATGTGTGTTTATTTCCTGTCTGTTCCTTTCACCTGATGTAAGTTCCATGAATTCCTGCTTTGATCAGCAATACAGGTGTGTTCCAGATACTCACAGACTGAATGGCACAGTGTTAGGTTATTCCAGAAATTTATTTCTTGCTTTTTGATCAAATGCCTCTTAGATCAAATACTGCTGCCTTAAAAACTCAACTCAAACTGCTCTTTCTGAACTTCTAAACTAACTCTCTCTTCTCAGGAAGTACCTTAACTTGTAATTTCTTGGGGATTTTCTACCAACTGACTTTATCAAATTTATATAATCTGTAGTTTTTTCTAGGATTTTACATTTAAGTAATCTATGTTAAAATTTTATTATTCATTGTTTTCCTTTTGAGGTGTTTACAATAGAATATAATTTGGACCGAAAGTCAAATGTATTACTCCCAGGAGTGATTACTGTTTGATTCCCAAGTTTCTAGAAGCCAGTTAGGCATATGCTTTTCAGTGTTTTTCAATGGTAGAGAAATAAACTTTTATTTCTTTTTTTAAAGATTTATTTATTTATGCATACAAGCACTGGGGTACAGGCCAGAGTGGTGGTGGGTGAGAGATTCCACCATAGACAGTGGGGGAACAGAACAGGCAGATCTACTGAAATACACTGCTGAGTGGAGCAGTGGGCAAGGCAGGAGAGGTTTGCTGCACCATGTGGGTCACCTCCCCGGCTGGCAGCAGGGATTGAAGTCATGCTGCAGTGGCTGAGGTTTGCTTCATAGTGCGTTGCTTAACCCATTGAGTCATGAGGAAGGCCCAAGTAACTTTTCTTAAGTCAGGTAGTAATATAGTTGGTGCTGTCTGGGCTAGCCCTGTCTGCTTCAGAACAGCAGTCTAGAATCCAGGTCCCCATTCTCTGCCCCAAATTCAACAACAATATTTTCCTATTGTTATTAGTTAAGCAAATATTGGATGTATGAATATGTGTTACTTCATTTTAACCATTGCAACATTTCTGTCTGGATGATATTATCATTCTCATTTTACAGTGTGTCATTAAAGCCCATAGAAGAAGCCAAGTAACTTGCTCAAGTTCGCACAGCAAATGTGTGTGGAAAATCATGACAGTTGGAGTTTATATCTTTTGAGTTCAAGTTGAAAAAAATGAATGTTTTTAAAAATTAATAACCTTTATTTTTAGAATAGCTTAAGGTTCATAGTAAAATTGAGCAGAAAGTACAGAGTTTCCATATACTCCCTGAGCCCACACAGGTAACCCCGCATCCCCCAAGTGGTGTGATTGTCACAATCTATGAACTTGCAGTGACGCACCATCATTACCCAAAGTAATTATATTAAGGTTCACTCTTGGTGTTGCATTCCTTGGGTTTGGACATATCATTAATGAATTACATCCATTTTTATAATATACAGAATAATTTCACTACACTAAAAATCTTTTGTGCTCTGCCTATTCATCCTATCCTTCCCAACCCCTGAAAATCACTGATCTTTCTACTATCTCCCAGTTCTGCCTTTTTGAGAATGTCATAAAGTTGGAACCATACAATGTATAACCTTTTTCAGATTGCTTCTTTCACTTAGTGATGTGCATTTAATACTCTTTTTTAATATAGCAGATTCCTCCTGGGTTGAAAAAATTACCCTCTGTTGCCCAAATATAAATGCATTTAAGCATGCCTGATTTTGTCATTGTAATGCATTTGTGTAATCGGTATTTATGAGATGCCTAATTATAGCTGATTGTGCACACGTAATATGATTTCATTTATTCTGACTTTCCAGCCCTCAACCTCTTGTGAAGATGGACCCCCCCTCCTAAGCCTATAACAACAGGACTCTGAGCTGGTGGCTTCTTTAGAACTAATGATCTAGAAGTGGTAAGACAAACAAGATGAACAAGGAGAAGCCAGAAAGGAGGAGGAGAATGCAGACATGAAGACATGGTGACCTCTGATTATCCAGAGCTGTTTATTGAACACATTTTTGTGCTAAGACCTCCTGCTGTCTCTAGTTTGCATGTTGCCTTCTCTCTCTCTAATTAAAGGCAGCCAGCTAGGATGGAAGAAAACAATTTCAAGGTAACGGGGTGAGGATGGGAAAACAAGCAATGCCTTTCTTTTCTCTCTTTTGGGGGAGACTCTGAACTTGCTATAAGTGAAACTGGACTAAAGGACATGCCTAGAAAGTTAAAATCCAGGGTCCTCATAGGTGTCATTTGAATTTACTGCATTCCCTTTCACCACCATTTCTGGACTGTGGCTGAGTGTGCTAGCAGAAAAGGAGTCATAAATGGAAGAAAGGTAGTCTTTTTCAGGTTGCTGGTCTCTAGCTGAGGACTGTCTCTTTCCCTTAATTATTATTGGCATCTCAGTTAGAGGAAACAGCTCTTCAAAACTGCCTGCATTTGCCATTATTCTCCTTTCTTCAGTCTACCAGACAGGGAGTTCTCAAATTTTTGGTGTATGTCAGAATCACTTGGTGGGCTTATTAAAACACAGATAGCTGGGCCTAATGCCAGAGTTTCTGATTCAGTAGAACAGGGTTGGGGCCCGAGAATTTTAATTTCTGATGCTGCTGATCTGGCAACCACACTTTGAGAACCACTGATCTCATCCAGCTGTTCCTAAACTTTCTCATGGATAGACTTCAAAGTCAACCCTGCTTGGATTTTGCTGTTAGGCATTACCCCAGAATATTAGAGTTGAAGTGTACCAGCAGAAGAGGTAATATTTTCAGCTCAGGGCATTCTGAGCTAACATGGTCCCATTGTTAGTGGTCAGTGACAATTCCATCCATAAGGCCCTGGGGAGAGGGGTTAAACTGATTTTAAACTATACTGGCTTGCATAAAGAGAAAGTCGGCCCTGAACTATGTCTTTTTGGAGAGACAACATGGTATAAGGGGAACTAAATGCATGATTTTAGAGTTAATCAGTCAATTTTTAGCTCTGTCTCTTGTGCTTGATAACTTTGAATATGTCATTTAACATTTTTGAACTTTAATTTCTGATTTGTAAAGTTTATTTATTTGTGCTTATTTATTAAGCACAAACTATCTTTCTAGTTTCTGGGGACAGAGTAAGGGAGAGGAATAGTCTATGGCTTGGAGTTTATACTATTATAATGGGGAGAGACAGAATACCCAGCCAGTAAACCAATAAAGAGACTTCATAACCTCATCTAATGATATAAATAATAAAGAAAATAAAATGGAGCCATGTAGCTTTTTGATAGAATTGATTTTTGCACAAAATGAAATAACTTATACTGAAGGAGTATCATTTAACAAGTAGTAGCTGGTTCTCAGGCTAGGCCTTGGTAGAATCTATCAGACTGTTGGGCAGATACCCAGGAAAGAGGAGCTTCGACAGGATTCAGGACACACTCCCCAATATATGGCACCTTGGCATATTGAATATTTTAAGCTGAAGGAATTTGATAACTGGATGGTTCAGGAAGGATTTTCTGATTTCCTGAAACAAGTCATTAAGACCCTCATGCAGAGGACCTTCCCTCACAAACAGGACCATCTTTGTATCTGATGAGGAAGGAGCCCTGGATGTGAACAAAGAGGCCTTGCCACTTCCAGTTTATTTCAGTTTACTGCTCTTAACTCAAACCCTTTTGTCCCATAACATTTCCATTCTTTCCTAAATCTAATTAAAACACTTGGGTCGAACTGTTTCTTTGCATCTCCATTTCTGTATAAAGCTCTTATGTTACATAAAGCACGTGTTAAGTATATTTCTACTCTTTCTCTTGCTAACCTGTTTTTTTATTCCAAGGGCTCCAGTTGAGAATTTAAAAGTGTAGAGGAAAATATACTATTTTCTTCTCAACTTAAGACAGTTGAGAAAGATTACTGGACACCTTTTAGACACTTTTCTTTTCTGATTCTGAGGCTCCACCTCCTCTGTCACTAGAGATTGGCTGCTGAGGTGGGGCTGATGGCTGGCATTCTGGAAGCCTTCTCTGACCCTGTCCCAGCCATACCCCACGCCTTACCTAACATACTCAACATACTGGCAGGCAGGCACCTATAGTGCCCTAAACTTCCTGTCCCTTTCCAGAGCCTTAACTGATTTTTTTTGGAAAATAATTAAGACTTTGTGGTAATATACATCTGAAGAGGTGTGAAACTATACTTTTGAATCTTACACAATGTTATATACCAACATTGCTGAAATAAAAAAAAAACAATAAAAATGATGATTTTACATAATCCATATGGTTTTAAGTTAATGGATTTGTCTTTTTTCCCTGAGCTGTCTGCATCTCATCTTATATCTAAGGAGTAAGTGACACATAATTAGATTCTTTCCTTTGAGCAGGATTTGATGGAGAGGAAGAAGCAAAAGAACATGGGCCAGTGAAAATCCTTTTGTGAGATGTTTGGGGAGGGTGAACAGGGAAAACAATTCCATACTTTCATCCTGGCTGTAGGAAAGGCATGGATTTTGCTTCAGACAGATCCAAGTTTGAATTCTAGCAATTCCTCTTAGGTTTGGAACAAATGATTTAACCTTCCTTGAAATGAAAATTGTAACAATCATATCTATTTTCCAAGACTGTAATAGAAGATAATTAGTACCTGGCCTGAAACGTTTGCCCTGTAAGTGCTTATTATTTGGCACATCTTTCCTCGTCTCTCACCGGCTTCCTCTCCACTGGCCAGTTCTCCCCCTAGTCAGCAGGAAGCTTTCCCTGTTGTCTGGGCTTTGGCATTTAGGGAAGAAAGACAGATATCTCACAGGCTTTGTGATTTGGGACACCATGATTCAAATACTACCTTTTTCCTGCTGTATTATTAGGAGCATGCCATAGACAAGGTAAAGCTAACATACAAACTAGAACTTGAGGCTTCCATGGCAAAACTAACTTGAGGTGATAGATGGCAGGAGAACTACCAGGTGTCAGCCAATCCCTCCCCCACCCCAAACCACTTAGTCTCACTCCTGGGTTCTAGAAAGTGAATATTGTCTATCTTTGCAATTTTCTTGTTTTGGGGGCAGATTGGGAGAGAACATTTTGTCTGAGAAAGCAAGGAAGCAAGATCCTTTTTGGCCATAACAGGATTTTTATTAGCTTCTGACCACAATCATCTGGTGTTGGTGAAGGGTGTGTGTGTGTGTGTGTGTGTAACTGTATGTGTATATACACACATACACACAAATAATAGCAATATAATGGCTATATAATGTGTGTATATAATATAAGTAATTTGCTGTTGTCATTTGTTTCTAAGATAGGCTGTGAGAGATGCTGTTCTGATGGTAGAAATGAGGGCTCTGGTGAGTTGAGGTGAGGTGAGGTGATTGGCTGTCCAAGGAAAGGAATGTTTGACCTGGGCTGAAGAAAGATCCAGAGTCCACTGGGTGGGAAGGGCACGTCAGGCAGAGGGAGGAGTGAAAGCAAAGGCTCTTATCAAGGAAGCTTGCCCTCTCGTGAGTGGGGCCAGGCTACAGCAGGTAGGGAGTTGCTGACTCCAGTCCTAGATTCCTGGCCCCACCCCAGACATTTCAGGGTCTTCCAAACCACTGGGCCGTTAGCAATTCATTTGTCTTGAAGGACAAACTCGGCGTCCTTCCTTTGCCCTAGCGCTGTACGCTATAGGTGTCAGGTCCCAAACAGCCAAGGGATGTTGAAACTGTCTACCTGCTCTTGCCTTTTTGAGAGACAAATGTAACCTTTTTGGTCTCTGGGTGGCTAAACTCTGTGATTGTTTTGCCCATTTGCTATAAATGACTATCTCTACCACTTAATTATGTGATTACAGCACCTAGTGACAAGGAGAAAATTAAAAACCCATGCTGCATTTTCTATAACACTTTATTGCTCTATGCAAAAGAGGGCAAATGCAATTTAGCTGAGCTGCAATGAACAAGCACTGTTTCCTCACCTCATTTCAACCCCTCCCTCATCTTCCCCTGGAGAGAAGCTGCGTTAGCAGTTGACTAAAGGAGGGAAGAGAGCAGGTGTGGAAACAAACATAAATTACCATTATCCCTGACAATTCTGGACAGTGCTACCCATGGAGAAGGCACTCAGCCAGGTATTTGCACCCCCCTGATTTCAATAAAGGCCAGTAAGTGGTGGACTTTGGGTAAGTGCATTAAGGTAGGACACAGATTCAGGCTGAGCCTGAACAGAACAGGCAGATCTGCTAAATACATGACTGAGGGGAGCAGCGGGTGAGACAGGAGGGGTCCTTGTGGGTCACCTCCCTGGTCCGGGATAGAACTGGTGCTGCAGTGGCTGCAGATAGCTTCATAGTGCTGTGCCTTTACCCTTTGCACCACCAGAGAGGCCCCCATTTGAAATTTCTGTTTGCTTGTCTCTCTTCTATTTTACAAATAAAATTAAGAGTCTTGACTGTATTGTTTTGCCCAGTATCATCTGTACCTACACCAATTCTTACACTTAAGATATATATTGAGTAAAAAGTCTAGACTGGAGCAACAGGTTGAGGCTGGGTTTTGGAATGCATGACTGCCATGCTAATCAGTCTAAAAGTCACTTAATAATCAAGGGAGACACATTGTAAGTCTTTGAGTGGGGGATTAATGCAATTAGAATTAAACTTTAAAAATGTTAACCAATGGCAAGATGAAAGATGAATTAGAAAGAAAAGAGACTAAGGATAAGATGCCTGTTAGGAAACTAAATTTATATACTAGACTACTTGACTCTGTAAAATATTTTATTATTTTCTGGCTTCTGCCTTTAGTCTTGTGCATAAGAAGCAGTATTTGGATGTTCACATAATATCTCGGACATCAACCATTAGAGCATTTGTCACTTTCAAATGTCCTTATTTGGTTACTCATTTGCTCCCTACTCCTTTGTGATATGAAGTTCAGATCCCAATATGCCACCTCTATCTTGGTGGAGAGGTTTCACTAATGGCTCGAGGCAGCCATTAATTACAATATGATTTATTGAGGGAAATCCACTTTACAATTATATAAACATACAATTAAATTGGCAGTAATGTCGGGGGAGGGGAGCTTATAAACCACTAAGATGAAGTTCAAGAGACCCATGCAGGAGTGACAGTGCTTGGAATTTCCCTGCAGCTCATTGGAGAGGGGGGAGCACTACTTTCTGAACAGAGAACTTCAAGCAGGAAATGCCCCAGAGGCATGGAATCCAAAACACCTCAGACTGGTTTATTTTAGCTCCTATATTTAAACTATTTGAAGGTGTATTGTCAGAGCCACCTCTTGGGTTTTTTGGAACTGACCTCTTGGCATAGCTAGGCTCTTATTTATCCTTGCCTCAGTGTCTGTTATCAATTTCTTTATGAAGAAGTGGTCACTTTCATTTTAACTGAAAATTGACATACGTTATTCCATATAAGTCATTCCATTTCAGTTATAGCCACTTCCTGATCAGTCAGGATCATTGAAATAACAACATATAGAACAGTCCTTGTTCTATAGCATTGCTAGCTATTGAGCTCAGTTAGGATGAGGAAAGGGACTAAATCTTGTTGATCTCTTGAACCCAGAGACTACCCAGAGTGAGGCATCTAGCAAGCGCTTCAAGCATGCTTGTGCAGTGAGTAGACATGAGAAAATGCAAACTAATGTTACCTCAAAAAAACAAAACAAAATAAAACTCTTTGCCAGATCTAAAAAAAAAGTAAACACTTTCAAGTGTTTTCAGAAGGCTCTTATCCCGTGCCTTCTCAGATTGGCCCATAGGGAAAAGCCTTTCTTTGAAGAAACTTAGAAGTGAAGCCTTTAATGACCTGGGAGACTGAAGTAGAGATGAAAGGAAGATGAGTGAAAAGAAGGCGCTCTTTTATTTTGGTCTCTATTCTTTGACCTGTTATTACTGACTCTCGGGTTACAAATGAAGAAGAGATGTTTAGATCATTTCTAGGAGTACTGAGAATGTATCTGTGCTTATATTCAGCATGTTTTATCTTAGGGAATGATTTTCATTCCATTTGTTGTTGCTAAGCTCTGAAGATTGCCAATTAGCCCTTGCCCTTCCTGAATGCCTTGGTAAATTTTTAAAATTTGTGGTCCCTGAAAAACAAAGCAAACAACCCTATTATTTTTCTTTACTTTTGGATTTTTACTATACTACTTATTATATCTTGCTTTGTGTGTTTTTCTTCTCCATTAGAATGGAAACTCTTTAAGGTAGGTTATATATTCATTCATCTCTTAGCATGGTACCAGGAACATGGAAGTAGCTTAATTGATGTAGAGTGTGTTGTATTTTTATAATTGTACATGAGACTTAGAGAAAGGACTTTTTAGTTTTTTCTCAAAATCCTTATCAGAACTTTCCATCTTTCTGTTTGAACTAGAAACATTTGTACATTGTATTCAGGTAATTCATAAAGACTATATCTAAGGTAAGAAAATGGATCCTGAGAACTCTACAGTGTTGTAAACTAATGTTACCTAAAAAGCCACCCAAGATTCTCTCTCTCTCTCTCTCATCTACCTACCATTCTATCTGTGGGTTCAAGAACACAGATATCTCTTCTACAATAGATCTGTCTTCAGAAACTGAGCAGTAGCTATAATATGCAGATTGTCCTTGAAAGAGCTCCGTTGTTTCCACTGTTGTCTTCCTGAGATTTTTGCCTTATTTTTAAGCTTTAGAGATGTGGAGAAGTAAGAGTTTCCTAAGTCATTTCCAATGAGGATTGCCATGGAATTTTCCTAAGAGGGGCGTCTGTGATTGGAGTAAAGAGTAGAATCAGAGCTTACAATGATTGTTCCTTGAATCCTTTCTTCAAGGCTTCCTTGAGGCCTAGGTAGCTATGCTATTTGCATAGGTTAACTGCGACTTTGGTATGAACTTGAATTGTATGATATCTTAACCTTGTCGTCAGCACTCAAAACACAAGGAGAAATAGTTTCGTGAGAGTGCCTTGGAAATTCCTGAGCCACCACCATTGGCACAATCATCCCCAAATGTCTGCTCATGGAGACTCAGTCAGGGCTTGGTCATGTGGCACCTTCTCTGTTCCCTTCACTCAAGAGGAAAGCAACAACCCAGAACTGGAAAAGCTACCTTCCAAACAGCAGATTATCAGGGGGTGTGGAAACAGAAGCAGATGCTGGTGACAAAGCTGTCCTTGGGTACCTGACAGTGAACTACTAGAAGTAGGATTCATTCCATACCTCCAGATAAACACCCAGGATACTTTATTCCATGGTTCCCAATTTCTTTTTGGGATCTGATTTTAAGTTTGTGTTTCACAGAACTAATTAAAAAAGCATAGTGTTGGCACTGAGAAAGGAGCCAGGGAAAGAGAAGGCTGGAGACTTGGGAAGATGCATCAGAGCAATGCCAGGAGACAGTGCACTTAAAAGATTCACAGAGTTGGCCCAGCAGTGAAAAGAAACCCCTGTGAGCCAGCCCCAAACCAGGGATCTTCAAATGATAACTCAGGAGGGATCTTCAAATAGCAGTTCATTGGATGGAAGATAATCATTGATATCCGAGAAAGCCATGCCAGTGGATATAACTGCTGACAGAGCAGAGTATTTTAGAGAACAATGTCTTTAAGAACTAACAAATTTCTGACCCTCTTAATGGTGGCCAAAATGATTATTGTCCAGTGAATTAAATCAGTTCTGGAGATGGACAACAGATGATTCCATCACTGACTCTGGAATGGGGAGGCACAACATCTGCTTGTCATGCTTACACGTGATTTCTGGGATGTTTGCTAAACTGGGTCACCAAAGCAGCCACCATAGAGGTGAAAATCATCAATTTATTCTTGCCAGTGGAGCCACGCTTCAAGATGACCATTACACCTTTCCCTCTGACTGGGATTAGTTAGGGGAAACACAATGGTCACACCACCCTGTGGCTATGACTTTCTGGAAGGGGTTGAGAGCCTTCCGGGAAGACTGATGGCAGCCAAGGGGCACTGCCCAAGATGAGGTTTAGGCAGTGGCCCACCTGGGCATGAGTCCAGCACTGGCACTCACTACCTGTGTGACTTGGACAAAGATTTCATGTTCTTGAGCCCTGAATTCCTTTCCTGTCAAGTCAAGTGGGAATAATAAAGATACGTTCTGTATAGAATTTTCTAGGGAAATAACCCAGCCTCTGTTTCTGTAAAGAAAGTCCTGCTCAGAAACACTTTGTGGGTGTGTGTGGAGGGTGGGGGGTGGGGGTGAGGTGGGGGAAGGGAGGGAGTTGGGGAAGGGAATGGGATGAAGGCAGAAAGAGCACAAGGGACTGAGGTGATGGTGTACTGGTGAAATAGAGGTGGGAAATGGGGACCACTGATGTCAAATATATATAAAGAAAAAAAAAAAAGAAAGTCCTGCTGGAATCAGCAATGCCCATTCACTGTGGATTGTCTAGGGCTGCTTCTACACACAGCATCAGACCTGGGTAGTCGTGATGGGCACCTTATGGCCCACGAAGCCCAACATAGTTATCCTATGACCCTTGACAGAAACTCTGAAACTTCCAGAGACAACGACAAAAATCAGGACAAAGAAGGCCATTAAACAAATGCAAAAGGTAATTCGCAAAGTGTCTTATGATTGCCAGATGAGAAGACTGGGGTTTGTGTGAGGTGGTGGGGTTGGACTCTCAAGCCTACTTTTTCCTCAGCTTGTGTTTGTCAGTCGTAGGGAGAGTGCTGCCCTGCTGTGTTTTGTCCACTGTAGCTTGCACCCTGTGAGCAGAGCTGCGCTGCTTTTGCAGGCCATTTTTTATCTGTTGCCAACAAGTCTGTCAACCGCTCCAGGCCATCCTTTTTGTCCTTGGGCTTTCTGTCCCTCCTTGATGGTGGAACACAGTTGTATATTGGGATCTTTCTAGTCACATGGTCGAGAAGGAACTGCCAAGCAGGAGAGGTGGGACTGCATTTTTGTTTAAAGTGTAGGCATTTCTGTTTTTACATTTGAATTCACAGGTTTCCAAGAATTCCCCTCAGGCAGAAGGTAGTCTGCAGTCTCATAAAAAATCTGCGCTTTCTACTGATCCTAGATTTGGGCTCGCTCAGGGGAATACTTAGAAGGTGCTTTGAATCTGAAGCCTCAGGGGGTGGGGCAGGACTTTGTAGTATAATTGAAATAATTGACATAAATCAGCTTTAATTGAAACGTCCCTTTCCCCCATCAGGGGCTAACAGACTTCAGGTGTCACCCTGAAGAGTCCTTAGCAAAGAGACCTACATTTTGATGGTATTTATAACACCCTTTTACCTGGAGAGCTCTCTCCTAAACCAGCAGACACATTTTAGGATTAGGATCTCAAAATCACAAAGAAACAGAGCCAATAGGGCTGGAAACATCACCCAACCACCTGGTCTTCATGAGGCAGAAAAAGAGGCCTAGAAAAGACAAGGCCTGTGGAATGTCACATGGTCAATCCAAACCAAGGTTTCCACACTCAGGAGGGTGAGGTGAGATTGTTACAGGGCAACCCTAATATAAAATGGGTTCCCCTCACTGGGTCCTCCACCCGCGCACTCAGAAGACTTTTAAAAAAGTCCCAACTCCAGGTACACGTGGCAAAATTTATTAACAGGTTTTATTTTATGAAAGAAGGGGAATAAAATAGTAATAACACCAAGAGAAAAAGAGAGGGATACAAATCCACAAATACCCTACCAGATCTAAGCAATGGCGTGTTGAGAGCTGGCTCCGAGTCAAATGAGACAACTCCGAAGGAAGAGAGATGTCTCCTGAAGGAAGGGGTCTGGCTTCTCAGTAAGAGAGGGAGCCCCAGGCTCACCTCTGGTTTTATAGCTAGCCTAGCTGCTTAACGCCACCCTCAGGTCCCAATGATCCACTCTTCGATAATCATCTTATTGGATTTGTGGTTCTGTAACACTGATGGTCTGGAGTGGGGGTTGGAGTCCACACACCCACAATCCATTTAGGACTACCTTTCCCCCCTAACTCTTAAGATGATATGAAAGGTCTGGTTTAGTCGGAACTCCAGGTCTCAATGGTGCCTTATTGTTTTTATTAGATTTGTGATAGGATGCTTTTATTTATTTATTTTTTTAAAATATTTATTTATTTATGCATACAAGCACTGGGGTACAGGCCAGAGGTGTGGGGGTGGTGAGAGGATTCACCACAGA
>JAGFMF010011416.1:203429-214648 GCA_019455555.1 Galemys pyrenaicus
AAAGTAAACAACAACAACAACAAAAACTTAATAAGACCAAAAAGCCGGGATAAACCAAAGGGACCATGGGGGGGGGAGGGGAAGGGGGGAGGGCAAAGATGGGGAAGAGGCCACAAGGTGCACAAGGTGCACAGGGGACTGAGGTGATGGTGCACGGGTGAAATGGTGGTGGGTACTCCCTGGGGACTACAAATGATGTCAAATATAACTAATAAAAAAAAAAAGAATTTGTTTTTTCCCATTTGTTTTCTTTCTCTTTCTCTTCCACTTACAAGTGAAATTGTATGGTATTTGTCTTTGTCTGACTTTCTTCATTTAGCATAATACTCTTTAGGTTCATCCATGTTGCAAATGGCAGGGTGTCATCCTTTTTTCTGTTGTTTTTAGTAGATGAATAGTATTCCACTGTGTCTATGGAATAGAATATCTATCCATACAGCCGTTCATGGATATTTATGTTGTTTCCATTGATTGTGGTAAATAATGTTGTACTAATTGCAGAAAGGCAAGTATGTCTTTTTGCATAAAGGCAAGTATGTCTTTTTGAATTACACCGCAAGTTTCTAGAAAGGAAAAGGGAAGGATTATGGGTGACTCTTGAGGTAAAGGGTGGTTATAGTGCATGAATGTGGGTAGGGGCCACAGTAAGAAGAAGTTGATAGTTAGGAGTGGCCAACTCTTTCTAATTGACATTCTTAGATGTTTTCTCCTTCTACATTGTTAATTTTTTTGTAGCATTTCTTTCTTTTTTAAATATATATATTTACATTGTTGTTCATTTTTGTACAATGTTTGATTTCTCCACTCAGATGTAGTCCCCATAATTTCCCCATCACCACAGTTATCTGTGAAACATCACTAAAGTCCCTTACACTCTTCCCGCTCCTGTTTTGATCCCTCTCCCTCCTCCTCCCTTGCTGTATGCCTCAGGTCTATGGTTTGCCTGTAAGTTTTGTCTTTCCTGACCCTTTGTTCAGTTTCCCTATATCCCACTTATAAGTGAAACCATTTGATAATTTTTTTTCCTTCTGGTTTATTTTGCTTAGCATAATCCCTTCTAGCTCTATCCATGTTGCTGCAAATGGCACAAGTTAACATTCTTAGGTTTTGCTATAGGAGACATCAGCATCTGTGACTGACCATTGTTTGCAGAGCTTAAAGCCAAGCATCCCTAAATGAGAAATGTGTGCTTAGATGATTCTGTCATTGTGTAAATGTTATAGAGTGTGCTTATACAAACTTGGCTGACTTATCCTACTATGCACCTAGGTTCTGTGGTTTAGCCTATTGGACCACCATCCTATATGTGGCCTGTCACTGATCAAAACATCAGTGAGTGACACAAGTCTATATATATGCCAGTCACTGCCTATGCCTTTGCAAGTTTGTGTCATCAGTCGGTAGGGGCTGTTTTTATTACTATTTTTAAAATGATGAGACAACAGCACAGATACATTAATTAACCATGCTCACAAAGTAACTGGGCAGGCAAAACCTGTGCAGATAAATGCTAGAGTTGTTCTCATCTAGATAGCACATTCTTACTAATATAATATATTCTTAATTTTTCCCTGACACTGGGCCTGTCATTGTGGGGAAGCACTTTTTTCTTCTTTTGGAAAGAAAGCAGAATTTACATTTATATTAACTATAATTTCATTCTATGTGACTCAGCATAGTCACAGTGTCTTCTTACAGAATGAGGCTACTCACACTTCAGATGCTGCATGAGAAAGAAACAACTAATAATATTAATAACTCCTACCTCTTGGTTTTTAAGTCTCTTCTCCATATAATTTACCCTGAGAGACCAGGGTGCTCAAAGGCATAGTAAGGATAGGATTAATTTCTAGGGAAGGAAGCTCTGTAACTGAATCCAAATCATACCTTGAAAATAACAAACAAACTTAAATGGAATTAAATCTTTGAGATTGTTTTTAATGTGATTAGCCATGAATTGCCTTTTTTAAATAAGAATTTATTATTTTAAATTTTTTTTGTACATCATTATAGATTCATAGGAAGTTACAAAAGAAAAGAAAGGAAAAGAAAAAAGGAATAAAGAAAATGTATGGGGAAGATCCGTTTTTCCCCAGTGGTGACAACTTACATAGCTATAGTATGTTATCAAACTAGGAAATTGACATTGGCACAATTCACAAAGGATGTTCAAATTTCACTCATTTCATATACACTCCTTTGTGTGTGCATATGTCTGTATAACTAACTCTTTACACTTTTATCATGTGTGTATATTCGCATAAACACTACTACCATCAAAATATGGAATTATTCCATCACCACACATTCCCTTGAGCTATGCTTGATAGCCACACCTATGCCCCCTCCCAGCCTTCGTCTCTAAAGCCTGGCAACTGCTTCTCGGTTCCCTGGCTCTATAATATTGTCATTTCAAGAATATAATGTAAATTCAATCTTAGAATATTTAGCCTTTTAAGACTAAATTCCTTTTACTCAACATCATACGCTTGAGCTACATTGAAGCTGTTACATGTATTAATAGTTCATTATTGCTGTGTACTATTCTATTACAAATAAAGCTGCTGTGAGTATTCATGTACAGATTTTTCTTCTTTGGCATATGATTTCATTTCTCTGAGATAAATTCCCAGGAATACAATGTTGGGTCATATAGTAAGAACATGCTTAGTTTTATAAGAAATTGTCAACTATTTTCCAGAGTGGCTAAACATTCCCAGCAATGCGTGAGTGATTCTGTTTCTCCGTATCTTCAATAGCATTTGCTATTTTTTATTGTAACAGTTCTGATAGGTGTATAGTGATACATCATTGTGGATTTACTCTGCATTTCCCTAATGGCTAATCATGTTGACCGTGTTTTCATATACTTATTTGCCATCTGTATATCTTTTCAGTGAATATTTATTCAGATGTCCCATTTTTTTTTTATTTTTTAGATTTATTTATTTATGCATACAAGCACTGGGGTACAGGCCAGAGGTTTGGGGGGTGAGAGGATTCACCACAGAGAGCGGGGAGCAGAACAGGCAGATCAATGGAAGTACACTGCTGAGGGGAGCAGCAGGCACAACAGGAGAGGTCTGCCGCGCCATGTGGGTCCCCACCCTGGCCGGCCACAGGGATCGAACTCGTGCTGCAGTGGCTGCGGTTTGCTTCATAGTGCGTTTCTTAACCCACTGCGCCACCAGGGAGGCCCCAGATGTCCCATTTTCTAACTGGATTTTTTTAATGTTGAGTGTTGAGAGTTGTTTATATATTTTAGATATGAGACCATTGTTGAATACCAGCTAGCAAACATTTTCTCCACTTTGTAGCTTATTTCATCTTCCTGTTTACAAATTTTTTTTCAGAGTGAAAGTTGTTTTTTTTTTCTTTTATTTTAATGTTTTCTTTTACTGACTGTGCTGATTGTGTGTCAAATGAAATGGTCTTTTTCCAGATGGGTGGGAGTAGGCTAGGAGAAGTGGTGTGAAAAAAGTGTGAGGTTAACCACAAACATTGAAAGGCTAAGTGCCCTTTCATGCTCCCTGCAGGCAGGGTGATCTTACATCTTGTTTTAACATCAGTTGCTGGAAGGGGGGAGTGTAAGATGAATCCTCAGCATGCTTTAGGATTTGGGAAAGGAGACAGAGGCACTATAGCATTCATGTGGGTACAGAATGAAACCTTCCAGAGCCAAGAGCTATCTCTGAGAATTAATGGACTGCTTTCCTCCAGCCTATTCAAATAATCTAGCTCATTTCATGTGAGATAAATTACAGGACCTTGTCACCCTGGTTCGCTGAGGAGGACATTTCTGTGATTCATGGCAGTCACCCCCTGGGAGCCTGAGGCAGGGAGGGGGCCTGCCTCGCTGACTGATGACTTGTGGCCTGTTGACCTCCCTGCAAGGTTGCTCCTCCAGAGAAGGGAAAGAATTCAAATGAAGCCTCTGCTCATAGGTTGGGAGCAGTACAGCCACCAAAGTGGGACAGTTGAATGACCATTAAACCCAGCATCACGGTTCAGCGAGCAAAAAGCCAAATAGACTACAGCTAGCTCTGTTGTGGCTAGTTTTTGTTGTAGGAGGTCATGTTGTTTTGGAGCTGTTGTGTTTGTGTTGAGACTGGGGGTAGGATGGGAGGAATCAGTTTGCAAGGGAGAAGCAAATGCTGGGTATAAACTAGAAAAAATGGGGTTTGCCCAGATGCAGTAGAGGATATGATTGGGTGGTGACAGGAATTCTATAGGGAGAGGTGTGTATCTGATCCTTTGAACAATGATGACTAATAGAAACTAGCCACAAAACAGTATTTTTCCCCCTTTTGTTGTCCCTTTAAAATTAGTCACTGAAGGACAAATTGGGGATACTTGGTGGGCGGGGGAGAGGGTTGAGGGCAGATACATGGAGATTACAATTGATGTCAAATATATATAAATAAAAAAATTTTTAAAATAAATAATTAAAATAGTCACTGTTGCTGGTTTTTATGACACTAGATAACAACGCAGGCATTTTCCTGACTTTCTGGTCACTCTTAGGTAGTATAAAACCCAGTAATTACTTTACTTTAAATAACCACCAGTTTAGCTTCTGTTAAAGAATTTCTACTGCCTTAAGTGCATACAGGTAACTTCTCCCTCCTGTGCAAGCACATGTCCCAAGGAAACCTGCAACCAAGGAGGAAGGATGTGGTCAGATGCTCCTCCAACTCCTGCTTCTATCATACTACATGTTATTTAGGATCCCTCAGGTCAGAGAGGAGAATCTAGGCAGAGGGATCAGGGGTGCATCATATGGATGCAAGAGGGTATAAAACTTGGTATCATGCAAGAATCTGTCTCATTTCTCAGACATTTCTATATTTGCTTTAGAATGTCACATATCTTAGCTTCAAGGCTCAGCAGAAACAAACAGGAAGATTCTCATTAACATACAACAAACACATATATGCTTACCTTGACATTGTTGAGCATAGAGTTGGCATGCAACTTTTGTCATTGTCTTTATTTAAAAAGAAAAATAAAGAAGATGAATGAATGTGATGAGGCCAGTTTAACTGCCAGCATCTGAGGAGGGAAGTCAGAGTGGCTGTAGTCTGACAAGGCTGCCTAAATCAGTTGTCATTCACTTTCCCAAGAATCACAGATTTCACACCCCAAATCAGAAGACTTTAGGGAAATAAAAAGTAGGAATTATTCAGGAAAACTCTTGAAGTATAGGACAAAAAGTGGTAGGAGCTAACTTCTCTTTGAACTCAGGTAGGCATCAATGAAGAACTCAGTAAAGGGCCTCCCTGGTGGAGCAGGGGTTAAAGTCTCAGCCCTATTAAGATATCTGATCATCCAGGCATATGAAAAAATGCTCAACATCCCTCATAATCAGGGAAATGCAAATTAAAACCATCATGAGATACCATCTCACACCAGTGAGAATGGAACATATCAAAAAATTAGCAACAACAGATGTTGGTGAGGATGTGGATAAAAAGGAACTCTCTTACACTGCTGGTGGGAATGCAAGCTTGTCCAACCATTATGGAAAGCAGTGTGGCGGTTCCTCCATCTACTAAGAATGGAACTTCCATATGATCTAGCAATCCTACTCCTAGGAATATACCCCAAAGACACAAAAACACTGAATCAAAAGAATACCTGCACCCCCATGTTTATAGCAGCACTCTTTACAATAGGTAAGACCTGGAAACAACCTAAATGCCCAAAAACAGATGAGTGGATTGGGAAGCTGTGGTGCATATGCACGATGGAATACTATTCAGCAATCAAAAAAGAGAAACTAGAGTCATTCATAGGAACGTGGATGGAGCTGGACGGGATTATGCTCAGCGAAATAAGTCAGAAGGCAAAAGAAATATACCAGATGGTTTATATATAAGGAATATAAGGAAACCAAATAAGGATTAAGAGAAAGAATAACAACAACAATAAGGAGGAATATAAGGAATATAAGGAAACCAAATAAGGATTAAGAAAAAGAATAACAACAACAATAATAAACAACAAAAACAAAAAGACAAGGACAAATTGGGGACACTTGGTGGGGAGGGGGGAGGGAGAGGATTGAGGGCAGATAAGAGCACAAGGGACTGAGGTGATGATGCACTGGTGAAATGGTGATGGGGAATACATGGGGATTACAATTGATGTCAAATATATATAAATAAAGGAAAAAAAACCCAAAACTGGAAAAAACAAACAAACAGACAAAAAAAGAAATTGAAAAAAAGGAGATCATCAACCACTGCAGCACAAGTTCAATCCCTGGTCAGGGAGCTACATGGCGCGGCAGACCTCTGGTCTCTTGCCTGCTGCTGCCCTCAGCAGTGTATTTCAGTCAACCCACCTATTCTGCTCCCCATCCTGTCTCTGGTGAATCCTCTTATCCCTCACACCTCTGGCCTGTACCCCAGTTCTTTTATGCATAAATAAATAAAACTGAATCTTTTAGAAAAGAGAAAAACTCAGTAAAATAAAATTGGGTTTTTCTAAGGTCTATCTTTCTGTTTCTTTCCCATTATAAAACATGTTTGTGTTTTAAAAAGATGTTTATTGCGAATTTACTATGTTCTCTCTTACACAAGGAACTCTTACATAAACATTATATATGCTATATTTCCTCATAACAACTCAGAGGCATATGCAAGGATTATATATTTTTGAGGCCACTGAGACTTAAAGAAAGTTAAATAATATATAATGTTATAGAGCTGATAAATAACACAATAAAAAATTGAATTTAAGTCTGTCACCATCCAGATTTTAATCACTATACTTGCCTCATACCTTAAGTTTGCACTTTCTCTTTTAGGAAAAAAAAAACTCAAAAGTTTATTCTTACACATTTCCCTATATTTTGGTGGAAGAAATTAGTTGATTCAATTAGAACAGAGGAAGCTTTATCCTTTCAAACATCAGCCCTTCACCCCTTACCTCTATCACCAAGAGACGTGTTTTCTTCTCCCCCTTTGGGGCACTTAATTACATTCTTTCTTCTTTAGGAGGAAAGCTGACATGTAATTATTTTCATGATTAACACTCTTGTGCAGCTAATTGTAATTATGCCTTATAATCACAGTTATGATCGTCAATTACTCATTGCAGCCTCATTTGAATGTTTTTCTTTATCCCAGCTTCAAAAAGTTGATGGAGCTAATGTGCATGCTTTACACACACACACACACGCGCGCGCGCACACACACACACAAATCATGCATGATCTTTATTTTGGTCTTCTTTGTTCTCATTCCACATCCCATTATGGTATTTCACTGGTCACTGCCCATTTGGTCTTTTCTCTCATTTCCGACTTAACTTATTTTAAATACCCATTATTAATCCCATTGGTGGAACTGGATTTTCTGCCCCAGGTTTACAGGGATGACTAAATCTATGACACCTGCCACTGGACAGCGGATTGACATCAGTTTATTAGGTACATATACTAACAGCCCAGGGGAGGAGATCGTTGTGCCAGGCAGAGGCATGTAGTGGTTGTTTGGGAACAGAGTTGAACAACCAGAGGCTGTCAGAGGTAGATTTGTAGTTTCAAGAATGTAGGGTGATCTGGAAGGAAGTGACTGACTTGTTTAAATAATTCTGTGGGACTTGAATAGAGTTAATTTATTACAAAGGAGCCAAGAGCATACAATGGAGAGAGGACAGTCTCTTCAACAAATGGTATTGGGAAAACTAAACAGTCATATGCAAAAGAATTGACCACTCTTTCACACATTATGCAAAAATTAATTCAAAATGGATGAAAGTGTTGATTGTGAGACCAGAGACCACAACATACATGGAATAAAAAGGTGAAACACATCATGATATTGGTTTCAGTGATGTCTTTGGGAATTTGACTACAACAGCAAGGGAAACAAAAACAAAAATGAACAAATGGGACTACATAAATTTAAAAAGCCTCTGCCCAATAAATGAAATTATCAATAAAACAGGAAGACATCCTACTGAATGAAAAATGCAATTAAAAAATAGGCAGAGGATCTGAATAGGCACTTCTTCAAAGAAGACATACAGAAGGCCAAAAGGCACATGAAAAAATTCCTATCTCCATTTATCAGTAGGAAAATGAAAACCAAAACTACAATGAGCTATCACCTCATACTGTGAGAGTGGAACATATCAAAAACACTAGAAAATACAAGGGTTGACAAGAATATATATATAAAAAAGGAAACCTTATCACAGTGAGAGTGATTACCTGGTGGGCGTGTTAACTGGTCCAACCTCTGTAGAGAATGGAGTTTTCTCAAATATTGAAAATAGATTAAAAATTTAAAAGTAGATCTACCATATGATCTAGCAATTACATTCTTCAGGTATCTCACTAAAAGATATAAAATACTAACTTTTAAGATGGATGCATTCTCATGTTCACTGTAGCATAATTTACAATATTTAAGATATGGAAACAACCTCGGTGTCCATCTACAGATGATTGGAGAAAGAAGACGTGATATATACAGAATGGAACACTACTCAGCCATTAAAAACCAGAAGATGAAATCTGTTTGTGGAAACATGGATAGAACTAGAGGGGAAAATGCTCAGTGAAATAAGTCAGAAGGACTGGGCCCACTCTGTTGGCACAGTGGGTTAATCAACACACTATGAGGCAAACCACAACCACTGCAGCACGAGTTTGATCCTTGCCTCTGGCCAGGGAGGTGACCCACATGGCATGGCAGACCTCTCCTGCTGTGCCCGCTGCTCCCCGCAGCAGTGTATTTCAGTCAGATCTGCCTGTTCTGTTCCTCCCTCTGTCTCTGGTGGATCCTCTCACCCCCTGCACTTCTCTCTCACCCCCTGCAACATCAGTTTGAAGTGGTATACTCCTAAACATATACAATGCTGTAAACAAGTCTCAATTAAAAAGTAATTTTTGAACTCTGTGGCTAGTAGTGAACTAAACCTTGCTACTTTTAGACTAGCAGGAGCTGTGTCTAGTTTTTGTAGTAAGGGAAGTTATTTGACTAGGAGGCTTTATCCACATAGCATAGTGGACAGTGGAACTTGTAGTTAGGTTATATGAAAATTAAGCCAGGTGGCAAGCAGCATATAACACAGGGTCTTATTTTGGTTGTTAGACTGCAACACTCTCACCTTCAAGTGGGACCAAGGATGCTATAAAATCAAGTGGTTATAAGCATAGGTTTCGGTGGTGGAGTGTGTATGTTTGAGTTCTGGCTCCAATATTTAGCTCTTTGATCATGGACAAACTACTTAACATTCCTGTGCCTTCATGTAAGTGTCCTCTCATCTACTTCATCAGATTGTTGTGAACATTAGTCCTGTTCTATCTTGTCCATAAGGCACTTAGCTCAGAGCCTACCTAACCCATGGTATCATTCAAACTATTTATCTGGTCTTCCCTACAAGTCTTCTATGGGTTTGATATTTTAATGAGTTCTCTAGAATCTAGGGGGTAACTATGAATTCCTTATTTCTTACTTTCTAAGATGCTGGAGGACAGGAATGTGGCTTAATATAGTTCTAGATTGCAGCATGCAAATTCTGGTGCTAGGCTACACAGTCCTCCATGAAGAAGAGCCAAGTGTATAATCTGGAGACCTAGAACATTTTCCTACTCATCTTTCCCCACTCCACATTCCAGGCCATCAGATTACTTAAATCATAAGCACCATACACCACCCATTGCTCCTCAAATATGTTTTTTTCCTGAGGTTTAGTTTGAATATCTTCAGGGTCCTTAATTCTATATTGTGCTCCAGGAATTTGAAGACACATGTTCTTGAACAAGCAGAGGGCCTGGACCATGTTGTTTTGCACATTAGGACTGCCTGCTTCATCTTTATCTTTTCCTGTCTTCTCCATCTTTTCTAGTGATCAAAAGCTCCAAATTCATTAACGCATTCTTTTCTTCAAGTCCCAGATGATATCTTTCCATGATACTTCCCTTATTTCCTTAATAGCATATTATATTACCCTTTTTAAAAAATGCCTCTGCTTATGGTCTGTTTCATTCTTGGATATCCACCATACAGTGTCTTTCATTGCTGATTATATTTTTATAAATGTCACATTTAAAAGGTGAGTCTGGAACATGTGGACCCTTGTTATGCTCCAGTTCACTAACCTTCCAAAAACAAGGTGTGTGATGATCTCATAGGTTTGTGATCCAGAGGCCTGTTGAGACTGACTAAATGGTGTTAAGAGCCTGGTTGTACATAGCATTGTCTGGTTCCTCTTTTCGGCCCAGCCGCTGATGCTCTGCTTGGTGCTTCCCATTTGTAGAGGAAAGCTGATTCTGGGATTGATTGTAATTTCTGACTTTAAATCAGAGTCACTCAGAAATGAGCTTTAACTCTGAAGAGCTTAGTTACAGGTTTGCTATGAAAACTGAGAGAGGTTAAAGAAAGTAACATTCATTGATTGGTTCTATACATATTGTGTGGCAGTCATTACCATCCTAAAAATTTTATCTCTGTGTTACAAATGTGAACTTTTGATGCTATAGTTTGGATTCTTCAGGAAACAGTTTGGCTTCTTTAGGAAAATAGTTTGAATTATACCATGGGGTAGGTAGGCTCTGAGATGGAGACAGATGTGAGAATTTACTAGGGCAACTCACTGGGTGTAAGACCTGTGGGGGAGAGGAAGGAAGCAGGCACTGGGTAGAGGAAGAAGCTGCACTGCTGTGCAGTTATAACAAAGGTTTCAGCGATCCCATGGGATGTTCTGGAGCGAGGACAGTCATTATGAGAGGTCACTCACATCGAGAGAGGGGCCCAAACCCTTATAATTTGCATCAAGCTGTGGATGCTTGTGAAACCTCCAGTGGGTTATGTAGCTTCGATTGAAGTAAGGCGTCACCCTTTCTTCAAGGACACTATCCAAAGAGGGATAGTGAGGGTTGTCTATTGGCAGTACCCACAGACATTGTGGAAAGAATTGTTCAGTTTTGAATGGGGTTCTGAAGTGAGAGAGAAGAGATTTTTAGAGATGAAGGGTGTTTTTGATTTCTATTGAGCCCATCTAGCCCCTTCGTTTCTAAATATTGCTCCTTGTTCACAGTGACCTTTTTTTTTTTCATAACACCCCCCCCCCATCTTAGATAAATGGATTTGAAACCCAAGTTGGGGGCCTCCCTGGTGGCGCAGTAGGTTAAGCAATGCACTATGAAGCAAACCGCAGCCACTGCAGCACGAGTTCGATCCCTGCTGCTGGCCAGGGAGGGG
>JAGFMF010011416.1:220774-238182 GCA_019455555.1 Galemys pyrenaicus
GTGATGGTGCACTGGTGAGATGGTGATGGGGAATACATGGGGATTACAATTAATGGCAAGTATATGTAAATTTTAAAATATTTTAATAAAAAAATACTAGCCTTGGATATGGAAATTTATGATGACAAAATTCACACAACCAATATTTTTCTTTCTTTTTCAAAATGTATGCTATCTTATGCCAGTGGAGAAAAGGGCAAAGGAAATGACTTCTTGGTTTTCTGAGAAATTATCAATTTTGTAAGATCTAGTTACCAGAAGTAGTTTTTTAAAATAACTACCATGCCTATCATTATATAGCCTTACCACTTAGGAAATGCCGTCATATTTTTATAACTTAGATCCTGATGATGCTCCTGTGAGATGGATTCTATATTTTAGAAATGTGGAAGCAGAGATTAAAGCATGTTGCAAAGTTAGTAAATCATGAACTCTTGATGTCAGATTATTATTTGATACCACAAGTCAAATCTCTCTTTTCGTGGCTCCCAGTATGATATTTCACAGGTATTAGCAAGCATTTCCTTAGACCACATTAACCTGGGAGAGTTTTGGGGAAGCAATAGAATAAAAATCCATCAGTCCTTGGGAATGACTGATAAATCTCCCCAGCTGTTTGAAGTGCCTCAGAACTTCTTGATGGCTTTGGGATTTTCTGTTCATCAGCAGATTTAACGGGAAGCCTGTACTTTTCTTCAAGACTCTTTCTACATTTGTGAGGAGTTCTGTGTACACATTACTTTATACAGGAAAATGAGACTTTTAGGAAGAGAGGGTGCTGATAGAGGGATGGGAATTTCAGCTTCCTCTTACCTAGAGGAGGCCTAGGATCCTTTCTCACACTTTCCTATACTTTAAAAATATTTTTTAAGAGCAATACAGTCAGATGGAGCACAAATCAAACAACATAAATGGTGCAAGTTGAGAAATATCTTTTCTATTCATGCTTGCATGACTGGTTTCCATGCCCTGTATTGTACATAAAAGTATCATATTCTATAGAGCTTCTGAACTTTTATTTGTTACTCAACACTACATTTTGAAGCTTGTCTGATAACATTATAAAAGGGGCTTTTTCTTTCTTTTTTTTAATTTAATTTTTAAAAAAATTAATGACATCATTATTTTACATCCTTGTTTGTTTTTTCACAGTATAGGATTTCTCTCGTCAAGTGTTGTCACCATATTTTCCCTACCCTATAGGGAGATTTTTCATTCTGTGTTACACTGCGCCGTGTTCTGCATATGAAAGTACTATAAATTATTTAAACTGTCCCCCTTTGAAGGAACTCTGATTATTTCCATTTGTTATTATGAGCAGTGCTGGGGATAAAAACTTCTGCACATACTATTGAGTGTAGAGGCACATAGATTTAGGAAAAATTCCCAAAAATAATGTTGCTGGGTCAAAGGGTAAATACATTTGTTGCATTGACATTATTGTCAAATGCTCCTTGTAGTGGCTGAGCAAATTTGTACTTAAAGTGAGGTATCAGAGTATATGTGTGCCTTAAAATTTTACTAATAAAATGTATTTTCGAAATTTTGTATTTTTTGTAGCTTCCTTATGATGAATGAAATGAGCGTATTTCCATATGTTCAAGGACCATTTATATTTTCTGTTGTGAGGATTATTAAATTCCTTTGCAATTTTCAATTGGATTGTCAGTTGCTTTGGTATTTAGGTGCTCATCATAGTCTTTAATTATCCTAATTACACAACCTGTTCAATGAAAAAAAGATAAGGAAATGCAAATAAAAAAACAAAATATGAAATCACATTAAATGATAATACCCCACATTTGATATATAATTTTTATACACATTTCTTTGTACGTACAGTTTTATTTATATTACAACATAATGTAAATATTTATATGCAATCTGTCATAAACATCTTGTTATGACAACTTGAAGAGTTCCCAGTTGAGAATTGTGGGATGCTTGGAGTTGGAGGAGTGAGACAAGTTCGAGTTTGTAGACACCATGAAAATGAAGAATAAAATTCCAGCTTGGAGAGTCAGAAGTAAGAGAAATGACAGGGTGTGAGAGGTGAAGTAAGAATTATGAGTTCTGGCAAGTACAGGTCAGACCAGCTCAGGGGTAGGAAGGTCTTTGGCTGGATAGTTGTCTTGGGTTGTGGGTTTACCAGCACTGGGCCTCCACTGTGCAGATTCTTAGCTGGGTCAGGGTATCTCAAGGGCAGGGGTGACAGTGTCTTGGTCTGGGTCAAGTGTCTCATTGCTGTCTGAAATATTTAAGAATATTTTTACCAGAGCTCTGCACTAACATTTACAAAAACAAGGTAAAGATTCACTAAGTTACATATATTACCTAGAGAGTTGTGAAATATGATTTTGCTTTTCCATCTGCTTATGCCCTTCATTAGTGTAGATACAGAATACGTGAGTCAAATTCACAAGGTGATTTTCATGAATTTTCACACTACTCTTGTGTTCACCAAAAAGATTCTTTGCACTCTTGGTCTCTTGCTATTCTCCCACCTCCTCTAGAATGGTCCTCACCACACACACTTCTTTTATATTCCCAAGGATTTCCAAAGCGCAATTGAGCTTCAGCATCACCTGGGAACCTGCTAGCAACACAAATTCTGAAGCACCACCTCAGATCTTCTGAATAAGAAACAGGAAGTAGAGATCAGCAGTCTGTGTTTCAACAAGTTTGCATTGATTGGGATGTAAAGTCAAATCTGAGAATCATTGGTTTAGGACACTAGTCCGTCAACGTAGAGTAGTGAAGAGGACCTTTGCGTTAAATCTTCTGGCAATTCTATGAGACCGGTGTATTTATTTTCATTGCAGAGTTGAGGAAACCTAATAAATAACTTGTTCAGTTTTAAGAATTGGAGCTTGGATTTTAATTGGAGGATGCTGCTTTCATCCCAGCAAAGAACTACTCTTGCCATGCCCTCTTACAACACAAGATCTTGACTAATTTTTTTTGGTTGAGGTTTTATTGAAACATAATTCACATGCCATAAAATTCACCTTTCAAAAGTGTGCAGTTCGGGTTACAACCATCATCACTTTCATCATCCCTCCAAAGAAAGCTCATACTCACTAGCAGCATTTTCCATTCTTCCCTTCCCCCAGAACCTGGCAACCACCAATCTGCTTTCTATCCTTTTGGAATTCTGTATTCTGAACATTTCATGTAAGTGGAATCATAAATACATAGCCTTTTGTATCAGACTTCTTTCATTTAACCTATTTCCAGTTTTATCCATGATACAGCTTATATTGGTACTTCATTCTTTTTATTGGTAAATAATGTTCCATTTTATGAACATATCACATTTTACTTACCCTTCATATGATGGGCATTTGTGTTGTTTCCACTTTGGGATTATTATGAACAATAGTGCATGAATAGTTGTGAAAAAATTTTGTATGACTTCTCCAGGGAACCCCTAGGAGCCACAAGGGAGAAGAGTAATTTAGAAAGAATGAGCTAGATGCTATTATATTGCTTGGTGACCCTTATACTAAAACACCCTAAAGGCATGCAGTAGTAAATTCAGAAAATTTATTCAAAATCTAAACTGGAAAGGAATCATCAGAAGAAAAGGTATTTGCGTTACTGAGCTCCTTCTGACTTGATAGAGAGACAGAAAGAAGAACTGATACAGATAGAGTGATTAAGAAGAGATACCGTCACAAAAAGAATTGCCAATTCCATTATAGTGGGTGTCTCTGCTCATTATTCTGATGAAAGGTATGAGCCTCTGCCTTTCAGTGCAAATGAAGATGGACATGGGGAATCTGCTGGAAGGAAACAGCGTTCCAGCTGGCTGCTGTAACTTACACAACCTGGAGTTAGACTTAATCAACAGCAAACACAGTCATCTATGCTCTCTGTTGCTTATTCCGGGTCACTCTGAAGAGGCCACCAGCTGTTGTTTTGAGGATTGAGTTGATGAGGTATTATTATCTGCCAGTCTTCATTTTCAAAAATAAAAAGAGACTCAAATGAATGCAGAGATCCTTGTTTTTAGCTCTCAGCCAAAGTGTAAATGAAAGTGTTGGGTTTAAAGGGTAGAGGATTAGTAGACAGTGCTCACAGATCTGTTTATGCTAGTGAGGAGAAGGAGGGCATCTAGCACACAGCCCTTTCTTTCCTTTCCACTCCTAATATCCTGGCCTAAGTTCTCCTAATCTCCTATTTTTCCAAACTTCCCTTGTCAAGTTTCTCTGACATCATGTTTTGTTACTCATCTTTAATCACTACTGCCACTTTCCTTTATCAAATACAAATTTAAGCTGCTGTTCCCTTGCTGAAAAAAGTCCATAGTAACTGGGTAAAGTAGAAAGTCTTTATGTGGCCTCAAGTTGCTTATCATACTACAATATATTCACCTACTTTCACTTTCCTGCCATCCATCCTCTAAGTTCCTGATACATTTCCAGAGTTTAGGACACTTTCCCATTTTTCGTCTTTCATCTTGGTGTATTCTCACTCATCCTTGGAGGTTTAGCGCAAATATATCGCTCCTCTAAGAAGATTCTTCTGATTCCTTCAAGCAGGATTAATGCCCTTACCATGGCATTCCCTGAATGATACACCCCTTTCTCAGCACAGAATTCTTTGGGAGTTCAATTAGTTTTTTTATACTAAGTTTAATCCCCCAACCTCAGGTTCCTATTCTGTTATGTAATCTCAGTTCCTAGGATGTCTCTCCCTTTGTAGTTTTCTCTCTCAATATCTAACTCCCCAACTCTATATGTGTATTATCTATAATATATATGTTTATACATGTATGTATATGTAAATGTGTATGCGCACCATACACATACACATATTTGAAGGGCATGGGGAGTAGGATGAGATACACCAGTAAAACGCTAAGATGAAATTCAGGTTGGGGAAAGGTTGCACTAAAACTGGAATGTGCACCTTTTACTTATGTAAGTGAAGGACACCAAAAATGAAAACACCAAGAATGAAGGCAGTGAGAAATGCCAGAATTGTCAGGGGCCTTTGTGATTTGAAAATGGTGTCCTTACCAGGAAATTAAACTGAGCTCATTATCTCATTAACTTTTGACTGGAGAGGGAATATTCAGCTGAAATTGTATTATCTTTCCAGTATGACAAGTTGGTAACAACCTGGGATTTTGAAAGACATTTTGTTTTCTTAGCAAGAAATTCTGCCAATATAAATGAGTATCCATGGAGAGGAATTCCATTTTAGAAAGATCCTTAAAGGCAGTAACCACGCGTGTCTAAATTGCTTTGTGTGCATGATAAATCCCAATGGATGATAAAGGTATCCTTATACTAAGATTAAATCTCACCATCAACATATTGTAGTAGTTAAGAATTTTAATGGCTATACAAGATAATTGTGCTTGACCAACCTTTTTCCTCTCCCAAGAGATCCTTTGAAATGCAGATAACAGTCTTAGCATGCTTATTAGCAGCCACCATTTTTAGTGTCCTAACTTCTAATGGGAAATTACAAATTCTGTGTTTGATCAGATTGCTTACATTACAGCCTTATTTTTCAAAGTGGGAGGTGATTTTTTGAGATTCTTAAATGACTTGCTGGTCAGACAATCACTTACTTTATAAATTAGAGAGAATCTATGTTCTTAGAAGAAATTATGTTTCTAAGGATAGGGGGAATGTGATATTGGATAGCAGCTACTATAGGAATAACAATGGACTGAAATCAAGAACATGGGTTTTAATTCCAATTTGTTCACAAGTTTTGTTTAACTTTAGTCTCCAGTCCCTCACTCTTAATACAGGTATATGCTGTAAAGGGTTTGGAGGGGAGAAAAGTGGGACTACTAAGTAGGATCAAAACGGTAACGTACTTTGTTATCTGACTCACGAAGACCCCATGCCTTAGCCTAGGCTGGGCAGGTCCTAACACATATTAAGCAAATATCCTAAGAAATGATTTTTACTGATATCCTTCAAACAAGCATCCCTATATATTGCACCTCTTTTTCATATACAATTTTTTCTTACTGTTTAAAAGGACAGGTTTATTAGGGGAAGAAGAATGAAAAAAGAGCTACTGCATAGTCACAAGTGGACAGAGAGCTGCTGCTGCCGCCGCTTTGCTAAATGTAACTTTTTTATTGAAGTATCAGGGCATATAATATTGCATAAGTTTCATTTAGTATTATAAATCAACATCTATATTTGTATACCACACTAAGTTCATCACTGAAATTCCAGTTTTATCCTTCAGTATACAATTGATCCCTTTTCCCAATTTACTCACCACTCCCCCTTCCCTTCTGGTAATCATTCAGTGGTCTCATAATCTAAAACTTTATTTTTGTTTTATTTAGTTCATCTGTTTGTTTGCTTTCTTTATATATCACATATGAGTGAAATCATATGGTGTTTGCTTTTCTTTATCTGACTTACTTCACTATGCATAGTATTCTCCAAGTCCATTTATGATTTTGTAAATGGTAGGAATTCATCTTTCTCATAGCCAAGTGGTATTCCACCACATTTTCTTTATCCAATTTTCTTAAGTTTTTCTAAGTCTTTGACAATTATAAATAATGTTGTAGTGAACTGGTGTGGTGTATTGCACCTCTTAAAACTTTCAATTAATACAGGGAAGTAAGGGATTCAGTATTTTAAAATACTTTAATGACCATTCATTACTGTTTGCAGGGTGAATACTTGTTAGCATTCTATTTGGATAAGACAGCAAAAATATGAGGAGTCACCCAATGAAGTCACACTTGTGGAAGCAGATTCTACATTTGTGTGAAAGCAAGCTGACGGAGAGTCATCAGACTAGCTTCCTAGTCCCTTTACAAAATTATCATGCATCTGTTTTATTTCACACAATAATGAGCACTTCCATTTCAGAAACTAAAATCATATCCTGTTAATACACATTTTTCTTTCTGTTTTCTATAGCAAGATGAACATGCAGCCAAGCACAACAAAGAGGTCACAAATAAATAATTTGAGAATATACAAAACTATAAATTCTCTCTAGAATATTTTTCACAAAATTCAAAAGTTGCATTTGGAAATAAAAGTGCATGGGATTAAAGACTAATACACAGTTTTTTTTCAGAACCATGGTAGTAAAGATTGAGGAAGGGTAATTGTTCAGCATCTGCAATAATTGCACGAAGATGAAAAGGTAGCAACAGCTGAATGGATGTTACAGGTGGCTGAATTAATTAAGTCTAAATCCCAACACCCCCAAACATCCGGTGCTGGGATTAGGGAATCAGAGCTAGTTTACCACTGAATCCCAAATCTCAGACATTATTTGGATTCAAATTGGAACTGCTGCAGATGGATGCATGTGGGAAAAGGATAGGGAAATTGGATGGATGGATATTTTCTTTCTCCTCTGGGAAAAATGACTATCTCTCTTAATTTTTGCATTTAGTCCTCTGATACTGCTCCTCTTTTGTGTCTCTTCCATTGGCCATTCTTGTTGTTCTCTCTATCCACCTCTCTGTCTATCTACTCCATGGGATGTCTGTTTCTCATTTCTTCTACTCCTGTTAGCACCTTTTTACCACTGTTCTACTTCCACTCATTCTTTCTAGTTCCTCCTTTCTTTATGATTTATTTTTGCTTAGAGGCACATGCATACTGTTTGATGAGTTTCTCTTTGCCAGAACATTTAACTTAACTAAAGAAGATAAAAAATTACTGCTATTGAAAATGAGAGTATCAAAGATGAAAATGAGCAATCATCAAGATGGCAAGTGTGCATCAATGTGGCATGGATGAATCTGCCACGGTTGGACACATCTTACTGGCTGATGTAATTTTATAAGATAAGAGGTCTAAGTACCCAGTCATCAAGTCTAGCAACATTGGGTATCCTCAGCTTCCATGAAAACAGTTCTGAAGGAGAAAGATGAGATTTAAGGAGAAAGTTAGCCAGGGAGATCTATTATGTGTAGAAGAACTAAGGATATGGTGGGGTTGATAAGAAAATACATTTTGGGTACAGCAAAGTATGGTGTTATTCCCAATTTATCTTTAGGTTTAGTTTCCTTGGGAATAAGTTTTGATGTATAAATAGAGCATTTATTGAACTGAGCTTTGGAATAAGACATACCTAGGTTTAAATGTTCACTTGGCCATTTATTAGCTCTTTAACCTTGGGAATATTATTTAAATTTCCTAAACTTTGGTTTATTTACTTTAAAAGTGGGGGGGGGGAGTAATTAAACCAAACTCAAGGAAATGCAGAATATTTGGTAACACTTGTGAAATTCCTGGGAAATAGTGTGTATTTAATAAGTGGTAGCTACTGTTATTATTATTTATATGAACAAAAGGTCCATATAAATGCTTTGGTTGTACTTAGCAAACCCCTTGAAATAAAACTCTGGAACCTTCAAATTCTTTTACAAAAAAATGGTTTATATTAGTACAAACAGGAATTCTCTGGTAGAGTTTTATACTTAATGGGGTGGCTTAGATGATGCTTTAAACCTGCGTTAGCAAACTTTTCCTGAATAGAGTCAGACAGTAATTATTTTAGGACTTTGGGCCCACAATCTCTGCTGCAACTATTAAACTCCACTGTTGTTTCGTGAAAGCAATCATAGACAACATGGAAATGAGTGAGCATGGCAGTGTTCCAATACCACTGTGTTTATGGTTGCTGAAATTACTTCTCATATACTTTTCCTGTACCATGAAATATTATTTTCATTTGATTTTCCCCCCAACCATTGAAAAATATAAAAGCTATTTTTAGGTAGTGGGCTGCGTAAAAATAGGCAACTGGCTAGATTTGACCTTTGGGCCATAGTTTGCTAATCTAACACTTAGATCTATAAGGTATTGAAGTATAAGTTTGCTTCTCTCACAACACAGACTCAGTAGCACAGAGAATATTCAACAAAATGGTGGGAGTCTCTCTGAACTGAGTAGTAAAGTAGAGCAGGGATTAGAACCTAAATCTTTTCTTTTTTTTTTTTAAGATTTATTTATTTATGCATACAAGCACTGGGGTACAGGCCAGAGGTGTGGGGGGGTGAGAGGATTCACCACAGATAGAGCCGGGAGCAGAACAGGCAGATCAACAGAAGTACACTGCTGAGGGGAGCAGCGGGCACAGCAGGAGAGGTCTGCTGCGCCATGTGGGTCCCCTCCCTGGCCGGCAGCAGGGATCGAACTCGTGCTGCAGTGGCTGTGGTTTGCTTCATGGTGCGTTGCTTAACCCACTGCGCCACCAGGGAGGCCCAGAACCTAAATCTTTTCTAACTACTGGTCTCATGACTGTTAGTCGCTGCTGTCTTTTTACTGACATTAGTTTCTTTTTTGCTCTAAAACTTCCCTTACTCTTGACACTCTCATTTTGTTTGGTTCACTCAGAATTTGTTCCCAATCATCTTGTGTAATGATTTCTACAGTGACCCTGTTGCTGAGCCTGGGAGTAAAACTCTGATGCTTCCAGGACCAAGACACCAACCTCATGCAAGACTCTGGAAGGTGAGAACTGTGGAAACTAGGGAGCATGCACCACATTGCAGTGAGGATAATAGCCAGCTCAAGTGGTGGTGGCCTTCAGGAGTGAGCTCAGGGTTCCCAGGTCTTCTTGTAACAGAGTGGTCTCCAGGAAAAGGGGAGGTTCCAGGTCCTCTACCCCACCCAATAAAGGGTGGAGCTGAGCCGGGAGGAGGAAAAATGGAAAAGGAGACTGGAGGAAGGAAAGAAGAAGGATTGGGAACCAGAAGGAGGCCTGGAGGAGGCACATGGAACAGAGACCTCTGAGGAAGCTGCATTTGCTTTTTGGTCAAGGTGAGATACCCATGGGGAGGCTGACAATGCCAGCTATTAGACTGATTTTGATTTTGCTCCTTCTGTCCCAGACATGTTAGGTCCATCTGTCCCTTTTCTATGAGTTCTTGCTAATAGGTACCTTAGATTTGTGGTAAGCTTTTGGGTCTCAGTGGCCCTGCTTTGAGCTCACTCTATTTGGCTGGATATTTATACACAAGGGAATGGGTAACTTTGGGTGCTTGATTTAAAAACTATTTTATTTAATCTTTCCTTTCTCATCTCTTTATTACACACTAATAATTTTAAAGTTCCTTTCCATTAAAGGTCTTACACAATAGGGCCTCCCTGGTGGCTCAGCAGGTTGAGCATTGCACCATGAAGAATCCCTGGCACAGCTGCATGAGTTCGACTCCCGGCCAGGGAAGAGACCCACATGGTATAGCAGACCTCTCCTGACTCACCTGCTGCTCCCCTCAGCAGTGTATTTCAGTCAATCTGCCTGTTATGCTCCCCACTCTGTCTCTGGTGGATCCTCTCATCACTTGCGACTCTGGTCTGTACCCAACCTTTTGTATGCATAAATAAATAAATCTTAAAAAAAAAGTTCTTACACAATGAAGTATATTTTGTCTTGATGTGCATATGGCAAAACCTATTTAGAGCTGTCAAGTTTGTGGGTTCTGGGATGCCCCTCACCCTGCCCTATAACATTCTGACTTTGGTGAAGATGCCAGAAATCTGGACTTTTATATTCAATTTTTAAGTTTTAACAAAATTTAAACAAACAGACAACCTGTGCTGACCAAGCAAAACATACTTATGAAGACAGGTTGTGACCTTTCTCTTAGACTTGCATTTCTTCAGACAGAAGTGTGAAATTTAAATATTTTGAAAACATTTTCTTGTTTCATTCAGAAATATATTTGCTAAGATATATATGCCCAAAAGATAACAGTATAGGATAAATGTTAGCATCCACCCATCCATCCATCCATCCATCCATCCATCCATCCATCCATCCATCCATCCATCCGTCCGTCCGTCCGTCCATCCATCCCTCACTCCCTCCCCTGTACTGGAAAATAGACCAATGGAACAACACTGACTTTTGGAGGGGACAGAGGAGAACAGCTAGTGTCTCAGGGATGCGCTACAACGTTTCAAATTTTAACATTGTGCCCTCCTTGGAGCCTCTGGGAATCTTACATTACTTTTCTTTCTCTAATAGCAAAGAACCAATGATTGCAGCAATTTTATTTATCAAAAAACCAAGATTCTGTGGTGACTTGTTTTTCATTTCGCTTTTATCTAAATCAAATACAGTGCTCTCCTGAGGTGCTGCCTTACTCTGGAAGTTGAATGCTTAAGAGCAGGGAGATGCAGTCAATCGGGATGACTGGGCCAGGAGAGGACTTTTGTGATAGTGGCAAGTAGAGGGGCAGAAACCAGCTAATTTAGAAGTTGGCAGGTTTGAATCCTCAGAATAAACTAGACTAGTGCATGATAACCATTTGGGAGTTTATAGATCATCTTCAGAGATCAACTGAGTGGATCTGGGGTTGCAGATGGGGATCTGCATTTCATTGACTGATTGGTTGATTTTACCATGAATAAAATAAATTTATTTTTATTTATTTTATTGAGGTAACATTGGTTTATAGCACTGTATATGATTTAAGGGAACAGGATCACACATCCTCAGATGTATGTTACCATACCACCCAAATCAAAGCACCCAGAATTCTTTACCCTAGACCATAGGGCCCCCTCCCCACTCTTTTCTACCCCCTCCCCACCCCATTCTCCCTCTAGCAGCCTCAATTCTGTAGTCATGTTTTAAGGGTTTGTTTTGTCAGTTCTTTTGTTTTATTTATCTATATTGAATACGGATATGTGTTACAGGGCAAGTGAGGGACACCTCATGACCCCCAAGCCTACCTGCTCCAAATAGACCTTAAGAGAAAACTACGTTAGAACAATTAGTGTACAATAAAGAGAAGAGAAAGAATATAGTTAAAATAGTTTCCAATTAAACACTGCAAGTTACCCATCCCCTCATGGGTAAATGCCCAGCCAAATAGGGTTTGCCCAAAGCAGGACTGCTAGACCCAAAAACTTGTCAGAAGTCTAACGCACCTTCTGGTGGGAACCCATAGAGAAGGTGCAGAAGGGGCCAGGCAAGACTGGAAGGAAAGAAACAAAATCAAAACCCAATTCAAGATAAAATCTTCCATTATTGGCCTTCCCACAGGTTTCTGTCTCTTTCAAATGTCTCCCTTCATATACAAGTCCCTGGTGCAAATCCAAGGCTGAGAAGCAAGCACAGATTCTTCACATGTCCCTCTGCTCCATGTGCCTCTTCCAGATCTTTTTGACATCCTTCCTTCCTCCTACCTTCTCAACTGGATCTCTGAGCCCAACTCAAGAGGCAATATCATGAAAAACAGTGACTTGTTTTAAGATGACTTGATATATAGCAGCAAAAAACTAAAACATCATAGCTGTCATCTTCTCTTAAGAGGTGCCCAAATGATTTCCATAGTCCTCTCTGTTCACATTCTTAGAAGCTTACTGTAACATCCAAATAGATGTGCCTATATTTTAAAATTGAACGTTCAGGCTCATCAATGTCCAATGGCCTCCTCTGTTGATAGGATAAAACTTTAGTTTCTCTATTTTTGTCTCTAGCCTCCTTCTCTGATGTTACTATCCATGATCCCCCTACCAGAATTTGTTCTTCTATTCTATCCTTTACATGTGAGAGCTGGTGTGGAGTTGGGTCTCCATCCTGGCTCAGAAACTGTAGGTTCATCTGATGGGATTATTGATTCTCTCTGGACCTCCTTATTTGGATATTCTGTGAGTCCACAAATTCTTCACCTGCTTGTAAAGTCCAGATTTTGATTCTGTGACCTCAAGTTAAGAGGGAAAGTTAAAGGAGGACAACAGAGAGCAAGAGATTGAAGCAGCGTGTGTGTGTGTGTGTGTGTGTGTATTTCAGTCACTGACTAGACAGTCACTGGCCCTAAGCTGCCAGCCAGGTTAGCAGAATGGTGGAGAAAGCCCGCCCCCCTGGCACACCAGCAAACCTTGCTAATGTAATGGAAATGATAATTATTCCCAATCCCAAGCATTTCACTTCCTCTGGACTGCAGGGGTATTAAAGTTGATTAAACACATATGCTTTGGGTACACAGCAACTACAATCACATATGGAGTGATTAGTCTTCGTGCTCAGTAAGAGAAAGGCACCGAGACCACAGGGCCAGGGAAAGGCTGAGTTGGCTTAGGAGACAAGAAATGAGTCTAAGTACTTTGTTACAGGCAAAACAAAAAATGCTAAAACAATTTTTAATCCTCCACATCTCTATATAGAAGAAAAGTTCAAAAATGCTTGTTAAAGTTAAATTAATTTAAAATTGTTAATAGAATTTTTGATTTTTCTCTCCTTTCAGAATATACATGTATTTGACATAAATATATATATATATATATTTGACACACACACACATATATACATATTTGACAAAGCTGCTAAAGCTACACCCATTTGCCTAAAATTTTCATTTAGGTACAAATATATGTACGTTTGCATATATCATGGACTGAGGGTTGAAAGGACCAGTATATTTTACAGAGCATGTGAAATGACTTACATGTCCTCAGGATTCAATTATTTCTTTAAAAATGTGTTTCTTAAAATGAGTGTCCCATTTTGCAATATTTCTCAAAGCCAAGAAGTGATATTTGCCTCTTTCTGAATTACATGTTTAATTAATCACAGCTTGATTTTCCACACCACTGGTATGAGGGAATATTAAGAGGCTATTATAAACATGCTTTGAAATAGTTGATACTGAAACAGGGGGCACGCAGGGGAGGACGCCGCTCTGACTGAGACAGGGGTCAGAGGCCCCAAAAAGCCCCTAAAGGCCAAAAGGTCACAAACCAGAATCCAGGGCTATAGCAACAGGGGCTATAGCCTATCAGAGGCCAGTGCCCGATACAGGTCACTGTCTGTGGGTTCTCACCTGCGCGCGCAATTGCAAGGGACTGCAGGCTACAGGAACACAGTCATGGGGTTTATTTACAAATTGGGGGAAACGAGGGCGCTTACATATCCACAAGAGGCTGGCTGCTTCATCCGGACAGCATCAGCGTTGGCAGTCACCGGTCACCAGTTCTAAGCAGCACTGTCCAGGAGCAATGACCACTATGGGCATGCAGAGGCGGTGTTCCAGTGAACACCCAGTGTTACAACTCTTGTGAGTTGTTGGTTTATGCCACCAACAGACAGCTCTTTGAGACACCAGACCCAGGGCCTTTGGTGCTCCTTCCAGTCAGTGTCACAGCCAGGACTGAGACTCAGTCTCTCTCTCTCCTCGGAGGGCGGCGGCTGGAGGCGTCCCTCCTTCCTTCGAAGGCTGGAACCGTCTTCTCCTCTTTCTCTGCAGGAGCTCTTCTTCCTCTGCTGCTGCTTCTCTGTCTGCTCCTCCAGGTCGCTCTGAATCCCCGTCAGCTCTTTCTCCAAAATGTCTCCCAAGGAACTGCTTTCTCAAGGAACTGCTCTCCAAACTGGCTTTGACCTGGCCTTATATTCACTTCTTCAGGTGCCCCGCCCCCTACAGTCTGATTGGTCCATTTTACTGCACCTGACTAGTCCATTTTGGCCTGTTCCAGAATTCAGGAAGTGTAATTCACAAGACAGGCTAGCTGTCACTAACTTGTGCTAGGCGGAGTCCTGGTGCCAATCAACCCATGGCTCACACTCGATTGGTCCATTCCACGATCCAGGCAGCACACTGCTACATAAAAGGTCTCTGAGGCAGGACTGCCACACTAACTTGCAGGGGAGCCAGAGACCACTCCTCCTGCCGGCTGCAGCCCAGTAACAATACTGGATCTCAAGACAAAACTTCTGAACACGCCACTTGTTACTTGCCAACCTCAACTAGATTTCCCTGTACTAGAGCAGAGAGAAGAAAAATAGGCCTGTGAATGGCAGCTCCTTGTCTCGGCTGGGTGTGGATGTGGATGTGGATGTAGACAGTATTTAGCCTTAGTTTATCTTGGGGCGGTAGAGATATTTTGCTTAGCAATACTGCTAGGGTCAGAATAAGGAAAGTCAAACTGGGTGCACAAATGCTTAAGTATATTTTTAATATTGTAAATATTATTTTTAAAGAATAATGTCCATTCTTCCCCACCCACATCATATCAGCACTTCTATTTATTTTAACTCCTGAAAAAAACCTTTTGTTTTTCATTGTGTTTTAACTTAGAAAAATATAAGGAAAAAGATTAAGATCATTCTGATTTTGTCATTCAGAAATAACTGATGTTGGGACTCCCTGGTAGTGCAGAGGTTAAAGTTACAGTGTGTTCAAGTTTTTACTGGCCACAACCACATAGTTTGATCCCAGGTCAGGGAGCTGACCCACTTGTCAAGAGACCTCTTTTGTCTCACTGGCTGCTCCCCTCAACAGTACATCTTCCTGTTCTGCATCCCACTCTGTCTCTGATGAATCCTCTCACTCCCCCACTCTGGCCTATACCCCAGTTCTTATATGCATAAATAAATAAAAATAAATCTTAAAGAAATAACCAATGTAAATATTTTAATGTATGTGTGTGTATATATGTAATATATATATTTATATATGTTTCATCCATATTCTTAGATAGACCTTCCTTGAGTCCTAAGAATTTCTTCTCCATGAGAAGAAGACATTTTTGATTGTGTGATCTCAAGGTAATGGGGAAAGTTGAAGGAGGACAACAGATCAAAGCAGTGTGTGTGTGTGTGTGTGTGTATTTCAATCAGTGACAAGATAGTCATTGATGACTGTCTTTAAGCTGACAGCCAGTTTAGCAGAGGGAACTTAACTGCATATCACTAAGTGAAATATGAATTTTATCCCAATTCACTATATATATATATATATGCTTCTCCACATCTTAAAAAGTATTTTAAAATATAATTTCAGTAGTTTACACACAATTCCATTTTTAAAATATTATTTTTTCTTGATTATAAAAGTGACAAATAGTTGTATTAAAGTATTGGAAAACTAGAAATACAAAGAATATAAATCACACAAAAGCCCACAAATGAAAAGCAATTACTAATATTTTTGGTAAACTTATTGCTCGCTCAGTCTCTTTCATTTCCTCCTCCCCTCGGTTTGAATGCCTGTGCATGTTAGCACACACACACACACACACACACACGGTGATTTCCTATATGTGGAGATGTGTCAAAATTTGAAGAAAAAAAATTATAAATTTTTTGAAACCTAGTTTAAAATACTTCCATTGGCACTCCAAAGACTTTGGAAACCTTAGTGTTTCTTTTTTTTTTTTTTAAAGATTTATTTATTTATGCATACAAGAGCTGGGGTACAGGCCAGAGGCGTGGGCGGTGAGAAGATCCACCAGAGACAGAGTGGGGAGCAAAACAGGCAGACTGACCCAAACACACTGCTGAGGGGAGCAGCAGTGAAGCAGGAGAGGTCTGCTACACCATGTGGGTCCCCTCCCTGGCCGGCAGCAGGGATTGAACTCGCGCTGTAGTGGCTGCGGTTTGCTTCATAGTGTGTTGCTTAACCCACTGTGCCACCAGGGAGGCCCAGAAACCCTAGTGTTTCTTTGTATGGATGTACCATACTTTACTTAACTAATATTGTTGAAATTTATATGAGTTGCAACTTCTCATTATTGCATTCATTGGTAAAAATTTGTGAGCCCATCTTTAGGTGCTACCTAGGATGGTTTCTTAGAAGGAATATAGTAGGGCCAACAATAATAGAATCTGACACATACTGCAGCTCTTTCCTTTACATCCCTCCTGAGGAGCTCGAGAGGACTTGTCATTGATGCTCTCAGCCCAGGGTCTTTCTATTCTCCGCTACTGTTCATCTAGTAAGCAGTTAAAAGACCAATTATTATTCTCATTTTTTAATGGATGGAGAAATGGCCCAGGTATCCTATCCAGAGATGTGTGGACCAAGAAGCAGTTCAAAGGAATACTAAGTGACCTGAATCTTAACTCAGTGCTAGATTCTTAAAACCCAATAAAGTAAAATAAACACAGTTTGTGATGCCCAGAGGCAAAGGAACTGATAAAAAGCAACAAAAGAGATACAAATCAACAGGTCTTTTGGCATTTTCACCAGCCAGTTGGAGACTCTAAAGGGAGGGACAGAAATAGCTGTTGCTTTGGAATGTAATTGCCTGGTCTGTCTAGGGAAAAAAGTGTGAGAGCTCTAATTTGCAGAAGTCACAAACTAAAGTGCTTGGAAATGTACTTAAAAAAAATCAAAGTGCTGAGACAGCTTTGTTCCCCAATAACCACAATAGAAATTTGGGATAGTTATAGTTTTTAATCACATGTTTAGGGAATCCATGTGGTTATTCTCTTGATGGTGGTTGTATTTTTTTTTTTTTTTTAACGAGGAGCCAGACAAAAGTTCCTTAAGATGAATGTTTCTGACCTAGATTAAACTAACAAAAAGCAAAATTCAAGTTTTTAACCCTTTGATGGCTTGTTATGTTACCGGGTTGCAGCCGGCAGGAGGAGTGGTCTCTGGCTCCCCTGCAAGTTAGTGTGGCAGTCCTGCCTCAGAGACCTTTTATGTAGCAGTGTGC
>JAGFMF010011416.1:238388-302373 GCA_019455555.1 Galemys pyrenaicus
GAAGCAGCAGCAGAGGAAGAAGAGCTCCTGCAGAGAAAGAGGAGAAGACGGTTCCAGCCTTCGAAGGAAGGAGGGACGCCTCCAGCCGCCGCCCTCCGAGGAGAGAGAGAGACTGAGTCTCAGTCCTGGCTGTGACACTGACTGGAAGGAGCACCAAAGGCCCTGGGTCTGGTGTCTCAAAGAGCTGTCTGTTGGTGGCATAAACCAACAACTCACAAGAGTTGTAACACTGGGTGTTCACTGGAACACCGCCTCTGCATGCCCATAGTGGTCATTGCTCCTGGACAGTGCTGCTTAGAACTGGTGACCGGTGACTGCCAACGCTGATGCTGTCCGGATGAAGCAGCCAGCCTCTTGTGGATATGTAAGCGCCCTCGTTTCCCCCAATTTGTAAATAAACCCCATGACTGTGTTCCTGTAGCCTGCAGTCCCTTGCAATTGCGCGCGCAGGTGAGAACCCACAGACAGTGACCTGTATCGGGCACTGGCCTCTGATAGGCTATAGCCCCTGTTGCTATAGCCCTGGATTCTGGTTTGTGACCTTTTGGCCTTTAGGGGCTTTTTGGGGCCTCTAACCCCTGTCTCGGTCAGAGCAGCACCCTCCTCCCCTGTGTGGCCCCTGTTTCAGTTATAGTTGAAAGGAAATCTTAGAACCCCTAAAACTAGTTGCTGACCACTGAGGTTAGCAGTCACGGCATAATCTCCTCTGCAGCTGCCTCTGACCCTGCTGCTCACGTCTGGATCAGTTTCCTGAACCCTGGCCATCTGAGCTGCCGCTTCACTGAGGGGTATTTGCTCCCACACCGCTGCTAAGCAGTAGGAGCAGAAAAGTCACTTGGATGCAATTAATACCATGTTGTAACAAGGGGAAGTCACCAAGAGAAACCGTTGCTGAATTGATTTGATGATGCCGAAGAGGCTAACGACAATGATAATGGTGATTAATAGAAGCTTTGCTGGTTACCAACTCAAAGAAGGAACATATTTTTATCCTGCCTTTTTTTTATGCTGTTGCAGTCTTTTCATGTTTCAGTTACACAGATTATACACAATAGCAAGTAAACTTTGCTTTGGTTTGAATCATTTATATAATATTCAATTATATTAACATATTCAATATAGTTCAGGTAAATGATGGGGTAACAATCAAATGCCAGGGCAACTTCTTTTCAGATAGAGATAACCTCATCTGATATTGTAAAAGTTCTCCAAGAGGATCTGATCTCTTAAGAAAAACAGTCACAGTCAGAAATCAAAGGCACCTTGTGGGGAGTGGGGAGAGGGACTGAGATGAAGGTAGAAAGAGTACAAGGGACTGAGGTGATGGTGCCCTGATGAAAAGGTGGTGGGAATTCCATGGGGACTACAACTGATGTCAAATATATATAAATAAATTAAGTTAATAAATTAACTTAAAAAATAAAAATAAAAGAAATGTGCTATATATAAAAAAGAAAAACAGACAGTTGGCATTAGGTTAGAGAGGGTGCGATGAGACTCATTGCTTGGTATACCTCCCTGTTTTGGGAGAGAACAATTAGGACTCTCTCATTGGACACTTTCTAATGCTAATGGGAGTGTCTCCTACATATGGGCCTGCCTTGAGTGCTGCAGACCATTCAGCAGCTGCAAGTTTCACATGCTGCTACCTCCCAGTCAATGTGACAACCTAAAATGTTCTTGCATCTTTCCAGATGACCCTCCTGCTTTGTGGCACATTGATAATGGGGGCAGGGCAGTGGGAGATCACCAAACTGTTCAATTTGTATTTATAAGATTGTAAAGAATAGTTGAGAGCTGTGAATTCAAGTCCCCTTCTATTGCAAATGAGGTGTTACAATTTGTGAGTCTTTATGACTCCCTTAAAAGAATCTCAAAGTCCCAGCATTGGTGATTAAATTATTTATGGGGACCACTTTTTCAGACATCATTTTATTCAGACTCAAATCCTGACTTCTCTACTTCTTAGCTAGATAATCATGGACACATGAGTAAATCTTGTGCTAAGGTACTGACATGGTTAAAATGGCAACTTATTCACAGAGTTGTTTTGATGGTTAAGAGAGTAATACATGTGAGAGACAGAAATGAGATGATTGTTCTATAAACCTGAGCTTTGTGCGTGTTTGTGGTGTGTGCATGAGTGTGCATGCAGCAGCATTTGTTATGAGCTGGACTCGAATTATATAGTAACAGTAGCTATTAGAGCCAGCCACCTTTTGTGACCTGGGGAAGGTCTTGGTTGGGAGAGAGCAGCAGGGGACACAGACCTGCTTGCCATAACTATATTAGTTATGTTTATTATTATTCCCACCATTATATCTACCTTGTATATCACAAATGCCCTGAAAGATGTAAAAGCAAATACTGTTAAAGCCTTCCTTGGAGTGAACCACTGTATGTCTCACAAACCTCTACAGAATTTTCAGACTTGACGGTGAGGACTGTTAGCAGTGGAGATGTCTGGTATCTATCTTCTTAGACTCAATGTTTGTGGGTAGACCCAGCATTCTGCATTTACAAACCAATTCCCCAGGTGATTCTGAAGTAGATGCTAACTTGGGAAACGTTGACAAAGAAATGTTTTTCATTTTTAATGATGAGAGAACATGAGGCTCACAGCCAGCCAGCATCTTGGTGGCAGTATGGAGCCTGGGAGCAGGGCAGGCTGATGGCTGCCTGCAGGGTTCTTTCAGACACCATGGGATATGGTAAAGGAGCCTCAAGAAGGTCACTGTCCCAAACTCAGCACCATGCTTCCTTTATTTCTCTAGATCTCTGACTTTAAAGCCTCTCAGTTTTTCCATTCAAGCTTCAACTGTCTAATGTGACCAGCTGAGCTGAATCCCAGAGGATCAATTTCTGAGCCATTTCTTTAGCTCTTGAATCATTTGCTTTAATGAGTTGTGCCTGAGTGGAGACAGTCATGTAGCCAGGACGGGGAGGGGACAGTCTGGTCTTCGTCACCTCACTCTGCTGCAGTGGGAGCCCATGGAGCCCACCCTTTGCCACCTGCCAGGCTTGCCCATTATGGGTAGGGGCTGTCTGCAGGACAATGCAAGAAAGGGTCTGGTTATTGGCATCATGCTTGCCATCACATTTCCAAATGTACTGTTTAATTTTTTAAATGAATTTAACAGTGAGAAGCTAAACTTCATTTCCTAACCCCTGCCAGCAAACCAACTTGAAACACTGTTGCACCTGCCCATCAATAATCCCAGACTGTGCAGTCACTCATTTATAGACATTCTGTGCAGAGGCAGCTGGAGACCAACTTTCTTCCTTAGTAACATAAAGTAAATGGTAAGAAGAATATCTCCTAATTTTTTACAATGTGGCAGATACTATGCCCAATCACTATATATAATTTCTCATTTAATCTTCAGTAAAACCTTATGGGATAAATATTACCATTTAATGAGTGTAATGTTGAGGCATAGTGAAGTTAAATCATTTGTTCAAGATTCCACTGCTGATAAGTGGTATAGTTAAGAGTCAAGGTAAGACTCCTTGACTCACAGGTGCATATGCTTGACCAGTATGTTCTACTACATCTTGAAAACACTTAGCCTGTCCTTTGAAACTTGAATTGCCCACTCCTACCTGGGATATACATGTCTCACCTGGGATGGGGAGGACAGGATGGGTTTGGTGCTTGTGACCCATATCTGTTCTTCCTGTTATCGTCTGTTAGTGATACCACTTTTAGTAATACTTCTTCCATATTTGGAAACTGCAATTGGCTTCAGGGTCCCCTTTGTTAGAAGTGAAGACAACAGAGGAAAGAAAGAAACAAAATTGGACTTGCAGAAAGAGAGGTATCTGGGAAGGTAGAGAGAAAGCTGTTTGTTCTAGTTCCCATTGGGTTTCACTTGGCTTTAATCATTAAAAGAAGGGCTAGAGTACACTGGGATGTAGGGAAAGATGGAAAGGGAGGGAAGCAAGATTTGAATTTTGGAGAATTTGACTCTTTTTGGGTGTTTAAACATGTATTTTGGTGAAAGCCCAGCTCCTGAGCAGAAAGCAGATTCCAGACACCAGCTTCTCCCTTCAGTCCAGTGGCTCTTTCTCGTGAGGGTTAGTTCCACCATTGTTTCTCTTGTCAGAGTCCCCTGTTCCTTAAAAGGTTGGATCTGGCTCTGCTGTGATGAATGTCAGAAGTTGAGTCATCTGTCTTGCTTTGACATTGGTTACCATGGCGAGGACTCCATTCTAATCTTTTCTTTTTCCTCTCAATAGCATTGGTCATCAGCCATCATTTTTCCCATGGTCCATTCATACCCAGTGAACCTTCCTAATGTCCACTTGGATAGTCTGAAAATGAGGCATGTGGCCCAGGGCCCTAATGTCTCAGCTGGCAGTGAGTCACCCTCTAAAGCTTTATTTTTAAAAATTTTAAAAATTTAATTATATTTGATATCATTTGTATTCCCCATGGAGTTCCCACCACCATTCCACCCGTGCACCATCACCTCAGTCCCTTGTGCACCCTCTGGCCTCTTCCCCGTCTTTGGCCTCCCCTCCCTCCCCTCCTCCCCCCAAAGTCCCTTTGGTTTATCTTTGACTTCTTGGTCTTGTTGAGTTTTTTGTTTGCTTTTGGTTATAATTGCCCATTTCCTTGAGCTTATTCTTCTTTTTGTTGTTGTACTTGTTGCTCGTTCATATTCCTCCTAATAGTGAAGTCACCCAATATTTTTCTCTGACTTGTTTCACTGAGTATAATTCCTTCTAGTTCCATCCATGTTTCTATAAATGGCCCTAGTTTGTTCTTTTTGATTGCTGAATAATATTCCATTGTGTAAATGTACCACATCTTCTTGATCCAGTCATCTACTTTTGGGCTTTTGGGTTGTTTCCAGGTCTTAGCAATTACAAATAGTGCTGCGATAAACATAGGAGTACAGGTGCTCTTTCGGATCAGTGTTTTTGTGTCCTTTGGGTAGATTCCTAGGAGTGGGATTGCCGGGTCATGTGGTAGTTCCATTTCTAGTAGACTGAGGAACCTCCATATGGCCTTCCATAATAGTTGGATTAGCTTGCATTCCCACCAGCAGTGTACCAGGGTTCCTTTTTCTCCATATCCTCACCAGCATTTGTTGTTGTTGGTTTTTTTGATGTATGCCTTTCTTACTGGTGTAAGGTGGTACCTCATTGTGGTCTTGATTTGCATTTCCCTGATTATGAGGGATGCTGAGCATTTTTTCATGTGCCTGTTGGCCATGTGTATGTCCTCTTTGGAGAAGTGTCTTTTAAGTTCTTCTGCCCATTTTTTGATTGGGTTTTTTACTTTATTTTTCTTGAGTCTTGTGAGTTCTTTGTATATCTTTGTGATCAGACCTTTGTCCATTGTGTGGAGCGCAAAGATTTTTTCCCATTCAGTGGGGCTTCTTTTTGTTCTGTTTAACGTTTCCTTTGCTTTATAGAAGCCTTTTATCTTGATGCAGTCCCATCTGTTTATCTTCTCTCTCATTTTTATTGCTTTGGGGACTGCCACCTCGAAAGTGCTATTGAGGTGTAAGTCTTGCAGCGTTTACCTATGTTTTCCTCTATATATTTTATAGTTTTGGGTCTTACATTTAGGTCTTTTATCCATTTTGAGTTGGTTTTCATACATGGTGTGAGATAGTGGTCCAGTTTCATTTTTTTACATATGGTGGACCAGGTTTGCCAGCACCATTTATTGAACAAGCTATCTTTGTCCCATTGCAGATTCTTTGCTCCTTTGTCGAAGATCAGTTGTCCATAGTTGTGTGGTTTTACTTCTGTGCTTTCTATATGGTTCCATTGGTCTGTGTGTCTGTCTTTGTTCCTGTACAATGCTGTTTTAATTACTATTGCTTTGTAGTATAGTTTGAAGTCTGGGAGTGTGACACCTCCATTCTCCTTTTTTTTTTAGTAGAGATTTGACTAATTGGGGATTTTTTTGTGTCTCCATATGAATTTCATCAATATTTGATCTATTTCCTTAAAGAATTTCATTGAGATTTTTATTGGTATTGCATTGAATCTGTAAATTGCTTTTGGTAGGATGGCCATTTTGATAATCTTGATTCTTCCTATCCATGATCAGGGGATATCTTTCCATTTCTTTGTGTCTTCTTCTATTTCTTTAAACAGTGTTTTATAATTTTCTTTGTATAAGTCTTTTGCTTCTTTTGTTAGGTTGATTCCCAAGTATTTGATTTTCTTGGTTTCAATTGTAAAGGGTATATTTTTCTTGATTTCTTCTTCTTCAGACTGGTTATTTGTGTATAGGAAGACTACTGACTTTTGTGCATTTATTTTGTATTCTGCTACTTTACTAAACTGGTTGATTGTTTTAACTAGATTTTTTGAGAGCCTTTAGGGCTTTCCAAGTATATTATCATATCATCTGCAAATAATGATAGTTTCACTTCGTCTTTCCCTATTGGGATTCTTTGTATGTCCTTTTCCTGTCTTATTGCTCTGGCTAGGACTTCCAGTACTATACTGAATAGCAGTGGAGAGAGTGGGCATCCTTGTCTTGTTCCTGATCTTAAGGGGAATGCTCTCAGTTTTTCACCATTGAGGATTATATTTTCCGTAGGTTTGTCATATATAGCTTTTACCATGTTGAGGTATTTTCCTTCTATTCCAAGGATTTTGAGAGCCTTTATCATGAATGGATGTTGGAATTTGTCAAATGCCTTTTCTGCATCAATTGATATGATCATATGGTTTTTGTTCTTCTTTTTGTTTATATGTTGGATGACATTGATTGATTTTCAGATATTGAACCAGCCTTGAGCTTCTGGAATAAATCTCACTTGATCGTGGTGAATTATCCTTTTTATGTATTGTATTCTGATGGCTAGAATTTTGTTGAGGATTTTTGCATACATGCTCATTAGGGAGATTGGTCTGTAGTTCTCTCTTTTTTTGTGTTATCTTTGTTTGGTTTTGTACCCTCTAAAGTTTTATCACTAACTTTAGACACACAGTGATCCCAGTAGCACTGCTGGGACTTCCAGCTGATCCAATCCAAATTGCTCACCTGCAGAATTATGACCTAAATAGTTATTATTTTAAACCACCACATTTGGAAAGATTTATTTTATGGAAAAAACTAACATACACTGTGCAAAAAGAGAAGGGAGGAGTTAAAAAATGAAAGAATAGGATGTGAGTTATTTTTGGTAGAAGCTGATGTGAGATGTCATAATTCCAACAGCTAGATCAGTTAATGTTTTCATGGCCATGCCATGGAGCAGATATACTTAGCCTTTGATGAAGCTTTTTAATACAGAGAATTAGTGAGTTTTAGTTCTACTGTTATCTTTTCTCTTTGGAAATAGAAAAGCATGTCTCTCAGGTATGTGTTTATGGCTTCAGGACCTTAAGTATGTTGACTGTATTAACAGGAGAATTGTGTGATTTTATTCTAGAAAATTAAGGATGATGATTATAGATATCTACTTTTTGAGAAATTAGAATAGGGAATAAGGAGTATCTGTCACCGGGTCACTATTTCCCCTCGAATTGATCATCTTATCATCTCAGGAGAAATACCAACAAGAATCCAGGGAGGGAGGAGCCCCAGGAGAGGAGTAATTAAAAATAACTGCCTGTGCTGCTTCAAGTGGAGTCATTTGTGAAATCTACTATGTAGGAAATGTGATCTTATTGCCATTAACTGATTTTGTGGTCTTGATCAAAACCTTTCATATCAGGAACTTCAGATTATTTATCATAAAACATGAATACCTGGCTATTGGCCACAGTTTCTAGATGGATGTTCTAGAACTAGTCATCAGGCTGATGTGATAGTCCAGATCACTGCTCATGGAAGGATGTTAGATAAGAGCAACTTGGAGTCTGTGTTTGTTCACGAGAGTCTTTGGGCTCAGTGGTTCCTGGGAGAAGAGAAGATATTTATGGTACTATTTGGTGCCAGACTGTAGGAATATGTTAATAAATAAAAAGTGTAATGTGTTGAAGCTATAATATACCTTTGAAATAGAGGCCTTTTGGCATATAAGAAATGATGAAACTTCTATAACATGTTTTCTGAATGCATAAATCTTACTCTGCCTCATATCATGAATTCACTTACATCCAAAAAGGAAAGGTGTTGTATCAGTCTCAAAAATAAAACATCAGGACCAAGCTGATAGATGATCCAGCTGTATATTGTTTAAGGGGTGATCTGTGATAGAAAACCATGGGATACTGGTTTGTGGAAAGTCAGTTCCTCATTAAGATCATCAGGATGTAAGGAAACATCTACTTATTCATAAAATCTTTTCAAAGGTTGAATGGTTTACTGTCTTCACCCCAGGATCATTCATTGAAGAAATGCCCATTTTGTTATAAGTTCGCAGTAATTCCAGAAGATTCTTCTGGAGGAAGTAAAGAATGTATTTGGATTCTAGCATAATGTTACTTTTTTCCTTTCAACAGTTATTTGTTGACTGTCTGCTAGGTACCAGATACTGTTCCAGGTGCTTGAAGTCTATTAGAGAATAGAATTCACAAAGATTCACAAAATAGAATTCAGTCTGTTGGGGGTGGGGCATGAGTAGAAACCAATGATATTATGCATAACAAAGTAAATAAAAATAAAGTTTTTCAGATGGAAATATGTTCTATGGAGAAAAAAGTTAAAAAGAAGATAAGGGATATGAGGAAGGTTACACTTGTGGTATTAGAAGCTGGTTAGGGGCCCTCACTGAGAAGATGAGATGTGAGCAAAGGTCTGAGTGAGGGAACATCCAAAGTCACCATGGGCAGAAAACAAGCAAGTTATCCACCTTTGAGTCCCTTCTCCCAAGAATCTAGTCAATGATTTTATATGAAGTAGTGGCTTAATAAATTTTTCTTGACATCAGTTAAAGACTACCAAACATTCCTTTAAGCATAGCTCTTCTCAGAAAAGAAGGCAGATATTTTTATCTTTGATTTGGCTCTGTTTCCTTTCTTCACTCCTGCTCAACCCTCTTGTTCTTCTATCAGTTGCAATCTGGATTCTGTTGCCATCAGTCTAATGAAATGTCACCATTTTTGCCCTGGCAAAGCTGTGAATATGAGTAAAACACTAGAGTTGCAGTGAATTTTCTGATCAGCAATCAGAGTCTAGCTAAGGCTGCTGCGGGAATGTATACAGACCTCCCCCTATTTAGGGGTCCACATGACTGGGCACTTGCTGAGCCCTCAAGGACCCATCTTCTCCTCTCCCTTCCTGCCATAAAATCCTGGCAGAGAGCAAGAAGAATTCACTTCCTTTAACTATCAGAGGAGTAAGATCCCAATTTCCTTTATTCAAGAGGGAAATGGAATTGATTGACAGACTAGAGAGATCTGCTACTCATTTACCCACCAAAAGATATTACATGGCTTTAAGCAGTGTTCAGGAGCATAAGAAGGTAATAAACTATGTGTATATAAGCTCAGTTCTCAGGGGGAGGAAGAACTACTGAAAACCTACACTCAAATTGTTTCTTTCTTTCCTTTTTTTTAAAGCCTCTGTGTATGCCATGCTTAATAAAGGTAATCAAAAGGTATGATTATAAAGAAGAGGCCTATTAAGGAAAGGAGTCTCTTTATTTTCTTTCCTGTGAGGGTATTCTTCCCATTTCACTGGCATTTCAATGTATACGGGGTGACTGGTTGAATGACAGACACAGAAGGGAAGAGTAAATGAGGGTCACACGGGTTATTAAATGAGTTTACAGCGTTTCCAATATTGTCATGGTTTTTCGATGGAAACCCCCTCAGGAGACTGGTAGTTAGTCTTCAAGAAGCAGAGATGCATCTTGGTCTTTGACTGTCATCAGTGGCATGATGACACTTAAAGCTAAGGATGAAGCAGAACCAGGATTTGAACCTCAGCTGTGTTAGTCACAAAACTAAAATGACTTTGGCAGCTGTTAATACATGGTAGAATTTCTGCAAAAGTTTTGAACAACATTTCTGATAAAGGAAACATTTTCACATGGCTGTTACTTACTTAGAATTTGTCACCTTTTCTGTCACTTCTGTTCATTTTTTTTAATATTAAATTTAAGAAGAACCTGTGAATTACTGGGATGATTATTTGTTTTGACAGACCATCTAAATAGCCATAGAAATTCCTCTCCACTCATTTATGCAGTTGGTGTATATAGGCCACTGTTTATACTGTGGGCTAAAGAAAATAGAAACTATATGGAAGCCACAGTTCCTGTCCTCCTGGAGTTTTTCCATTCCTCGGAGAAACAAGAATATATATTTGAATTCTGAGAGGACATGGTGAGTCTCCATGTGTCTGTGTTTGAGGGAAGACATAGACACCATGCTTACTGGAAATCAAGCCTATAATGAATCTGGAGAGATGAGGTAAATGCCACGGAGGTGGAACAGCCTGACCCCTAGCTTATGGGAAAGGTTGGGCTCTCATGGGAACAGAGAAGTGAAAATATAATGTAGGCTAGTGTGTTACCGAGGCAATGTATAAGTCAGGGCTACAAGAGAAGTTTCTGGAGCTGAACTGCTTGAGTTCAAATCCTATTTCTCATGGATGGACTGGAAGGGATTATGCTCAGCAAAATAAGTCAGAAGGCAAAAGAAAAATACCAGATGGTTTCTCCCCTAGGAGGAATATAAGGGAACCATATAAGTGATCAAGGAGAATAATAATAACAATAATAATAAGAAGAAGAACACAACAAAAGCAAAAAGACAAGAACAAATTGGGGACTCTTGGTGGGGGGGGAGGTAGTGTGTAGAATGCATAAATAGCATAAGGGACTGAGATAATGGTGCATTGTTGAAGTGGTGGTGGGAAATCCATGGGAACTACAATTGATCAATTGATGTCAAATACATATAAATAAAGAAGGGGAAAAAATCCTGTTTCTGCTATTTGTTAATGTTAAGTCTCGAGAAACTTAGAAATTTAGCCTCTATGAGACTGAGTTTCTCATCTTCAAGGAGGTGGAAGGATGGAAAGAGTTTCAGTCAGAGTCCCAACAGGAAACAGATGGGTTACTCTAATGAGTTGAGAGGAGGAAGACTTCTTTACAAGGAGCGATGCAGTAACCTGGAGCAGTGGTTGTGAGGAGAGAGGAGGGCTTATTACCCTTCTATCTCTAGGACAGAGGGGAAGGAATGGTCACTGGAGTGATTAGGCACAGTGTAGAGGAAGCTACCTCTCAGGGAGCAGTGCCCTTTAGGTGAGGGGCACAGCCAGCTTAAAGGAACCCCAGAGAGAACAAAATTTTGTGCAGTCATTATGGAAAACAGTATGGAGGGTCCTCAAAAAATTAAAAATAGAACTACCTTATGATCCAGTTATTCCATTTTCAATAGTTTATCTGAAGAAAAAAAAAACACTTAACCTGAAAAGCTGCATCCTTATGTTCATTGCAACTTTAATGATATTCAAGACGTGAAATAACCTGAATGTTTGTCAGTGGATAAATGGATAAATAAAATGTGACTATCTCTATCTATCTATCTATCTATCTATCTATCTATCTATCTATCCATCCATCCATCCAATGAAATATTACCCTGTCATAAAAAGAATGAAATCTTATCATTTGCAATGACATGGATAGACCTGAGGAGCATTATGCTAAGTGAGATAAATTGAAGAAAGACAAACACAGACTGATCTCATCCATATGTGGAGTCTAAAACAAAAATTAAGAAACCCAAGCTCATATATATAGAGGACATACTGTTGGTTGTCAGATGATGGAGTAGGATGTGGGGTGGGCAAAATGGGTAGAAGGGGTCAAAGGATACAAACTTCCATTTATGACATAAATAAGCCATGGGTATGTAATAAATAAATAACTAAATACTAAGAATATAATGTTTTATATGGTGACTATAGTAAACACTATGTTACATATTTGAAAGTTGCTAAGAGAATAGCTCTTAATGTTTTCATCACAAGAAAAAAATTTGTGACCAGGTGTGGAGACATGTTAACTGGACTTGTGTGATCATTTCATAATCTGTATCTATTGTATACCTGAAAGTAATATTGCTTTAGGGATCAATTATACCTCAATTAAAGAAAAAAGGAACTCCATAGAGATGGAGCCAAACCAATGAAACACTTCTCCTTGCTCTGACCCTGACCTTCTGTTCTGCCTGGCACTCTCCTCCTGCCCGCTCCCTATGATCAAGTGCAACCAGGAATGCCATCATCCTTAGGAGCTGGATAAAAATCTCACAGATCAGACTTTCAGGATCAAAGCCACTGGAGGAAGTTAGAGAGGTAGAGTGTGGAAGTGGAGGGGATACCTGGCACAGAAACCCCAACGCACAGGGAGAGGCTTGCTGGTGTCCAGTCTTGCCAGTTCTTGAGAACTAGATTTTGGGATTTGGACTTTGTTTTGAAGGTAGTGGGAATCCTGGAAAGTTTTGAGCAAGAGGATGATGTAATGTGCAAGTTCATTAACATCAGTGTCAGATACTTCATGCAGAAAGAGAGAAGAAATGCTGGCAGGGGAGATACTGGGTTCAACCTCAGGCTGCTTTGCATCAGGCCCTTTCTGTAACATCACACACTTGCTTGGCTGCAATGGCCCTCGGCTACATGGAACTTCCCTTCCACTGCCATGGGCTGCAGCTGCTGTCTACACCTTCCAGCAGGGGCTTTCCTCAGCCAACTGTTTTTTTAGATCTACTCCCCCCTCTCTTTCCTATGTATGGTTTTAAGAGCTGCCCCAGTAACTATAGCCTGGTTGGCTAGGGACTTTCCAGAAAGCTAGTAGTAGTAGAAGCAGCTCCTGAGCCACAATCTCAGAGCTGTCACAGAGCTAGACCACAGAACACTGTTGCAGAGACTTAATGTGCCTCATTATAGCCTGATGCAGAGATTCCCTCTGACAGACACATTTGGTAATGGTTTGGAATGAACACACTCATACGAACAATTGGAAAAGTGACTCTGCATTGTTCTTTGAGCCCATAATTCGTTTGCAGTAAAAATGAGTGCATTGGTTGTACTACACATTTCCTCTCTGAACAATGCCTTTATTGGATCAACTTAAATATATGACGAATGAAGCACCTTCTGAAGGAAGCAGCCCGCTGCCTGTATGTGGCCTTGAAAATCAAGTTGTTCAGAGAACTAAGACTTAAGGGGCTGTTTCTCTATTCCCTGACAGTTGCGTTATATCTGCTTTGCCATAAAGGATATGACCCCATCTTTTCTCATGACTTTGTGTGGCCAAGGACTTCAGGGCTGAGTAGCAACCGGAAAACTATCAGCAGCTACATCAGAGAACAGATGGATTTGTTCCTGCCCCAAAGCTGTGGCGCAGGCTTTCGGAGAAGATGCCCACATGGGGATGTTTGCAATTAGATCAGTTTAGAAGTTTCAGTTTTTTCTTTCCAGATACTACTTCTGAGTCTCTAAGCCCCAAAACAAAGTGGCACTGCTTCTTCAGAAAAAACAAACAAACAACAACAACAATTATATATGATAAAACATTACATTTCTTTCATGTTCCTTTTATCCAGAGTGTTGGTCAGTCAGAAGTCTGGCTGATGGAAAGGAAGCTCAGTTTCAGAGTGGGAGAAGGAAATGAGCCTTATTTCCTGATGGACACAGATGAAACTGCAATTTGCCGTTTTTTTAATCAATGACATCGGGAAACATCAGAAAGGCACCCACAAACCGTGTTTTAGAAGTGAAATCTGAGACCCCTTCGTAGAATGGTCCTTAAGGTCAGTTTCCTGTCTTTTCCCACAGTGTCCCTCACTGAGAGGATGATCTCAGATAAAGCTGGATTGGGTTTCAATGCTGCTTTTGGATGCATTAAAATAATTGCTTTTCAAACAATACTCTTGTGATTAAAAAGCCACTGCAGCTAAAAATATTTAAATCAGGAAGCATCCCAAATAAAGGACTTGGCAAAACACATCAGATATGACAAAAATTTTTGCTGGCAGAATGTAAAATAAATATCAAAAGGCTAAACTACACATAAGGCACCATGAAGTGCTAGAGTTTTGCGTGGTACCATTTGCCCTAAATGTTTATACATCTCCTTTAATTGCGGCTAATCATAAATTCTTTGTTTCAGTTTTAAATCTGCTCAGGTTGATACCTTCACTTTTGATGTTGATGATTTTTCTCCCATTTTCTTTTCTCCTTCTACCTCTTCCCACCCCCCCCTTTTTTTTTCCAGAATAAATTATTTGCAGAGAAGAAGCTTTTGAAACGGGGATTTAATTGTATTTATCACCCCCCCACCACCATTTCTTATGTCTAGCAACTCTTGATTTTAAGCTAGGTTCACCTCAAATTCTCTGAATAAATCCTGTAATTTATTTTTTTATCCCTTATCACATCCGTTTCTCCTTTCTCTTCCTGCTTCCCCGTCTTTCTTATTTCCTTCCCATTTCATGGGGTGATTATAACCTATACACACTCACATGTCGTGTGTGAATTGCTCTAGTTGGTAACTGGGGATCTAATTATATTTCATGACATCAATTTCCCCTTTTGGAGGAGAAAGGCTTACACAGAAACCTAGACGACTTGTCATCCTTTTATCACTGCTTTTCTGGTCAATTGGTTAAATTCAAGTTGATCAAAGGAAAAAGTGAACAATAATCATGGTTATTACCACCTCCCCATTCTCAGCAGGGAAGCTGTCCTTGTGGATTGTGAAATTTGTGGGCAGACAGAAGACATTTATGAGAGTGTTGGAGTTTTCGTGATGCTATGGACTGAATGTGCTAATTCATTTGTTGAAATCCTAGGTGTTGGAATTAAGAGGTAGGGGCTTTGGAAGGTGATTAGGTCAGAAAGGAAGTGCCCCCATGATTCATACCTTTATAACAAAGGCCCTGGAGAGTCCTGGTGAAACAGGGGGTGCAGAAGGCTCTGAGGCCAGAGAGGCCTCAAAAAGCTCCTAAAAACCAAAAGGGCACAAACCAGAATCAAGGGCTATAGCAACAGGGTCTATAGGCTTACAGAGGACAATGCCCAATACAGATCACTGTCTATGGTTTCTCACCTGCATGCACAGGAACATACCTCGGGCTACAGGAACAACAACCATGGGGTTTATTTACAAATGGGGAAACAAAAATGCTTACGTATCCACAAGAGACTGACTGCTTCATCCAGACAGCATCAGTGTTGGTAGTCACTGATCACCAGGGGTGCTGGGCAGCACTGGCCAGTAGCGATGACGACTATGTAGCCTGTAGAGGTGGTGTTCAGGAACACCCAGTGTTACAGCTCTTGTGAGTAGTTGGTTTATACCAACAAAAAATAGCTTTTTGAGACACCAGGCCCTCAGCCTTTGGTGCTCCTTCCCATCAGTTTCAGAGACAGGACTGGGCCTTGGTCCTGTCTCTGACAGAGTCCTTCAGCTTCTCTCCCCTCCTCAGAGGGCGGCTGCTGGAGTGTTCCCTCCTTTCTTTGGAGCCTGGAACCCTCTTCTCCTCTTCAAGGCTCTCCTCTTTCTTTGCAGGGGCTCTTCCTCTGGGCTGCCGCTTCGTCGGACCCCTTCTTCTTCCAGGCTGCTGCTTCTCTGCTCTCTTCCTCTGATGTCTGATGAGTTGCTCAGAATGAGTGCTCCAGGGTCCTTTCAACCCTGCAGAGTTATCCCCACTGCAGTCTGATTGGTCCATTTTTCAATTATCTGATTTTTCAATCCTTCACCTGATTGGTCTGTTCCATAATTCAGGAAGTATAATTTACAAACGTACTCTGCCACCACTGACTTGTGGTGAGAGGCAGAGTCCTGGCAACAAAGTATTAATCAACTCACAGCTCACACCCAATTGATCCATTCCATGATCCAGGCAGCATAGTGTACATAAAAGGTTTCTGAGGAGTGATTGCCACAACTAACTTGCAGGGAGCAGCACACATATCTGCTCCTGCCTGCTGTAGCCCAGTAACACTGGTCCCTTTGCCATGTGTGGGTAGGGTGCCAGATGGCCCTTAGTTGGAAAGAATAATCTCAGGAGACACCAGATCTGCCTGTGCTTGACCTTGGACTCACCACCTTATGGACTGTGAGAAGAAAATTTCTGCAGTTTATTATAAGCTACATAGTTTATGGTATTTTGTTATAACAGCCTCAGTGGACTAGCAGTGTTTGAAGGCATGACGGTCAGGCATATGATAACATAGGGAGGGACTAGGGTTTGTTTTATATTGTCCTATCCTGTCAGCATCTGTGTCCTCAGAGCAATAATGGGCAGGGCAACTGTAGACTGCAGGAAGAACTCTTCTCCCTTTTGGACATTCTGGCCCTATGACCCACTACTTTCATGAGATCTTCAGTGCAGTTCAGTGTGATGCCATGGTTGAGTTCTAGGGATGCATCCTAGATCCCACCAAGGCCACTGCGATCTGGGATTAGCATTATTTTAGAATGTTTTCCCTTTTGCAACATTTCAATTTGTTCAATAAGCTCCCCCATTTTTCCTTCCCAGAGAAGTCACCCTAATGTTCAATAGGCCATAAGTTTCCTTCTAGAACTTCACTAGGTTCCTGCTTACTGTACTTTTGAATAGCACTTTTACTAACTGCTAAGTCCACTGTGATCTTTCCATTTCAAGCTCCCCTGTGCTATCTTAGGTCTCCACTGTGAGGGATACTGCTTTTTCTGTTCTCTTTGACTCTCCAGTACTTAGCAAGAGGCATACCACATGCCTGGGGTCCAATGGATACTTTTGAGCATAATTATGTATTGATGGTACATTATTCTTTTTCATTTAAATATGTTTGACTTTCCAACTAGATTATAGCTGAGACCATCACACCATGTGGTCACCACAGAGTGTCCTGTTCTCTGATGAAGTTGCTGTCATAATAGATTTGTTCTGATGATGATTGAACTCCATAAATAGTTTATTGAATATGTACTCTGTGCCAGAAAGTGTGCCAGTAGGAAAACATGGTAAACTAGGAATTCATAATATAGTGTGATAATAATAGCTTATCCCAGGGGTCTGGCAGAAAAATGCATCTTATTCAAATGACAGCTGATTTAATTATTATGAAGTAACCCTGATTTCAGAAATACCTGGGTATTGCCATCTGATCATCTGGCATGTTTAACGTTAGGCTGGGATTGAATTAATTGTCTTCGAGGTGCCCTGAGGTTTTAGATAATGAACTACATGCATTGCTTCCTATTTAGCAACTTACCAATGTGAATTTTAACCAGTCATCAACACAGACTCTTTGCTAGGCCCTTGGGCAGAGAGAGCATGTATTGGATATATTACTAAGGTTTCAAGGACTCCCAACTGGGACTCACGTGGGCATTGCTTACTCCTAGAGTGAGACAGATCAGCTAAGTGCAGGAATAGAGGTAAAATCTGTTACCAAATGATTAATTTTGATTCTAGCAGGCCTCATGTTTATATTGACATTGAGCTGGCCCTTGATACTGGATTTTCACAAGCACAGGCTGGAGAAAAAACCAACTCAGACAGGTGACAAAGGACAAAGGCATGAAAGTGGGAAAGTTTTTTTTTCCCTAAATATGCAGCAGAGGCAAAAGAGTTGGGTGTGGTTTCAAGGATTTTCAAGGTCAATAAATGACCCATGGCAAGGGTTGTACTGGCATTTTCCAGGTCAAAGAAGCCTTTGGCAAAGAGCTGTTGTTTGGCTCAGCAGAAGATTTTAAATTTTTTTTGAGTTGCTGCCAACATCTGAAAAATCAAGAATTTTCACATACACATTCAAGTTTGGGATTTTTCTTGAAAACAAGCTGGCAATACTGTACCTACATTTCTTTCAGGTGACAACTGGCTAGAATTGAGTAATGCCTGAGCTTTTCAGATTGGCAAGTAGAGCTCCTAACTTGCCACCATTCCAAGCTAACTGGCTGTGCTCGAATGGCACAGGCAAGTCTGGGAGTGAGCACCCTCTGACCTAAAAGTTTTAATGACTGTTGGATGCTGGGAGAGCTGGTTTCTATTTCAGGGAGCTTTGTACAGTGGTTGACATAACCACACATCTGGATGGCTCTTGGGAATTGGCAGACTCTTCAAGGAAGGAAAAATGTCAGAAAGTCATCCCAGATGCTGCTCTGAGGAATCTTGTTTGTCTAATTAGATCCTAGGCTAGCACACCTGGCAGAATTTTAGAGGCAGGGGATAATGACCCTTGCCGTTTAAAAGATCTCTTTCTATGGCAACCCACAATGCTTTTGTCAATTTGAGAGCTTGTTAGCATCACGTCTCTGGCTTATCTTTCCCTGATAAGTGAGTTTTCTTTTCTTCTGGAATGCAGACTGGCAGCATGCCAACAAGAATTGAAATCCATTTCAGAACAAAGGAGGAAATGTATATATGCTTTTCTCTTTCATTTATTTTGTTCAGCTGTTATGCCAATCAGATATTCATACTTCTTGGACTTGTGTGAGCTAACTTTTCATTTTTTCCTTTTCTCACAGAGAAGTGTACTTTGATTGTATTGGTGTCCAAGTACCTATGCTGGACTTTGAACTTGAAGGCATTCAAAACATCCCCAAATGCAAATGCATGATGATGTACTCCACAAAAGCAGTTGTTTACGTACTCCACACACAGAGAACTGTGAGCTCCTGCTCATACACAAACATGCTCTGTGCCTGATGCCTATTAAGACTGAGGGGTTCCTAACTGACATAACCTTCTTTTCAGAAGAATAAAATAGAAGGTTACTGAGTCTACGAGCTAATCTGTCTAATTAGATGCCTCTGAGCAAAATGCATAAAATTTGCATTAATTATCTTAACATGCAAAGAATAGGACACAGGAAGGAAAAACTCAAGGAAATTTGCATTTTGATGGGGAGGAGGAGACTTGGGGGCTATAATCCAGAAGTTCTGTTCCTTTTTTATGTTTTGCAACTACACTTAAGAGGAGATTCAGTGTGGTGCCTGATGTCAGCAAAGAAAGACTGCATGCTTGGCTTTGCAAGCAGTTCTTCCAGTCTTATCTGAACTGGTATGTGCAGAAGCCATCAAACCGCACCTACGAAGCTTTACTGGGAATGGGGCTAATCCATTTCAGGTATGACCTCTAGGTGGCACTGTTGTATTTATTGTAAGAAGCCCTTTAGCTAGCTACCACTCTGCTATTTTAGAGGGAAAAGAAAAGAGAAAATAATAAAAGATAATTATAGTCTTTGTATCCCCCTCACCTCCTAATATCACAACCCACCCTGCTTTGGCACAACTTCTCCATGCCACCCAATGGACATTGTATGTTGTTAACTTAAAGGATTAATTTAAAAATCATTGTTTACTTATTTCCTTTGCTTATGTGTATACATACCAAGTTAGGGATAAGTCATTTAAGAGGTTAAGTGCTCAATATAGTATTTGCCTCTTCATGTTTTACTTACTCTCTATTGTTCCCCCACTCCTTTGGCCTCCCAGTTCTCCCCTTCTATGCTGCTGCCATCCACATCCTGTGGGGTCGTTGCTAAGGGCCCTGGTCCTTGGGCCTGGACACCCTGTCTGGTAATGGAGTCAGGGCTGGAATGAGCATCCTGGCAGATCTATGACAGGGAAGATGGCAGCCTGACTGAAATGCAAAAGAAGTGTGGGAGGAAAGTAGACTGGTGCTTTTCCCATTTCCCTCTTTCAGGCAGTCTAGAAAACTGGTTTCCTCCTGGGTTGACAGGTTTGGGCCAAGCATGAGAATTATATTGTGATGTCTAATTAGAGGTGGTAAGGTTAAAGTGAGGAAAAGAAGAGCTCATTCAGGAATTCTGCCTTGGTTTCACCAGTGATGAAATGGAACATCGCACTGAGCCATTAGGCAAAGCTTTGGGGACCATACCAGAGGTATTTCTACAAAAAATTGATAGTCTCTTCAGGAGATAGAAACTAATTCTTCAAATATCATTCCATATAATGAATAAGAGGGGAAGGAATGGGCACTTGGGCAGCACTGGGAAGTGTGTGAAGACTTTTCTCTGCCCCTATCAATGGTCTCATTACTGCCTCAGGTGTTTTGTTTGCTTGTTTTTATACCTCTGGCTCCCCTGGGTCAATACTGGTCCATTTGGTGACTTGTTCAAGGTCACCGAGTTTGGGACAGAGTCAGGTCTTAAAACCAGGTTGTTTAACTCCAAGTTCTACTCTCACTAGATAGTTGTTTTATTTTTAGTCTGAATAAATTCTTCAGTTGTGGAAAGCAATATTCAAGTCTAAATGATCAACATTTGCCTTACTTGCCACCCAAGAATCAAATCAAGATATTATGCTTAGGGCAAAGTAATAAAAAGGCAGCAGTCTTTTTTTTTTTTTTTTAAATGAAAATTCTGACTTTATATTGACTTGAGAAGCAATAACCTTAGGGCTTATTCTCTGTTCACTTTTTGATTTTGCTGTGGTTTGGGGGGGGGTGGTGGTTATCATTTTATTCATTTGGCCTTAATGGTACTCTCTGTAAAATAGGTTGAATAACCCTTATTCAGGTCTTGGACATCTTGGTAAAATAAATCAATGTTTTATGAGTCACTCAGGGGCCAGGGAATGAGAGATTAAAGATAAGCATTCATTTTTATCATTGTTGTAGTAGCAATTTATGAAGACCAAATCTTAGAGAATCGTGTAAGAACATATGATTTTCTCTTTCTGATTTTCTCTTTGAGTTTTGTAAAAGTTTATAATGGATGAAATAGTACTTAACAGCTTCATAAATCGAACTGTTACTCATGTTTAAATGGTCTTCACTCTTATTATCTTAACTAATGAATTTTGCCAGGCATCTCTGTGATAGCTGTATGATTTATAAAGATTATATTTACTTTTTCTCCTTATAAGAACCTAATGAGACCAAATTGGTTGCATGTAATCAGACACTGGCCTTTTTCATCTCTTCGGGTTTTATTTACGCAAGCTTATTAGAGCAAACGTACTGAGTAATGTGCAGTGATAGCTAGGTTTCGCCTAATGATCCCAAACAGCCACCACAGAATGCAGATAATGAAATGACAGGTTGATTACAAATGCAAGGAGAAAAGTAAATGCACTCAGGGCCCATTTCAAAAATCCTTACCTAGCATAACACCCATTAACATGTTTTCAACCTAAGAACATCTACTTGTACAGAAACCTGGAATGAGACTGTAATACATATCTTTTAAAATGAGGGTTGAATTCTTTGTTTTCCAGTAGAATTGGGTTGAAGAATTAGGTACCAGTGACTGTACACAATGATAATTGTGGTGATACCAAATCTTTGATAGCCCATCACTTCATGATGAGAAAATACACAAGGAAGTTCACAGGGCATGCATGGAAATAATTAATTAATGATGTATAAGTAAATGATAAATGGATAACAATAAAAAGAATAAATAAAAATAATATCCATTAAAATAATTATCCATCAATAATATCCATATTTTCCTTTTGGAATCTCTTTAATAGAGTCATAGCTTCATACTACCAGAAATGAAAGAATCCATGTTAGAATTTAACACATGTAAACCTTCCCTCAAAGACAGGTTAGATAAGCACATGAAGACACTGCTGGATCAGGTACCTAACAGCACCACGGTGCCGTGCCTCTCCTCTAGCTTTGCTTGCTCTGAGTCCAGAGCATCTTCTTCCTTTTCTTGTTATGATGTTCCTTTCTTGTACCAAAAGAGAAATTTGCTGTATTTTCTGCAGTAGAACACTGAGCTGATTTTTAAAAGTATGACTTAGAAGGCCCTTAGGGAGGAGGGACAGCTTTATTCTTTCCCCAGATGTCAACCTTAAATGTTTCCAGTTCTCTGTAATGTTCTCTTCTATAATGACTTGGTCATTCATAAAACTTTCCCAAACCGTGTTTGAAGCCATTTATACGTTTATTTCCTCTCTGAACCACCTGCTGATATAATGCATTTGGTAAATTTATTATCCTTTGGGTGAACAACTTCCTCTATAAAGTGTCAAAAGGTGTCCCGTCATAGTAGTAATTTGAGATTTGGCAACTCAATCTGTTTTCACCTTACTCGTGTTATTGAAGACTTTATAGACCTTGGACCTCCAGTTGGTTTGCGAAACATTCTCTTTAGGCTATCCCACTAAGAGAGCAATATTTGGGTCATTTACTTTATTTTACTTTATTTACTCAGGCCTTTGCTCTCTAAGTTTATTCCCTTTACCTAGACTAGTCTAGAATAACCTAAAGTAAAAGTTGATAGCAGATACAGAATTAGAGGCCACAAAATATAGGATGAAGAAATCAGGCTTAGAGAAGTAAGGTGACTTGCTCAAGGTCACATTATTAGTTATGGAGAGATCTGGATCAGAACTGGACACTCGGACTGCCATTCTTTCCAAGACTGTTGACCACTATATATCTATTTTTTTAACATGTGGTCAAAAAAAATATCAAGAGTAAAATATAATTAGGCTATTCTTGTCTTCAGTGCTTCTCCATTCTATTATGTCTCCCATTCTGATGAAGGTGTTCTGACTCCTGGTCATACCGGCCAAACACCCAGAGTCTTGTTGCTACTCTTGGTCCATTCCAGGCCACTGAATGCACCAATATAATCTTTATGGGCTGTATCTCTCGTAGCCCCTATTTGACCCTGGCTCCTTGCTCCTTTCCTCAGTCCCATCAACCTGTTAGGTGGCTCCTGCATTCAGACTTCCTAGTCTGGTACCACCTGTAGCCATGGGACTCTGGGTTTATCATTCAATTTGCATACACCATTTCCAGAGGTTGAATTCAGGACCTCAGATTCATAGGTTGCCTCTCTCCCTCATATTACAGTTACAGCTACAGTGAATGTTGTGGGGGCACTGGAAACCATAATAGTCCTATGAGGAAGATCATTTGGTCTTTATCAGAAGGGTCTTTATTATTGTCTATCACTTTTAGATATTGACCATGTTGCAACTGGTTCTTAACCCTTGGTTCTGAACCCACACTGCATATAGGCTACAGCTCAGTCATTTTGATACTCTCAGTCCTTAGGGACTGTCCTCCAAAGGAAATGCATGGAGGTTGAAAATGGCCATCGATGTGACAAGACACAAATCTCAGGAGTGCATGAGGGTAGAATAAGAGGGCCCTTAAAGGCAAAAGCACTCTAGAAAGGATACTTGGAGAATGGAGCAAAGCACCAAAGCAGGATTCCTGTTACACATTGTAGTTTATTGTTCATTTTTTATTACATCTCTTCTCCTATAGTTTCTGGCTCATGTCTTTCCCATTTTGTTTTGTTTTACAGTTTTAATCTCTTTCCTGTGCTCCTCCTTTTCTACTTCCTGCAATGTCCTCTTAAGCACATTTCTTCTTGAAATGATGAGCAATTTTTCTGTGTCACACTGCCCCAGAGAAAGCTTCCTCTTGCTTTCTTCAATTCTTTGCCTATTTTAGCATGCCTTTGCATGTTCTCACATATGCCTATGTTCTTACAGTTTACTGTGCTGTTTGGGATTCTGAATTTGAAGCAAACGTTCACTCCTTTTGTGTTCAGAGTCTATAGGATGCTATTTCAGGACTTGGTGTCTCTTCTCTTTCCATATAAAATATTAGCGCCTGAAAGAAATTATTCCCCCAAGTTCTTACATTTATGAGCATCTTGTAATAACAATAGTAGATGTTATCTTCTTTATATTACTTTGAAGATTGCAAAGTATATCTGCAGGGCTTTCCTCATGTAGCTGCTGGACCTGCCTGCCTATATAAAGCTTCAGCACCTGATGGTTCTGCCCCTCTTATGATTGCAAATGCATGGGCAGGGATGCCATTATTTCCTCCTTTCCAAACCTCACCCCACGATTGAAAGATGCTCTGCCAGCTGTGGACAACTACTTTTCTGGACGGGCTTGTAAAATTCTGCCTTTAACTCAAATATTCCCAGTACATATTTACTGTAATTTAAAGAAACACAATCATAAAAACTAGAATTTACAGAAACATATTATTTGTAATACAAAAGGACTTATTGCAGCACATTCTCTAATAGCAAACTCCTCAGTCTACACATTATTTTTTATCTCGTTAGGTAATTTACTTAAAAAAAATGGATGAATTTGACCCGGGGTCATATTATTGCGTAGAATAAGAACACCTGGTTCTTAGAGACTATTGCCCTGGTAGTATCTCTTGTAATCATATAGTTAAGTTACATGTAAAGCTGACTTTCTCATTGTCAGAAAGGACAACAATTTAGGGAAATGGAAACTATCTGGGGCTAGGTAGAGAGAGGGTAGGAGCCGTGTTGTTGTGGGTTTTAGCCCAGAACCTATAACTTGAAAGGAAATTAGACACAGACATACACTCCAAACGCCCTCATTTTTTCCTGTTGGGAATTGGGCACAGCACTGACCTGCAGCCCCAGAAGGATACTGAGTTTGCCTTTGGACCTTCCTTACCCGTCCTGGGACCATCATCCTAATGTCTGAGACTCGATCTATGCCCACTGGGTACCTTTCCTTGTGGCCAGCCATCCTTGCCCCCCAAGGAATCCAACAGCAGTCTTCCTCGCTGGCCCACGCAGGCCCAGCGCAGCCTCTGGACACACTGCACACCCGCTCTCCTCTGAAGGCAACAGCGACCTCTCAGCCTCTTCTCTCTCCTCCTCTTGAAAGCCAATTTCCTGCTTCAATCTTATTCTTCTGAATAGAAACACGGAGCTTGCATGGGGAATGAGAAACTACTGTATCATAGGAAGCAATCACACAGAACACAAAAAGCCATTCAAAGTAATTAAACTACTCCCATCCCCTTTTCTATATTTCTTTTCAGCTCCGCACTGATGGGCTGTTTATCTTTGCCACCACAACAGCCGCAGCCGCAGCGGTGGAGGAAACGGCAAGCCATTTTCTGCAAAGGCTCATGCCGAGAGGGCAGAATTAAGACAAACACTTTCATTCTTGGCTGCCAAAGCGTTTTAGCTTCTGAAAAGCAAGGGAAGCGTCGCCATCACCTCTGTAAGAAAATAAATAAATAAATAAAGGCCCGGGAGGGGGTGGGTGGGTGGTGAGAGAAGCTTCTGGGTGATTTTCCACTTGTCAGAGGAAGGGGGGCGGGGCTAGGGAGGGATGGGAGCTCATTATCTCCTAGTCCCTGGAAGCTTTTGTTCTCTTCAGCTGTGGAAAGGAGGTTGCAGCACAGCTCCCAGCTGTGCACAAGCCTGCCCAGGATCTAAGGGGAGTGTCTGTGGCCACGAAGTCACTCCAGAGGGCCCTGCTCCAGGGAGGGGACAACTGGGCAAGGAGTGGGAACTCAGGCTTTGACTTAGCAGGATTGAGTTAACAGGGTGCCCGGTTTTAATAGCTACTGTTTACCGGTGGCTGCAGAGAAACCGAGGATGCCACCACAAGGCTGTTAGTTCCCCTTCCCGCTCCTTGTCCAGGCCCCAGCCTGGGTGTGGCAGCTACTGCAGAGAGTGGGCATCTTCAGGAGCGACATGGTGGCTTAAAGTTGGAGAGAAAGAAAGGAAGAATTCAGAGTGACTCAATAGCACCTCCTCTTCCATTAGCCCAATGTCACAAATGGGCCTGGAAAGTGATTTCCTTGTGTGGAAATCTGTGTTTCTTCCCAGAGGTAGTGTTGGGACGTTGATGAGGAACTTTGCCTAAGAAAGGGCTTCTGAGCTGTTGAGAAGTGAGCCACTCAAGTCAACAAACAAGAGGTGTCACAAAGGACTTAGGTGCAAAATGTCAGGACAACAAACTGAAGCAGGCTGGGCTGCTTAGAACATAACCTCCTTGCAGGGACCTCACCTGACCAACCCCTGAGCACCAGGGGTGCTGCTACCCTTTTTGGGTTTCTTGCATCTAATAGAGAACTTGCCCAGAGTAGAAATTTTGTAGGAGATTCTTCACAAAATGTCAGCTCAAGCTACTCACACCATCCCAAATCTATTTGAGTTCCAGGTGACCTGCATTCCTTTCTAGGGACACCTAGCTTCCACTGCAACTCTGGGTTTGTTGGAGTGGATTTTACTTTTTACTTCCTGGTTTAGGAAATGCCAATTTCAGCGAAGTCCCAGGGACCCTATAGCCATTTCTTGCATGGCCCCACCCCATCCCCCACCCCTGCCCCTGCCTGGAGTTGCCTGTTTGGTTTAATCTGGGCACTGGCACTCAGCCCATTCCCCACTGACAAACCTGCAGTATTCAGCACTTGTTTTGCATCTGTCATTATCTTTTGTATGCAAGGAAGTTTAATGCGCAATAAATGTAAATGGGCAATGTATATTCTGTGTTTTATTAACTCTCAATTGAGCCTGTTGTTGCCAGCCAGGGCTCTGCCTTGCCAGAACTCATCAGTGAGATTTTCAGTACTTGGTTTCCTTTGCTTGCTCCATCTCATTTCTGAAAGATGCTTTTATCCCAGGTCTATTTCTGCAGAGGCCACTGTGCCCTCTGGCTCTCATCCACACTTCAGATGGTGAGGTCCTCTGGAATGGTTTACTCTGTCACCCAGACTTGGGGGAAGGGTGGTAGTGGAGAAAAGTCTCTTGTCACCTGTCATCTATCTTATGTGTGAATATTTCAACAGATGGAGAATGGTGAAAATAATTCCTGAATTTAGGTAAAATCAAATATTGTTGCCTAGATAGGATCATTAAATCCTTTCTCCCCATTTAAGACATTTTTAAAAGGACTTGGTTTTGCAATAATTTCATTCACTTTGCAAAAGTGTTCAATATGCTAAATGAAAATGATAATTCAATTTATTCTCTCAGTAGGATTCCTTGTAAGGTACAAGGGAGGTGGGGCAATACCTACTGAAAATTAAATTGAGTCTGTGGGGACAATGACAAAAGATCCTGGGTTTCTTGATTCTTAGGCAAATAAAATATGTTGATGTTCACAGGTCATGGAGGTTAATATGCTTCTGTAAGTACTCACCTTACTCCTCAGTGTTGTTTCAAGTTATGAAGACATATATTAATACCTACGTGGGGGTGATAATTTAGAGTAATAAGTCATCAAGAAACATGTTCTTATATTATCTCAGAGACTTAGCCAGTGACATTCCTGGTTTGGGAATGAGAGTATCAACAATTGCATGTTGGATACCAGGGCAGGGGACAGTGTGCTGAGAGAGCACATTGTCAAAATTGTGGGATGCTGGGATGACTTTAAATATTCCAGAGCTGTAGGTATATTCCAGAAAGTGCTCAGAAAATTCACACACACACAAAATACAAAGGTCTAGTTTTCCTCTGTCTAGACTTTCAGGTATTTCTGGTGGGGCAAATTTCTTTAAAGTACATTTATAATATGTAATGGACTGAGTACCCCAAGAAAGAGAAGTAAACAACTTAGACTTGTTTACGAGCTTCATATGGACTTATTTAGGAACAGCTGCTAAGGACAGATGTTCACAACAGCTGCCAAGAGATAACGGGCGGTGACACCCTCAAGAAGAGTATTTAAGGAGCAGGTCAGAGTAGTGAAATCAGAGGCGTTCTTAGAGACTGGCTTGAATATAACCTTGCTGGAGGCTACTCTTTCAGAGGGTAGCTCGCTGCTTTCTTTTAATTTCACCTGCTCTTTAGCCTTCCACCTCTGGACAACCTTAACAACATCTTGCATTGACCATCTGGACTTTGGGCCCTTGAACTTAGAGACTTCCCCAACCAAGAGTCTTCCAGTTCAGTGGAAGCCCTGACAAAGATGATGTGCCCAAAGACTTTGGTCAAAGGTACTTTGGGTTCACTTCCTGTTTGGTTTTGAGTGTTAGCATGACAGGGATAATAAAATTGTCTTTGAGAGCCAAACTTTGATTGAGCCTGTTAATTATGTTCACGGCACCTGGGCATTTCCCTGTGTTTGCTTTTGTGTGAGTGATTCTAAATTTTTCCGACTGAATACTAAGGAAGTAAGGTAGGCTAGAGATATCAGGCAATTTGGAGACTTAGGATTGCTGGAACTATCCAGCCTGAGTCTGAAGACCTGAGAACCAAGACACTGTTGGTCTTAACCGAGTTTGAGTGCGAAGACTGTAGACCATTGTCTCAGCTTGAAGACAGTCCTACATGAAGAGAACATTCTCTTTTACTCTAATAAGCTTTTAACAGATTGGATGAGGCTGACTCACATTAGGGAGGAGACGATCTGTTTTACTCAGTTTACCTCCTCAAATGTTTATCTCATCTGAAAACTTCCTCACAGATACCCAGAATAATGTTCAACCAAATATCTGGGCACCTTGTGGCTCAGTTGAGTTGACACATAAAATTAATCATAAGGACATTGTGAAGGTTTACATCTACATGTCAACTCTTCAGTCTATATTAAAATCCCTGGAAAATAATTTCTTAAAACTGACCAGATCCACATTAGGGTGATATGATCCAATAAGTGTGATGTTAAAAACATCCTAAAGAGTTGACTGTTTCAAAGAGATGGGATACATTTTAATCTGCTCTAGCTTACCCAACTCACATTTACTCTGCCAACATCTCATATTATTTCTTATTATAAATTCATATAATTTGAACAAAGTTGAAACAGTGCCCAGGGTTCAGGATGGAATATGGCTCTACTAATCCTGTCAGTGCACATTGGACTCTCCTGTACACATTTGGGAGCAAGGTTGTCATGGAAGAAGTTGCCATTGGTCCTGAATCTAATTATTACAGGCTCTAGCATTAATAAGTGCAAATGTAGCTTTGCAGAGCCAAGAATACAGCCTTCAATCTGTGCCTAGGCTTAAAATCACCAGCACCTTCAGATGAAACGGACTCTTCATATCACTAGTATTGCCATTTTGGAAATGTCAATGGTTACTGAGTGTGTCCCATGGAAGGCTTTGGTTTTGAAAAATGAAGTAAAAAAACTGACATTAACTTTTTAGAGCCCTTTATGTCTTCATATGAACATCTCTTAGGATTATTTTAAGCTTTTCTGGCAAATGAACACACCTCTGACTATCGGTTATTAGTAGATTATACAAACAGAGAACCAATGAAACTAATAGAAACAGAAAAGCTTCATCAAGCAACCACTTAGATTCTGGGGAAAGGATTAGGAAGCAGTGGATAGCAGAGAATAGGCAACACAATAATCAGATAATCAGTTTTTTAAATTTCTCCTCCCCTCACCCTAGTGAATTTATAAATGTGTGAGCAGATTTCTATGAAACCAAAGCAGCCAGCTGACATGGTCAATTCAGTCAATTAGCACTGGCTCCTTTTCAGGCTTGTTCTCAGAGGTGCATATAAATTATGCAGGGTTGGCTACAGGCTTTTGGGCAGGTAAAATGTCTGTGAGAAAGAAGTCTCTTTCTCGAAAATATGCTAGGTTTGCAGTTCCTCAGGCTGTGCAGTTTCCTGCCATTGTAGGGGTGGAATGGAGATGAATTTCTTTCTGGTTTGAAACCACCACAATTTGGAATCACAAGAGAATGGACCCAGTGATTGTGAAACCAGCTGTTGGCTCTTTTCAACCAGCCAGAAACTTAGAATATGAGTAAAATAGCTGAAATATATATATATATATATTACACACCAATCCTGCATACTTTTAAACCTGAAAGTAATGATTTGTTACTACGCCTAACCTTATTTTCTTCAATCACATGTCAATTTACTCTCATTTGTATTCCTTTATAATTTTGTACTTCTTATCATTATTGCTTCTATTTCTTCAACCAGAAATTCTAATTATTTGAGCATTTGTCTTATCTCATTTTACTTCATATATCCTTTTTATATGCAGGAAAGTTCATATTTATCTTCTTATAATATCCAGTCCTATATTCCAATGAATTATATACATGTTTTACAAATGAGTGAATGAATAAATGAATGTATAACCAACTCAGTTTGCACTGTAGTAGACAGCATGTAGAACAAAAGGATCAAATGAATTCATGAAGAAATAGTACACTCTAAAAGCTGGTAGTTAAATTTAAATGTCAAAAATCACTTTTTAAAGCCAAGAAAGATTTTCCCTATGGTATTTAGAGAGGCCTTCCTATTCTCGAAAATGCTGGACTAGCAATTCATTGCCTACACATTTACATAATGTTAAGAAAAAAAATCCAAAATTTTAACACTTTGCCCTAAATCATTTGGCTTGCCAAAAATCTCCTTTATTGCATGTCTTAAATTTTGTCTTGTGAACTATGTCATGTTTACAAAAACTCTATAAAATATATATATCTAGTTTAATCATAATAATATAATAAACATCATTATACCTATGTCTAGGTTAAGAAATAAACTATTACCTTAGAAACTCTGTGCTTTTCCCACAGACATCTCTCTACAAATCCCTATCTTCTCCTCATAGACACCCATTAACTATTGAATGATAATTCCCTGGCTATTGTTTCTATTTTTAATTTCTTTTCTTTGTACTTTATTCAGTACATATCTGCAAATAGGCAGCAAACAGTGTATTTTGTAGTCCTTATTTTATAAATTATACATGATCATTTTCTTGGAGGACAAGATTTAATATCAAATATCTCAAAATGATTTCCCAGACTGAATGGAATTTGATTTCCAGATTGTACTATATTTACATAGTATCAGAAGATTTGAATAAAAATTTCAGTATTTCCATGGAGTTTAAAGCTATAATTGTAAAGTTTATACAAAGTAGCACAAGTCAAAAAGAGCCAAGAGCTCCTGAAAAAGTGGGAAAAGCGATATGTGGGAAGAGTATCTTCCATTTCCATAACAAACATCAAAATTTATATGAATCTGAAACAATTATGACTGGTGGCACTGGTCAGAGATTGATATGTAGGCCTATGGAACAAGATAATTAAGTAGAAACTGACTTATGATTATATGGAAACTTGATGTACAGCAGAAGCTGCACTGCAGACCACAAGAAAGAAAAATGATCTAGCAAACCATTATCCATATGGGCCAAAATAAAATTGGATCTCTACTTCAAACCCTACATAATAATACATGCCTATTGAATTAAAGATGAATGTAAAAGTTAAGAAAGTCAAACCTATTAACATTTTAGAAGAAAATATAAGAGAATATTTTTTATCAACTCTGGCTGTGAATGACTTCTTTCACAAGATGAATAAAAAAAGCACAAGCATAAAGGAAAAGGTTGATAAATTCAACTACATTAAAAATAAGAACTTCTATACATCAAAAGACACCATAAAGAGACAAACCATAAACTGAGAAAAGATATTTGCAACAAATATAACTGACAAAGATTTAGTATCCTGAGCATATAAAGACCTCTGATGAATTGTTAAACAAAAGGAAAACAACTAAGTTTAAAAATGGGCAAAAGACATGAATATAAATTTCATTGAAGAGAGAACCTGTAACCCATAAACATATAAAAAGATGTGAACATTATTAGTATTCAGTGAAATGCAAATTGAAATTATAATGAGACTTCATTTTATGTTTACCAGATTGGCAAAAGTTATTAAAAGGTTTCTTTCCACCAAACATTTGTGATAATGTGGAGAAATAGGTCAGGATATTTTCCTCCACTATTATGGTATTGTAAACTCATGCAATACATTGTGATGCTGTTAAAACAATATATTGTTTTGCCTTGTTAATAGAAATAAAGAGATAGCAGTGAAATCAGCAGTCCTGGGAGTTATCACAAGGTGCACTTAGATGTCATACTGTACTGAGAACACAGGGGGACTGGGGTTAATTCTTTGCTGGGACAAGGCTCAATGATTCTTTCAAAGCTTGGGGTTTTTTTCATGGATCGATTTGTTTCTTAGGAAAATAGTTGAAATTCCATCAATCTTGGAGAACTTTGGTGTTAAGAACTGATTTGTATAGTTAATCATGACATAGATTAACCATCCACACCTTTTTTTTGGGGGGTGGTGTACTTGTGGGCTGTATAAAGTTGAAGTGGGAGCCACCTCAAGGTTGTCTTGTCTAAAAGCCCTAATCAACTGTGCCAAAATGAGAGGGCAGTTGTAACACCTAACTCATGGGTTACAGAGACTAGGGGGGTACTGGCTAGAATCCAAGTTTTGAATTAGCCATCCTGAGTCAAACACAACAACCTCTTAAAACACAGTGATGAGATTCTGCATGTCAAGTGGCATATAGCATAGGAACAAAAAAGACTTTAAAATGTCTTAGAATACATAGGATCATAGTTCTTATATTAGTAGCAGTGGTTTGGGTACTATTACTCTTGTGAGCCTTGTGTCTATGGTAGAACAAATTTTAAAAGTGATTGTGTAGATAATTTAATTCTATTATTCCTGATGTCATTGGGAACTGTGATTCTTCATATGGATGGAGAATGGATATAGAAATGTACATTAGGAGAGATTAAGCAAAAATGTTGAGGTCTGAATTTGAAGTGATATTGCAATGAGTGTACCCTTCATGATATATTTTGTCTTGAAACTTTTTTCTTGGTTCTGTCCATGGAAGATGCCTAGAAAGAATGATCAATTCGGCAGCAATGTGCAGATTGGTATCTTAAAGTACTATTTCCCATGAATGGGAATCAGAGAGCCTTGAAAAGAGGGCTGAGAAAGAAAATATACAAGATCAACTTGGGAAATTTTGTCTGGGTAGAGAGCAAGGCAATTATCAAGACCATTGGGGTTTTATTAAAAGGTTTCAGGTAACACCTTTAGTTTAGCCAAATCAGGAATAAATGAACATCAATATGGATAACTATAATGAATTTATATATGCATACAAAAAATCCATGAGGTTTCCAGGAGTTTACAATGATCTTGAGAAAGCAAACAGTAGTGTTCTTTGGGGGAAAATGCTAGCGGATACACCTATCATTTAGAAAACTGGTGTAGAGAAGAAAAGAAGTCAGCATTTATACTGCCATTCTCATAAACTATATAACTGAATAATTAAATAGTAGATATAGGAAATTTAATCTTTATAGATATATGCCTGGTAACAAATGAAGAAGTGATCCAATTAGAAAAACTTTATTTGGCTTCACTTTGAGCTGTCTATGTTACTGAATTGTTCAGTATGTGCAAGAAAACTCAACCATCAGAAAGAGAATTAGAGAAAATTATTGAAATGGAAGATAACTTATTCCAATGTGTTTTTTGATTGTTCATATATCATTTTTTAAATGCACTCTTTCATTTTTTGTGTCCTAATGCTATCTAAGAAGTGATCTTTTATACTAAATATTTCTAGGATTAATCTAGATTGTGTCCTCAACTTCTGGTATCTCTGAGTAAACAAGACTGGTCATGGATGGTTCAGAATTAATTCAAAAACATTAAATTACGTCATATTGTGATTGAGTTTAGAAAAAGCATCTGCTTATTTGAATGAAGTGGATATTAATTCTACAATTAAGGTGGAATGTCTTTCACTCCCAAGCAGATATTAATGTCATCTCTGCTCAAAAATCATTGCCAAACTTCTCACAAAATAAAATTACTCACTAAGTTCTAATTTGTCATAAGTATCATGGATTCCTAGGGACCAAATTCCAGAACTGCTGGCATGTAGCCTGAACCAGCTAGAGGTTCTCTTTTATCCTATAATCCAGTAAAATGCTCCATCTTTGGTAAATGAGTCAGAACAACACAATCAATGTGCCATGTGTTGATTTCTAAAGGCTGACTCAATTGCTGGGCTTTTTGTGTAGTGATGGTGGCTGCAAAATGAACATCTTGTCTTTTAGTTTGGAGGCTATTCAGTCTAGATGCCAGACTTCTAGAAAATTCACTGAATTGAATCATCCTCTGCCACACCTATATCTTATTGTTCATCCTCCGCCACACCTATATCTTACCAAAGTATCTGGAACATCTTTTGTTTCTTGCTTGCTGTGTTTCATCTGCATGACATCACCAGGAAAGTGGACCTGCATGATGTTTGGTGAAATAGTGATATAATCAAAGTCCCTATGAAAAAAATTATGGCAAAAGTTTAGGTAGTTGATGTGAGGCTGACTCAAAAGTGAAAGTAACCCACTTCTGGTGATTTCTGCTTTATGCTTTAAAAAATAAAGCATTTTCCAGATCAACACTGCATACCAGGTGCTCCAGTACACATATGTGTTGTTTTGCCTCAGTAAAGAGACCCCATCTGGAACAGCAGATTAATTTTATGATAATTTACTATCCTTCAAGACCCATCTGCCTTTTGTACAACTCGAACCAGAGAGTTAAGTAGGGAAGCTAAGTACCACTACTCCTGAATTTTTCAAATTGTTGATAGTGGCACTAATATTTGCAGCTCTCTGGGGATTTGGTTTTGGCTCTGGTTTATATTGTGGTAGGAGATGGGGAAGTATGTCCTTTTGGTGCTTTCTAAGCACTAGTCCTCACCCCATAGCCAGGAAACCATGCAGGTATTATGCTAGTTGCTGAGAATATCTATTTCACTGTTCTTGAGGAATTAAGCATAGCATGGATTTTCAGATGAACTGGATCTATATGAAATAGATTAGTATCAAAATTTATTATCAAACTCAACCTTTGGAATTGAGGGAAAATGAAGTCATCAGATCTTACCAAATATCTTTATTCAGCTTCTCAGGGTACTACTTTTCCCCAGTCTTTGGCATAGAAATGTGTTGAAACTGCAATTAACCCATGGGGTATCTAGTTTCCTGTGGAAGTAGAATTTCAGTTGCTGTCAGGACTGTGGCCAGAAGACATGAGATACATTTAAAACATAGAATAGTTTCAACACTACTATAGCTAGTTATTTTGATTATGTTTGAACTGAGTATTAAAATCTTAATTGTATCATTTCCCTCCCTTTCTCCTTTACTCCCTCCTTCTCTCCTTCCTTCCATCCTTCTTTGGTTTGCTCAGCCTCCTATTCCTGCTGCTAGTCATCAGTACCTATAGTAAGTGCTCCTTAGTGCTTTAAAGTTTTGGCTTCACTAAGCTCTTCATTCAGGTGAACTCAGGTAATAACTTAAGCAATTACTTTTGTCATTGTGTGTTATAGAATGCCAATATCTCATCCTTCAAGGCTAAACAGATATTCACTGGCTTCAAAACTCTACCAGTTTAGGTAACTAATAAAAATTCTCATTTCCTCGAGGTCCTATTATCTGCAAACTTTTCAGTTATAAATTATTTTATAAATCAGGTTTCTTAGGGTAGAAAACAGAATCCATCCTTGTTAGTTTAAGTACTAAGTGATTTAATAAACATATTAGTTAACTTGCAGGATTTACTGGATAGGCAGGAAATCAAGCTTGAATATTGCACAATGAGAGGGTATTTGGTGGTAATCGAATGAGTACTCTATAACCAAAACCCTCAGCCTCCACATCAATTGTTCTCTAGTCTCGATTTATCTTCTTCTTGCCCTTTATCACATAACAAATATTATACATATGTATATATTACATTATTATTTTGATGGTTACCCAACTTCACTCACTAAAATAAGAGTAGGAAATCTTGTTTTCTTCACTGCTGTATACTCAGTACCTAGAAAAGTACTTGGCCCTCCTTTCTCCCTCACCTCCTCGACAGGGGTTCCTCCTCAAGAGTACAGAGGCTTTAGCAAGTAAGCACTCAAGCTTTGGAGGTTCAGTCAGACTGCAGGGTGCCCCAACATTGCATAGTGTTAATGGGTGTCCTCCCTGAGCCTTATCCTGTCAGAGAAGGGCTGTGGCTTCCTTCCTCAGCAATTTGACACACTTCTCAGCTCTATTTTCTGGGTTTTAGGGAAGATGACAACTTGGGGGGAAGCAAGAGGATGGACACCACTTCTTTCCCAAAGAAGTTTTTAATTTTTTTTTTTTATATAGTAACTTTGGGAGGATCCCTGTGTTCCCACCACTCTGCCCAAACCCGGCATATCTGGGGTGTGGGGGCTGTTAAACCTTCCTATGTGCCCAGGGTAACTCTTCTAGAAGGTCAGAGTTAAGTTGGACCAGGCTCAGTCCTGGACCTTCTTAAGCATTATGACTCCCAGGAAAAGGACTGGCTGGGGGTGGGGTGGGGAGGAAGGGTTTGCTCACCTGTACCCTGCTTCAACTCCCTACCCCATATTTCATTGGCAGTTAGACTCCCAGAGATTCTGAGCCTGGGGTTTGGGGAGTGGGTACAGGCTAGAGCTGTCTGAATTCATCCTTCAGGGGCCTCTCAGCCTGTTTCCTGAACGTCTTGGTTCTCTCCTTTCTACTCACCTTATTACCACTTGTTCCAAGTACAAGGGAAGCCTACCTGCCCCTCATCATTCCACACAGGAAGGCCAAGGCCTCCGCTGAGTGGAGTGCAGAGTGGAGAGTCCCCGTCCTTGTCCAGACTATGGGATTTGGGACTGTGGTTGGTTATTGTCAGGAAAACGGGGTGGGAACTCATCTTGAGGATTTAGAGTGAGAGGGTTAATAACAACATCACTGGGGACTCCAGGGTTGGGGCATCCTCATGACCTGGGCACAGGTAATCTGGGGGTGCAGATGGGGAACTAAATACTTGAACTCTACTCTTCAGCCCCTCCACCCTCCATACTTACCGAACCTCCCCTGTGTGGAAGTGGAAGTGCCTTCCCTATTGCACACAGCCAAATGCAGGAAGCCCACTGCAACCCCTTCCCTCTGTGTGTGTCTGAAAATAAACTGAACCCCCCTCAAAAAAGAAAGAAAGAAAGAAAAGTGTTTGACTCACAAGTATGAAATAAATCTTTTGAAATAATGACCAAATAAGTCTTTCATTTTTTGATGATGTTTATATCAAGTAGGGGAAACATATGAAGTATGCTTCATATTTATCAAGCATGAAAACATATGCAGTCTCCTAAATAAAATGTACAAACCATTATTTTCATATCAGAAAATAATCTTTATATTTCATTTTATTTGTTAAATTTTTGTTGTTGTTGGGATTAAAATTAATATGAAAATTAATATGATATAACATTGTCATTAACATTTTTAAAAATTATTTAATGTATTTTTTCTTACAATGTTTGCTTTCTTTCCTAGGTGTATTCCCCATAGAATTTCCATCACCAATTCACCTGTTCACAATCACTATAGTCCCCTGTGCTCTTCCCACCTGTCTTGATCCCAATCCCTCCCACTTCCCTGCAGAATGTCTCTGATTTGTAGTTGTCTGTTAATTTTGGTTTGTTTTGTTGTGAATTTTTTTGTTGTTGTTGAATAACATTTCCATTTTAATCCCGTAAAAGTGTGCAATTCAGTGGTTTAAAGTACATTCACAGTGTTGTGCAAATCATCATCACTATCAAATCCCACAACATTTTCATTACTGCCTCCTGTAAAACCCCACATCCATTAAGAGTTTTTCTTTGTCTCTGTTCCCCCACCAGGTTTTTAAATCTACTGTTTTCTTTTCCACAACCAAAAAATCCTCCAGACCCTTATTATTTCACCTGAGAATTCTACAAATAATGAAACAAAAATAATAACATGACACTATATATCCTTTTTACTGGTTATAAACATTGTGGCTCAACTCCTACTTGATCCCTTCATGCTTTATTTTCTGATGCTGGTGCTGGGCTCTTTGCAACAAAGCTCCAACCTGCTTTGTTGTCTTGCTGCCTATTAGGCTCTGCAAAAGAGAGGAGAGCCTGGATCAAAGACAGTGGGGATAAAAAAAGTAATAGATGAATTAAAAAACAGTTTATAAAACCAAAAGAGAATCAAGATAGTGGTCAGCAGAGAAGTCAAAGTGAAGACCAAGTATGATCTTTGAATATGTGGAGAACTACTAAGGGAAATGATAGGGGGCAGAAACCAGATTAGAATGAGTTTACAAGTAAATGAAAGTACATATGGAGACCCATGGCACTAGCTGGTGCTCCCTGAGATTAAGTGAATAAGTCAATGCTGAGCTTTATCTAGAGTTAACTGCATAAACCATACATTGGCAGTGAAGAACTAAAATATTTGGCTGGGTTATTTACCCTAGTTTCTTTAATGTCAAACTTTAAAATCCTACACAATTATCCTTGGTGATCCAGGCCACCTGAGAATTTTCCATTCAGCTCTGATTTCCTATTAATACAGAGATTTAATCTTATACCACAACAGATGTTTATGCCTCTAAGGGACTCTAACTTTATTTTAATACTTAATTAACAGTGACTAGTAACTGGCTATAGGATTAGATGTCCCAGTCCTTTAAAACAGATTTTAAGTCCAACCTCTTGCCTCTTAGCGGCTTGTGTTTGGGATTTGAGATTTGGCAGGAAGGAAAGTTCTGCTCCTGCAGGTTGTTGCCAGGAAGTAACTTTCATGTGAAACACATTCTCCTCTGTGTCACATCTTATGTTGTGTTGGAAGATCTTGATTTTACACAATGGCTATGGCTGTGTTCTGAATGAGCTTGCAAAGAGGGTCACGGCAGGGAGTCAGTTAATGAGGCAACCTCAACCTTTTAGTCAAGGAAAACCTCTTTTCCTCAAGTTTGTATTAAAATTTTATAAATTCTGTCCATATGTGTTTTGATTTAGCTTATGTTTGCTTTTTTTTTTTTTTTTGGTAAAATTGAAGAATAATAACTTAGCAGACAATAAAACTTCCCTTGGTTCTTAGGGAATAACCAAGCAAGGCAAGAAGGTATAAACTCAAGCAAAGAAACATATGATAAGAAGAATTCCTGTTCTTCCATGTGCTCCCCACTTCCTAGAAAGGCCCTGGTTGCTTGATTCGCTAAGGATTTCTTAGTTTCTTTTTTTCCTAGAAAACAAGACTGTTTTTCTTATCCTCATTGTTTTTGTTAATAACAAGTTGTTCTGCCTTCTAGCATAAGGACTCTGGATAGAGAGGAAAAACTGGAATAAAACACTTGCCAATCTATTCCTAATGTAAACTGAGTCACAGTTTGGCACAGAATCACAGGAGAGCATGTGAACAAGTGTTAGTTGAAAACATGAAGGAAGCTAGCCTGAAAGGTTACACACTTTCCTCTTTCTTGTTTTTGTTCACAGCAGGCACTATGGGTGCCTTGTGTTAATAAAGGAATCCACTGTTTTGAATAACCCAGGACTATATCTCATTTGTTAAGCCTGCCTTCAAGGTAATATGTTCTAGAGAATACTCAATAAGAAAGTGTTCGGATTGCCTGTATTCATACACCTCATCCTTTCTATGAAGGGACAGTATCTAGTATGTTTGGGCAACTATATGCTACTAGGTCAATGGTGTTATTATAATAGCAGTTATATTTCTCCATTCTCCAATCAGTTACATTTCCAGTATCCAAGTACTTATGTATGTATTCCTTGCCCACATGGACTCTGCATTTGGCCATCAATTTGCTTTAGCCAGTTAAGGCAACACAAATGTGACTCAAGAAGGGTCTTACCAGAAGCACGCACATACTCAGACTTTCCTCTTGGAATGTGTTCCTGAGATGTTCCCATGGCAGAGTCGAGCATGAACTCCCATAGAGAGAGGCAGCCTTCCCACCTGTCCCTGCTGAGCCCAGCTGCTAGCTGCCCTGCAGCTGAATGGAGCCACATGAATTGTCCCCAGAGAGAGAGCATCAGAAGAAACACCTGGCACAATTATGGATCAATAAGAATAATCAGTCAATGTTCTTTTTTTAAGCAGTAATTTTCTTTGGTACAACATTAGATAACTAAATCAGGTCAGGATTTTATGTTTTTAATATTGCATCAATTTTTATGTATATGTTTGAAGGTATTTATGTTTCACCCTAAATCACTTTGATTAGGCTTAAAAATACTCCTGCACATAGTCATTAAAAATGCCATACAGAAGTGAGTAGAATGGTGGTTACCAAGGGCTGGGAGTGAAGGAAATGGGCGATATTGATCAAAGTTCATCAATTTGCACTTATAAGATGAATATGTTTGGGGACCTAGTGCACAGCATGATGACTATGGTCAATGATACTGTGTTATATATTTGAAACTTGCAAAGTGAGTAAATTTTAATATTTTCACTCCCCAAACTAAGGTTAATATGTAAGATGATGGATGTTAACTAATATTATGGTAATAATTTCACAAAATATGTAACAACTCATCACACTGCACATCCTAGACTTACACATTGTTCTAAGTTAGTCATATTTTAGTAAGTTGAAGATAATATGATGATATAGAAATTATGCTGCTTTTCATAAGACACACCCCAAGACGACATGTGCATATATCGTATAATTAAATGTGGTGAGATTAAGACTGGAGGTAAGGGCATGTGCAATTGGGAAATTAGAGAAGTCATGTGTGTGTGTGCATGCATATGTATGCTGAAAGAGAGAGGGAGAGAAGAAGAGAGAGGAGAGAGAGAAAAAACAGGGAAAAGACTAGAGGGAGCTAGTTAAATAGAGATGGTTCTTAGTGAATGGTGATGTAGAAACATGCTAACTTCTGAGTTGAAACCTAATGATTAAAACCATCTCCATGTGACACCTAAGCAATGGCTCATAATTAAGAGTCAGAGTAATAAAAACATTGGTATTCTAAGCCTTTGGTTGGTTCCTAAGAGTCTCTTCATTTTTTTCTTTATATTGTCTGAAATTCTTTACAAATTAGTTATGTTGCTAGAGCCACAAAGAAAAAAGGGACATTAAAAAGGAAATATACATCTTTTGATTCTAAGTTGCCTGTCCTAAAATATTCTGGGTTTCTTTTAACTACATAGAACACAGAAAAAAGTAGATTTTTCCCAATGGAAGGGAGCTTAAAATATACACAATTAGAATTATGTTTGTAGGCTATATTTAGCCTCATTTAAAACATTTTCTCTGATGTGTGTGTGTGTACATCTATGCCTGTGTATTTTGCAGAAATGCATTTTCAGTAGCTAGGAAGTTCTCCAAGTTGGAATCTTATAGCTCCTGTTCTGCTATTGAGGGCAGGTGAGGCTTTAGTATAGGTCAGTGATGGCCTTTTTTGTCTAAATAATTTTTTCTGTATATGCATGTAAGACCCACTTGCAATGAAACAAAATGAATCCTTTTTCAATAAACACTTCCTACAGATTGCAAGCTAATGAGGAAACTATGAAAAAATAAACACCCAATTACTTTTGATTTATAAAAAGCAATTAAGATGTATACCCAACACACTAGGATATATCTCACATATTAAAAGACACTACCACTGATGCACCCATTTGGGATCTAAGTCTCTTGACTATTCTGGCATAAAAGCTCACATTCTGGTTAGATGGGAATTATTGGGAGGCAGTATTAATCAAATCCTTCTCACTGCTTCCCTAATTGTCTTGCTATTATAACAGTGATCATTTCTTAGGAAGAAATCGCTTGATGTGAAGCAAAATGCTCTTTCCTGTGACACCAGGTTAAACGGCTTTCTTCCTCCCCAGAAAGTGATGAAAATACAAATGGAAAGGAAGTAGGTGGGTTGTTGAGAATGTGGTGTAAGTTGCCCAATGGGGTTTGATGATATCTGCATTGCGAGATGGGTGAGAAGGAGAACTCCAGTGGCCTTGGTTCTAAATGATTAGCTTCAGGATTTTCCTCTGTGTTCATAAATAATCTCTAAATTAATATCACGTCTCCTTTCTTGTCAGTTTACACCTCTACCTCCATCATAGGGCCCTATCACCCAGTACACATATAGTCTTTGTGAAATTTAAGGAACCAGTACGCCAGCATCCACCATGGGATGGTTCTCAGTGAATGTTCAATGAGATTGGTTTAAATGGCTGTACTTTTATTTTAAAATAGTTTCCTCAAGTGTGGTCTGGAGACTAGTGCTTTAGCAGAGGGTAAATGGCTCTCTGGGGATAGTATAATGCATTTGCACTGGCTCTGCCAAGACTGTGGTAGAATTTTCCTGCGACATAAATAAACATATAGCAAAGAAGGTTTCTACATTGCTAGGAAAATAAATCTGAAGATCAAAGAATCAAATGGTCCTACTGGTGACTTTGTGGAACCCCATGACGGTGCTACTCACCCTCTCCTTTTATTCCTTCTCTTTGGAGGCCAACACCTTAGAATTATTTGTTAAAATACAGATTGCATTATAAATGGTACTTGTATTATAAAAGTACCATTTATATGTTAGATAGTTGGTCTTCAAAATCAGTTTTTCCTCTTTAAACATTGTGTGACTGTAATCCTGTGTGTAATATGTAATGTATCTAATATGTAATGAAGTCAGGTGCTCTGACTTCAGTCAGAGTTTTGTCATTGTTACATCCTTTTATATACATGCTGGAAAGTACAACCATCTTCATTTGATTGATAGGAATCAAAGGCATGCATATTAGTTATTAATGCTGGCCCCACTTTCTTGCTTATATGAAGATAGAGGAATCTATCAGTGATCCATCCCTTAGTGTTGATGCTCCCTTTCTCATAAAATAAAACTCTTTCAATTGGGCATGTGGACTCAAGGACTAATGAATGACTCTATTATTCAGTCTTATTTGGGGGGCATGGAGCAAAGTTTAACTTTTGGTTTGTAGAGAAGCTAACCCATTCCTGAAATGCTAGCCTCTAGATTTCATTTATGTGAGAAATAAATTTCTGTTTTATTAAAGACATCCTATTTTAGGTTTTCTATCACTAGCAGTGTCACCTAATCCAAACTGATTAATATTCTCACACTCTTTTTCCTCTTTAAACATTAAGTTTGATTGCAATTCTGTGTATCTGAATTTTGTTTAGGTTAGCTGGATTTTTATTTAATTGATACCTGAAATATTTTAAATAGCTCCTACCTTGGGTATATAATTTATAATTAGAAATATGTATTGAGAAGATTGTACAAAATACTAATCCTTGGCCTGCATCTACATAGGAAAGTAGTACTGGTATTAACATACTTGCAATAAACATACTTTGCATCCATGCCTATAACTATTGTCTACAGAGCTTTTATCCCCAGATCTTGTTTTGTGATTCTTTTTGGTGCAGGTATTTGGTAAAATTCTTCAGACATTTTTTGAATTAAAAAATAGATGTGTGTGTATGGCGACTCTTTCATTTTGCTACTCCAGGTTTATTCTCTGAATTCCCTCATCTTACTTTGTGCACCCCAATGACCATGTAAGACACATGAATGTTTCTCTCACTCTCCAGCTGGATGGCCAGTGGGTACTCACAGGGCATCTGAAGGACAGGAAGAGTAAGGTCAGGTACATATTCTTATGGCTTCCTCCTTGTCTTATTACCACATGACATGTTAGCTGTTTTCCCTCACTGCTTGTATCAGTTAGCTATTGCTGCATTAAAATATTTTCACCAAATTAGTGACTTAAACAACTATTTAAATAACTCATGATTCTGTGGATTGAAAAGTTATTTTGACTCATTTGGTCTGGGCCTGGCTCGACCAGGTCATAGGTGATTTTTGGATCTGCAGTCAGATTATAGTTTGGCTGGGTACTGACTGGCCCAGGATGACTTCACTTCAAAATCTGGTAGTTGGTTGGCTAACAGTTGGAACAACAGGATAGACAGCTGGGTGTTGTCACCAGCAAACTAGCTCAAGATTATTGTCAAGGAAGTTGGGCAGGGTTTCAGGAGAGTAAACTCGGCCATAGCAGTTATCTTGAGAACTAGGCTTGAAACTGCCTCATTTCCACTTCTGCTGTGGTTAATACTACAAAAGATCAACCCATAGTCAAGGTGGGGTGGGGAGATGAACTGTGATTTGTAGTGAGAATCATTACAAAACTACATTGCAAAAGGCATGGATAGAGGAAGAAATGAAACATTGAGACCATGATGATGATCTGGTATAGGCTCACATCTGCTACCCAACAACTCTCTCCATGGTCTTTTTCTTTGGGTTATGGTAGTGTCTTCTTTTTGGTTCATGATATCTTGGAGTAGTAATGACTTCATGCTGTCACTAACACTAAGTACTAAGCCATCATTGTCCGTACCTTTCCAAATAGACATTTCGTTAAACTCTCCTTTCTTCTCCAACTTGAGTTTGTCCTTTGTTTCCTTATGAGACCTGGACTGAGATACTGGAATCTTTCTATTAAATGTGGCAAAATGAACATCAGTCAATACCTCTGGAAATCTTATAGGGAAACAAGACTTTAAGGCCATAAGAAGAAAAATAATGTGAGAACAAGATAATAAAAATAATAAAAAATATTTTGAAATATGGAATTTTCCACTTATATAGATGGGAACATATAAATACAAATAGAGCAGGAAATCTGAAAATAAGTGCTGAGAGAGGGGTATGTAAATAAGTAAGCGGGTTCATGCTACAAGACTACATAAAAAGTTTCAGAAATTCAAGGTACCAAGCACTTCTGATAGAAGAGATAAAAGGTGAGGTGAAACATGAAGAAAGTTTTGCATAAGGGTCAGCTAGAGTTCCTAGAATGCCTTATAACCTTTATTGAAGATAAGATGTTTCTCTAGAAAAACTGAACCTGTAAGAATCTGGACTTGGGACACTGGGCTTGATAATGAGCAGAGACAATTTGCCTTACTGATAACAGGGGACTGAAGTGAAATGTTGGAATCTAAGGCTCCCTTTGGTCATCTTTCAGCCTTCACAGTTCCAAAAATGTTGCAGTCAAGCACATTCTGCCTTCATCTTAGCAGGACAGAAATTGGGGTGCTTTTTCTCTACAGGTATTGGCCAAACCTAGAAAAAAGATTTATAAATACTGACAATCATGTCCCTTGGTGAAAATGTCAGGTCTTGACATATGGTAGTACAGCTCAGTTATTTGATAATCCATCTTCATACACAAGATTTCATTCACTCAGCCTCAATCCTAAATATCCTATTCAACCAAGGGTCACTGTGCCATTGAGAAAAGTCTCAATCATGAAAGACTGACATACATGGAAAAAAAATGAAAGTATTGCAAATACAGATATAGCACAGAAAACAAAAGAAAAATTTTAAAATAAAACACACAAAACAACAAACATTCATTCTGATATTCAAAAATATATAAAAGATACTATACCTACAAAAATAGGATAGCATTACCAAACACAACATTTAACCAAAAAACAACATAAGAAAACTAGGAAGAACTCATGAAATACAAAAATATAAACCAATCAGTTGAATAGTGTGAAGGTAACAGTTGAAAATCTCCCAGAAAATATGAGCTAAATGATGCAAACTTAAGGGGTTAATTTAATAGCCCTGAATTCAAATATAGGAGTTTGAGAATGAATGAAAGAAAAAATATTGAGGGCCTATCAGTAAATAATAATTTTCAGAACTAGAAAGGTGAGTTGTCAAATATGAAGGGTCCACTAAGAATTCATTATAATTCATTAATTATAAATCTTGCACCAAAGTATCATTGTGGATTGAGGAGTCATTAGAAAAATTCCCAATATTTTACCAAGAGATACAAAGGCAGGTCATAAATTCAAGTTCATGAGTTAGATAGGCCCTGGGCTTCTCTGGAAAGGCACAGAGGTGAGACAATGTGAAGATGGAGGAGAAGGATGGAAGGGTTGAAGATGCATCTGCTGCCTTTGAAGATAGAGGTAGGGGCTACAAGCCAAAGGATGTACATGATTTCTGGATGTTAGAATGGATAAAGAAAGGATTCTTCACTGGACTTACTAAAAGTAAACCAACTGCGCTGATCTGTTTTAGACATCTGACCTCTAGAACTATAAGATGATAAATATGTGTTTTATACCATTGAGTCTGTAGTAATTTATTATGGCAGTAAGAGGAAACTATCATACTGGACAAATTATTTATAAATTGACCCTGTCTTAAAATCTTTACCTCCATTTTTCTTCTATCAGGAATTTACTAGAGAATGTGTTCTACTCAATGAGGACCTAGCTTGAGAAAGAGTATGGCATGAGGTTCGAGAAACAAGAAAGCATAGGAGAGAGGAAAGAGGCATTCCCATGATGAGAGCAAAAGAAGTCTCAGGTAGAAAACTACAAAGTTTTGAAAACATTGTCAGGCAGGGGTGAATAAGTCTTTATTTGTGTGAATGGTGTACTGGCTAAGGGTTCAGCTGTGAGAACCTAGAATGCCTGCTCAGTTTCATCTGAGCAGTAACTATGCCCCCGAATTCTTGGTGGCATGCAATTTCTTTTCTTTTTTTGCAAAGTGGCAATGATAGTGGTGCTACTACATAGGATTAAATTAATACTGTAGAATACTTAAAATAGTTTCTGGTAGATAAGTGCTCAATCATTGTTTCCTTTCTATTATTAAAAATGGTTTAGAATTTTGTTGGATATATTGGAGGAGGAGTTATTAATAGGCACAAAGAATATTAAACAAATACACCCTTGTAACTTTATGAGATGATTACAAACAGTAATGTTTGTACACGTTTCAGATGTCAAGAATACTTACCAGCATAATTACAGAAGCATTAACTATTGATTTGACCAACATTATTGTTTAACTGTTTTGGGAAGTTCGGTGAACATGCATAGTGTGTGTGTGTGTGTGTGTGTGTGTTAGGGGGATAAACTGTGTGGATAGGACATGAAATCATTAGGTATCAAACTGTAAAATCAAAATATACCAGTATAGTCATATTATGTATCTATTGCTGAAAGAGTGGCTATTGATTGTCTCTCGGGATTATGATATAGTAGTGGGAACTATTGTGTTCCACTGTAAGCCCCATGGCATTATTTGACTTTTTAAAGTATATATACATATACATATATATGTATGTATATTTGGACAAAATTATTAAAATGAATAATTAAATTAGCATGCTGTAGAATGCATTTAGCAAGGTAGGCAAGTCACATAAATTATATTACTAACAGTTTTATAATTAAAATTCTTGGACTACATTGCCCAAAAATGTAAGCTGTAGAACAAAACTAAATTTTAGTTTTGGAAATTGCAAAACTCAGCAACTTTTAGGGTTTTTCCAGTGATATTTCAAAGCTAATGTACTCAACTGGGATTGCAAACAAAAATTATCTGGTTATATGCAGTAGTTCTAGAGAGTAGGGGTGGCAGGGGGTGAAGGATTTAAAGCTCCAAATGTCCCAGACCGATTAAATACTAATCTCTGGAGGTGGATACAGATATCAATATTTTAAAGCTTTTCAGTTGATTATAACCTGTGAACAAGGTTGAGGACAATGTATGAAAACATTCTGAGTGTTTGGTAGGAATTTTTATCACTGGTTCTGTAGCAGGAAACACCCACATTCATCAGCCTGGTAAGAACAGATGTGGAACTGGTGGTTGTTTACAGAAATAAATAAATATAAAGTATAACTATAGATGTATGGGGGTGTGTATTTCTGAACACTGTAATTTACATTAGAATCATATTTGAGTTTTCTTTGTTTAACTTTACAGAACCATATATAGCCTTATACTAGCCTTTTGAATTACTTGTATGCCTGAATCAGCTTCCCAAGTCTTAGAGATTTAACACTTACAGATTGCTATTGTTGAAACACACCGATCTGTATAATGTAGAATTTACGAATGAATTAATAAATAATAATTAAATTATACCAGGAAGGCCCAGTATTAATTACCATGTAATTTATACTGCAGCTTATAAATCAGATACAAAATCCAATGATTATAGGACAATTACTTTGTAATTACCTTGATTCCACATAGCAATTACAGTGTAATTTTGTCAACAGTTTACATCATACACACATAAAGAGAACTGCTATTACTTTTCAGCCCGGAGTTGAAAAAACTGGCTAGATCATTCCAGAGCATTAGTTAGGGAGAAAACAGCATTTGATCACATTAGGTCATCTCAGATTTTGTTTATAAGCTGCTCAGTATTTTGCATTTTACTAATTAATACTAGAGATATTAACATATAATCCAACTGGCACAGGAAGGATTTAGTTATTCTATAACATCCAACATTTAAATTAAGTCATACTTAACCAGGCAGATGAAAGTGGATATCTCTGCAGGGGAATGCCCTTTGATTAAGTACAACTATAACATGTTAAAAAGTGCTGCTCTTGCTTTGAAGATTCAACCCAAATAGTTTAACTCTGGTTGAACTCGAGTTGACCAAAGGTTTCTCAGCAAACTGTGCAGGGATTTTTTTTTCTTCAGATCTTTCAGATGCTGTGGAGCTTAGGAAGGCAGGTCCACTAATAGAAGGAGCAAAGCAGAATAGCTATGAAGTGGGGGAGAACTAAATACTGTCCCCTGCTCAGCAAAACGTCTAAAGAAAAACAGGAAGTTTCTTCCATGTCCAAGTAAAGTGCAGACTAAATAGAGATTGAACCTGGAAGAATGATAAGTGGGTGAGTTATCCTATATATGGTTCATCATGAAGACAATGTATGTGTTAATAAATGAGGTGAATCCTTTCAGGAATTTCATCAGAATAGCAAAGAAATGGTGAGAAACAACTGTATTTGCCAGAGTTCTACTGCCCTTACAAAGGTTTACTCTTTGACTTTCGGCTCTCTGGTGACAGATAACTCCAAAATAGGGTGAGATTCAGGAAAATGTTCAGAAAAACCTGTCTCTCTCCATTAGGCTTATGGGAGTCCTGAGGTATGGAGTGGATAACATACTTCCTCTGAGACTCCAGGTTGTAGTTGTAGATATCTTGGATTTGGGACAATTTTATTACAATTGTTTAAAGTAGCAAAAGTGACGACCACGATGATATTTGTAAGTTTACCAAAATGAAGCTCAATGAAATGACGGAACACAATCTGTTCATTTCCAAAGCTCTTCTACCAGGGAAGAATGAACAAATCTCCTGTTTGTTAAGCTCCTGAATAGGAAACCACAGAAGTGTTTGAATCAACTTCCCATCATACCAAAATAGAATATGGTCTCCCTGATTCCCGTCCACCCAAGCATAATGAGGTCATTGCTGGTTGATTGATAAAGCAATGAAACTACAAACAGAATGCAAACTCCACTGGGGTAAGACTGTAAATAGAACAAAAAGTTCTATAAATGTATTCTAACCTTTCTGAAACATGAACTGCTCACCCAGTTGGGAAAAAAGCAAAAGAACTCCAAAGTTTGGTGTTTAATGCCCTCTACAAAGTGTCAGTATTAAATGGAGACTTTCCTTTCATGGGTGTTATGTATCCTATAACTCAGTCATGTACAACATTCATCTTTTGTTGACCAAGCCCTGCAATCTTTTGTTACCACGGTCTTCCCATAATCCATGCTTTCCTGTCGATCACCATGGCTTCTGCCCCAGTCTTACTCTTTGAGGTTCAACATAAATGCTAGCCCTGCTAGGAAGCATTTTCTTCTAGTAAAGAAGTAATCCACATCTTGGATTACTTCAAGATACATATTCAGTTTCACATTGGAATTAAAACTAGGATGAATATATCTCAAAATATTTCTTTTATTTTTAAGTTTAATAATTTTTAGGCTCTATAAATTGCTAGACTCCTGGAGTACCAGTCCATGGAGTAAACATTTTTATTGTGAGATTTTGATTAAAAAAGGCCCATTTTATCCTTAAATTATTTTCTTCTTTTAATGAATACTAACAACTTTCTCTTTAATGACATTAAGATTCAGTCAATCAAATTTGACTGAATTCGAGGGTGACCTTTTTAAGTAATGGTAACAGGAAATCCAAGATTATAGAATTAGATATAGGTAACACTATTTTGAAGGCCTTAAGACTTTTTTTTAAGATTTATTTTTGTATATAAGAACGGTGGTGCAGGCCAGAGGTGCCTGCATGAGAGGATTCACCAGAGATAGAGTGGGAAGCAGAACAGGCAGATCCACTGAAATGCACTGCTGAGGCGAGACAGGAGAGGACTGCTGTGCCATGTGGGTCACCTCCTTGGCTAGGGGGATCAAATTCATGCTGCAGTGGCTGGTGATAGGTGGATAGAACTGAGACTTAAATCCTGTGCCACCAGGGAGGCCCTGAAGGAGTTAAACTTTACATCTAACATCAGATTTGAAAGCTGAAATGCTGACAAAGAGGTCATGTGAAGTGTTGGAAGTGTGCTAGATTGGGGTTCAGGAGACTGAGGAGAACCAGTTTCCCTCAATACCTAGTCTCAACACTCATACACAGCTGCTTTAAGTAAATTATATAATCTCTGGAAGTCAATTTGGGATTATGAATGAAAAATCACGTAGCATATATTTTTTATAATAGAGTAATTCTCATTCTAGGAATTTACCATAAAGAAATAATGTTGTATACATAAAATGTCTTAAATGTACTAAGCTATTTAACACAACTTTGACTCCAAAAACTGGAGCAAATTATGTGGCTTCTCTTCCACCTATTGCCTCTGTGCCTGTGTGTTCCAGGTCCCTCTGTGCACCTATGTATGTGTGAAAGATTCAGACCAGGCACTCCTTCATGACTGCTTCAGGACAACGGCCCACCTTGTAGGTGGCCAGGGACGCCTAGGTAGTCCATGACCAGTTATGTGGTCAGAGTCCAAGACAGTCTGGGAGTAGCTCAAAATTATACAAAGAACCTGCCTGGAATGTTCTCCTTAGATATGTGGCCAACATGTCGCCTCATGTTCCTCATTAAAGTTGATCACCTATTGTCTCCCTTGGATACTCGTTCCTTCAAAGTTGGCTATCATTTGTTTCCCCTGGATCCTGATTCTCCTGCCACTGTTACATAATCAGTCATGCTTGTGTATTACTGCTAATAAATAGCAAGAGGGATTCTCACTGGGCAGCAGTGTCTTGCCTTGCAAACCTGCTCTGTGACTTGTAACTCGGTGTATCCCCATGTACGAGCTGGTGTGTCTGCGACTGCCAGAACGTTAAGTGTTCATCAATAGTCTTGGTCGCATAGATTAACAATTATTAAAAGTGATGATGGTGTGTGTGTGTGTGTGTACAGGTGAGAGGTGAAGGTGAGAGGTGTGAAGGTGAGAGGATTCATCAGAGACAGAGTGGGGAACAGAATAAGCAGATTGACTAAAACACTGCTGAGGGGAGCATCAGGTGAGACAGGAGAGGTCTGCTATTCCGTGTGGGTCAGCTACCTGGCTGGGGATCAAACTCCTGCTGCAGTACCTATGGTTTGCTTCAAAGTGCTGAGACTTAACCCCTTGTGCCACCAGATCCATATTTTTAAGAATGTATTGCTTAGTGAGAAAATCATTTCAAAATAAAAGTCATATGTGAAACTTTTCTAATTTAGAAAATTATTTTTTCATTTGTAGCAAAAAAATCCAGTGGGTATGAATCAGTTTTCAACTGTGGATATGTTTAGATGGTGAAATTATGGTTGTTCATTTTTATTTCTTATCTTATCTTTATCTTCTATTTTTTTTCATTAGGAACATTAATTACCAATGTGATGATCTACCCTAGATATTATCCTTGTAAAAATTTAAGAAATAGGAATCTTACCAATATTTATTTGGGCAACATGTCAAAGAAAGTGTACTTTTTTTTTTTAAAGATTCATTTATTTCTGCATACAAGAGCTGGGGTACAGGCCAGAGTCCAATGGTATTCAGTTTACAGTGAGAGGATTCACCAGATATCTCTGATATCTCACCAGACTGGGGAGCAGAACAGGCAGACTGACTGAAACACACTGCTGAGGGGAGCAGCGGGGGAGGCAGGAGAGGTCTGCTACGCCATGTGGGTCCCCTCCCTGGCCGGCGGCAGGGATCAAACTTTGCTTCATAGTGCGTTGCTTAACCCACTGCACCACCAGGGAGGCCCAGTGTACTTTTTTGTTTAACAAACATTTATATAGCACTTATTATATTACTCTCTGCCAGACATAATTTTCTCTCAGTCTTCCCTACTATTGCTCCCTGTTTTTCTGCCTTTCATATACATGCACACACACACAAACACATACAAATAAGTAAATTGAGTTAACATGTTTTTGATGTACAGATCCATGTGTTTTGTTAGGCATATACAGTATAGTACCCACAACCACAGTCAAGGTACAGAACAGTTTCTTCTTCCTCTCCCTGCAAATGCCCCTATTTTCTTTTGTAATAAATTCTTACATCCCCAACTTCTACCTTTTCTGTTGCTATACTGTGATGTAATTGCAATCACACATATTGAAACTTTTAGAGTCTCATTTCTTTTACTTAATATAATGTATTTGAGACCAGTAGATTTTTTTCTATTGCTGAATGGTATTCAGTTTACAAGGATGCACTCTAGTGTGTTCATTTCCCAGCTGAAGAATATTTGATTTGTTTTCAGCTTGGGGAAGTTATGAATAAAAGAGTGACAAATGAACATTTGCATACAGGTTTTTATGTAAACATAGGCTTTCATTTCTCTTGTGTAAATATCTAGGGTGAGATTGTTGGGTTATATTGTTAATATTAACTTCGTAAAAATGAATTTCTTGTATCACCAAAACATTTCATGTTCAGTAGTAATGTACAGGAATTTCTGTTGCTCTGCTTTCTTGTCGACATTTGCTATTATCAGTTAGAAAAATTAGCAACTTATTGTTTGAAATGTTTATGAACATAACATATTTAACCCCATGAGATAAGTTCTATTATTTATCTTATGATAATCTAAGCAATCTTACGCAAAGCATATGCTCTTAATATTATACTATGTTATGATTTTCTTTCAACCAAAACAGGAAAGTCTTGAAATATTTCCATTGCCAATTTGAAAGTTCTATTTCTCATCTTGAAAAGGTGGTTAAAATTTATTGAATTCCAATTTCATTTTCCAAAATGTGCAGTGTGGGTTAACCTAGCACATTATCAACAGCTAATAAAGGCTGTCAGTAGGTTGACTCTTGAGAGGTCTTTCCAAATGCTATGAACTTTCTGGATTTCCTATAGTCCAGTATCCTGTCATTGGTCCTGCAAACTCCAAATCTTGATCTTTTGGTGTTCCAGATATAATTGAACTTGGCCATGCTGGAAGACTCAGAATATATATTTTTAAGGATGCTGATATGTTAAACATAACAGTAATTTATTAATTTAGAGTAAGAAATAAAATGACCAAAAGGAACAAATTCCCTTCCCCTTTGACAGCATAGTCCCTCTTACAGAAAAACTTCGTGGCAGTCAAACTACAGTCAGAAGTTTTCCAGGTGTGCTTAGAAATACAAAAAGGAGAGTTCTATACTTTTAATATCCTGCTACCTTTAAACACTCACTCTTAAATCTGCATCCTTGCAGTTTGCGTTCAAAATATAGTCATTTGTTCATTTCCACCATATTCATCAAAATATTGAGGGGTCACAGAGAAAGATCAAATGTTCTGGACAGACAAATTAAGCACCTGCCTTTTCATTGCTCTACCTTTGATCAATCCAACTATGCATTGATATCTTCTCTTCTTAGGCATGGAACTTCAATCTCAGGAAATCAATTCTTTTTCAACAGCCTCGTATTTGAGATCACTATATGCCAAGGCTGTTCTAGAAGTAGGGCGCATAACTTATTTTATGAATCATTCTATCTTTTTAAGATTTTGAAATATCTCTTCTTGCATCTATTTTGTGTAAATGCATTGTGTACCCTTTTAAGGACTGCCTTATTTACAGTGGTCAGCTCACAGTGATATTTTGAATTTATATGATTACTTAATTTCTTTTGTCTCTCTCTGGTTTCAACTATAATTAATGTGTGAATGCTTTTTCAGTCTATGTCTTTTTAGACATAGAAAATATTGTACAAAATTTTCCCTTTCCTGAGTTAAAATCATGAATTTCAATTGGCTAGATGTCACCATATGAACATCTTGCCAGCCTCTCAAACTCATTATGAATCATTTTCCCCTTACCAAGTATTATATTTGATATGCTTATTTTTAAAATCATTGCAATCAACATCATCTCGGTCATTACAGACTGTATGTAGTCCTGCACAGAATGAGTTGATAAGGTATATGAAGACTCCCTTACAAATCTAGCTGTTTCTCACACTTGACTGCTTATTTTCCACTACTACTGCTATTGACTGGTTTAAGCTTATGCCCCCTCTCTCCTGGATACTAAAGGAGTTGATGAACAAAGATTACTAAATTTACTCCTCCCTTTTTTCAATCTGTCCAACCAGCTACCGACATATCATTAGATACCTTTACTGGTTATATTATGGTTGAGGTAATAAACTCGTAAGCAGCATACCTTTTTCTTCTCTTCCTATTTTCCCAGAAAGCTTCTCTTGTTTCTTACTTCTGCTTGCTCTTCAATTACTTTATCATGTCTGAATACCCTTCTAGAGCTTTAGTTTCAAATGCTATTTCTGTCTTTGAGCGACTGTTTTCTTTGGTCTTCAATTTTTTGGAGCATTTCGATTCTGTGGTATCATTCATTTATGCTCATAGGTATCTTCCTGTTACTCTGCCAGTCTCATCTTTTCCACCACTTTTATCCTCTTCCAGCTTTCCTCTCTCTTTCATGAATACAAACCTACTTAACTGCTTTATCTCCTCTTATCCTTCCCCATTCACCATTCTTCCATTCTGCCTTACTCCTTCCTTTCACCTCTGCTTCTGTTGGTTGGAAATTCAGACAATGAATGCCAGCATTCTTTCAATCAAAGCCATTAGTATCTCCCAAGGAAATCAAATACTTCTCATTTAGATACAGGAAGCATTTAACTTTATTGGTCAAGTCTATATTTTCTTGCTTAACTTTTCTGATTCTCCTAAATAGTCTGTTTCAGTTAGAGTAGGGTCCTCCTTTTCTCTTGCTATTATATGATAGATACTAAACTTTGCTTTAGCATGGCTGCTAAATTTAGAAAGTTCTTTTATTTACCATAATCTATAGAAATTCTGCTTCTTAAACAAATTTAATTTTTCCTTTAAGAATTTAATATTGGGCTGTCCTGGTGGCACATGGTGTAAAGCATTGAACTGTGACGCCTCTGCAGCCACTGTAGCAAAAGTTAGATCCCCGGCCAGGGAGGGGACCCACATGGCACAGCAGACCTCTCCTGTCTTGCCTGCTGCTCCCCTCAGCAGTGTATTTTAATAAATTTGCCTGTTTATCCTCACTCTGTCTCTGGTGAATCCTCTCACCCCTTCACACCTCTGACTTGTACCCAATTCTTGTATGTATAAATAATCTTTTTTAAAAAAAGATTTTCATGTTACTCCTACTTAGAAAATTATTCTCTGCTACTTTTAAATTAGAAAAATACTTTGTGTTTAGGCCATATTTTATGATACTTAAAAGTTATTTGTAGACATCTTTTATTTATAAATCTACTGAAGGTAGAATTAAGACCGATTAGCTTTAAGTTTCCCACCCACTGCCTAGCATTTCAAGGAATTTAATGGCAGAAATCTAGTGAGCAAAGGAATTGCAAGATGAAGAGTCACTTTGGCCTTAAGCACAATTCCATTTGCTCTGCATTCCTTCCACCTTCTTTAACCTTAAACATGTAGGTGGGTCAATGCTTTCCAAACAAAGCCCATCGTTTAGTCTCTCCTGCCACCTGGAAGTCTTCATCATGGACCACAAACCAAAGACGACTTCCTTCCCTCAAACTTATCCTTTTATGAATCTAGTTACAAGTGTGCAGGCTGCAGCCTTCCTCCCTCCACTGACTGTGTGGGAAATTCCTGATATAATGGTCTGACCTGAAATGTCATGGAGGCAGGTTCACACTGGCTCCCAACCTATTGCAAACAGCAGGAAGAAATGACAGTGCTGTGCTTGACACTTCACCAGTTAAGCTGTCATTAAAAGGGAAACACCTGCTACCCAGAGAGTCTTTATATTTCACTTTACCACAGGGAACTACTCTGGACTTGTCAAATGATTGCTTTGGGGCTAAATTGGGAAAAAATACATTTTCTCCCCATGTAAGTATCAAGTAAGTAAGTAAGTTTTCTTTGTATGATTGGACCCATCCACAAAACAGACCCATGGAGAGTATAGAAGCACATGTTATACTTTAGAAAAGGAGAAAGACACTGTGTCTGGCTGTTGTATGGGAGAGTTAGAATACTGACACCAGTGGGAGTCTGTTACACAGCAGTCATTGTGGTTATTCCAAATTTAGTTGTTACAGATTCAAAGGCAGAGCAGGAAGTGCTAAATGCTCAATCTTCTGAATTAGTACAGTTTGGGAGGGAGGAGGCATAGGGGTTCAAGTCCCAGCTCTACAGCTTATTGTTTGTTTGACTTTGGGTAAAGAATTTTACTTCTCTATGATAATTTCTTCATCAATATCATGTGGTGATTAGAGTGAGTGGTAGTTTGTTTATCTAGTTGTAATGATCTAAAACTCTAAGACTAGTTAATGTTTCCTATCTCCTGTGCTTACATATGCTTAAGAACTAGTCAGGAGTGCTTAAAGCAGGAGCTTTTCCTCAAGATTTACAGTGAAATATCCCTGTTTGTTCTCACAGAGGGGGCAGTGAATAGTTTGACTTATGGGGTACTTTTTCAGAAATGCCATTTTTATTACTTTCAAATGGGCACAGTAAATATGCAAGGCTAACAAAATGTTGCCAGGATGTTTTGCCAAATATAGATCTTTGTGTAAATGTATCAGAATGATATGTAATTAACTTTTATTGTTTATACATCAGCTTGAGCTTCTAAGATGCTTAAAAACAGTTTGTTCCCTTAAGTGGTTTCATGCGTACCTTTGTCATCAGACTCTTATTTACATGATATTCTATGTAAAATTTGTTGGTACAAGAGTAAAATTAAATTTATATTTTTCTCTACTATCAAAACTTAAAGATAAGTGATATTTACAATATTTTGAATGATGATTAGTTGGTATTTATAAGATATTCTTGGTTGCACATTTCTGTTATATATGAAGTGTCACTTGTCTCTAGGTGTCATTATTAAACCTTAGAATCCTAAAGTCCCTGTAGGATTTGTCTTTATTTTGACTCCACTGATTCAGAAGTTTTACTTCCTTGTCTGGTTTTTCATGACGCTTACGTTGAAAATCCCAAGAGATTCTTTGGAGCTGAATCACTTTTAATGAGTGCATTGCTGACCATGCCTCCTGCTTCTGCCCCCTTAATCTTCCAGATTCTACCAAGCATAGTACCTACTAGAACCCTATTTAGACCCCTTCTTTTCTTGTTGTCCCTTAGGCTCTCTGGACTCCAGTGTTCAGCAGTACAATTTAGGAAGCACCAGTTTCCATAGAACAAAGCATTGTAGCTTTAAAAACTAGGGGTCACTGACAACCAGATCTTTTGAATTCTTCATTAAGTCACTAATTATGAATTGAATGCCTACCATGAATAAGCTATAGAGGATTGAGTGCAGATGAACAATGTCCAGTCCTACTCTTAAGAGCTTGTTTTCAACATGGTAGAGGAGGCTAATTCCTTCCTAATTATATTTCTGTTTTCTAAGGGAACTGATTTTTCCATTGTCCTCAGGCCGTAATATCCTCTGCAGTCTGCAGAAGCTATCACCTTCTCAACACTGGTGACAGCAAAAGGCACACTTTTCATTAGGCTACGACTATGCCTACGGAGAAATGACTTCAATACAACATTACTTGGCTTAATTGCAGTTTCTATAAAACAAATAACTGGAAAAATTATTAGAACCACAAAATAACTGATGATATATTGAAATTTCCAAAGCAAGTGAAAGAGAGAAAGAATAGGTCTTTTTTTAAAAAATAAAATTTTAATTGGGTTATTTGGAGTGGGTTGGGGTAAAAAAGGAGCCTGTCTCAGGGGAGCATCGATTGCTAGACCATATGAAGGGAGAAAAACCAATGAAATTGGTTGTCTCAACCACCTCCCATGAAGACAGACTATGATAACCCCTCCATATAACTGAACTATTTGCAATATTATTATTTGGTATACAAATTTATAATCCATTCCTTTACCTGTTGACAGAAATCCAAAGCAACTGAAGGCCAGCATGAAGACCAATATTTCTTCTCTTGGCCTGCACCAACCCAATTTTTCACCATTAGAATTTATAGGTAAGTGCTTTCTAGAGACATTCAGTCTGTAGATGGATCAAGACCTTATTACCTAGAAGGTTAATGTCCTGGGCAGCTTCTAAGTAGCTGAGCTTTGCTTATCTGGAGAACCCATTAAATTTCAGTGCCACCTAAAAGAGAGAAGTAGACTGGGGAAAAAGAATGAGAAATTGATAAAGTTTAATGAAGTATGGATAAGAAAGAGGGGGAGGAAAAAAACAAATTGGAGTTACTCTAAAGTTTCAGATGCTTTAGAAAAATATGTTGACGGCTTTGATCACCCAGAGGCTGAAGAAGCCATGGTTTCTTCTTTCTTCTTGACCCTTTTTTGATATGGCTGAAGTCATTCAGCCTCAGATGGTAATGTTTTGTGTATACTTGCTTATGGGGTGGTTGCTCATGGGTTTGCTATGAAATAAAAGGCACCAAGAAATGTTTGTCTTCACTGGGGTCAGAGAGTTTTTCCATGAGGTAGAGATTCTCTTGAACCAGATACCAGGTTACCTAGATCTCAGCCTTATTGTGTGACCTTCAGCAAATCTACTCCTTTTCCCAAAGACCCACTCTATTCAAATCCATGCCAGGGATGATGGAGAGGGATACTCTAGAAATAGCTCCCTTGTCCCTAATTTGAACTTGTGTTTATATTTTATGAAACATATGCAGAGAAGACTGTAGTATTTGAGAACTGGATCTTGCTTATTATTTCAGCAATAAATAAACTTCAATTTCATAGCAAGATGTGGTCTGAATTCTCATATGCTCCTTGGAGGACAATCTAATGTACATAAGGGTCAAGTGCCAGGCTGCATACCTAAAGTCCTCAAGCCTTCTTCACCTGTTGAGTCATTTTCCCAAATCAGATCTATGGCTTCTGGGAGATGACCACCCTTGCCAGGGTATCTGAGACTAGGTAGCTGACATTACCAAGGGCAGAAGCTTGGATTTTAATATAGCAACAGAGGCCAATTTACAAAAGTAATATGATTTTCTAAATCATTAGAATAAGCTAGTCGAGCCTGAGAAGTACAATTACTCAGAGGTACACAAGCCCTAATAACATCTGGCAAACTCCAACTGGGGTAGAGGAAAAATAAAAAAAACCAAAGCCACACTATAAAAAACCAGAAACAAATAAACAAAAATCAAACCCAAGGCACTATCATCCATTTTTATTATGACATCCTTAGGGTCACAGTGTCAAGGGATGGAAGGAAATTAAAAGGAAGCTTCTTAGAGGACACTGCTTACAAGGATCCCTTTACTTATAGCTTGTTAATTTTCATAGTACAGTTGCCCTGGGTTGTGAATTAAAGAAACAGATGAAAAAAATATTGTGCCTTTAACTGTACTGGAGGCTCTTTGCATACTCCTGTGCTTTTGATGAGAAACATTAAACATTTTTAATTTAGCACATCAATTTGAAAATCTAATTTTTTTTTAATGCTTTGTAGCAGCAGACGCATTCACGGTGCTGTCACGACCATAGAAGAATTATGAGAAACTTGAACCGCAAAAAGTAAATTAGAAAAATCTCATTTCAGTTACTCTAAAAAGAGGGGAAATTAGATTTTGATTAAAATCACTCACACATACAATTTTAGGTAAACTAATTTAGCAAGACTGACTATATAATTTTTTTTCCTGCCAGTATGTCCTTTTAATATGAGCTGAGAGGTATTTGTGCCCATAACCTTTCTTACAACCAATGAATGAAAAACGAAACTCTAATAAAGTGGCCTCTTGACCACTGTGCACAAGGCCTGGTAGGGAGAGATTAAAGTAGTGTATTTGTCAATATAATAGGCAGAAGCTGGAAAGGAATTAAGGCTCCTTGTACAGTCTTTTTTAGCTGGTCCTCAGCTTTGCCTTTTCAACTTTTTTTAAGGTTTTAACTTGGAAATTTTACTTTAAGGAATGATGTGTCAGCTAATGTAGGAATTAATTGCATCATTAGTGCTGCATTAATGTACAATCTATGGCCAGAGGCCCCAGTCTGGGTTAGACAAATGCCACCACCTCCAAGGTGAGACAGGAGAACAGTAACCCACTGTTCTCATTAATTACAGGCGGACCCAGGTCCTCTGTGAAGGTGGTGCCAGATGAAATGAAATGACACATATGAATGTGTTTTGCAAACTATGAAGTGCTGCTTCAGAGTGCAGTGTCAGTATTATTCTGATAGCTGAATTCGAATTGCTGCCTTGCGGTGTCTGAGCTTGGCGCTCTGAAATCCCAGTATGGGATCAAGATTCTAAGGGGGAAAAGATTGATAGGATATTTTAGTTATTAAGCATCTTATACCAAAATTCATTTTGAAAATTGCATTGTTAATGGATTAGAAACTTTTAAATGAAGGCTGAAGGGTGAATTATTAATTCCGTGTAAGAAGAGGAATGACTGGCCCACAGATGATAGTGCCCCAAACTGATCTTTTCCCAGGAGCACTAGCCACAAAGAAAACAGACTTCCTTAAATTTGCTTGTGAGGTGTTATGGAATGTGCATGATGTAATGGGTGTGAAAGCTTTTGAAAATGGTGACATGTCCTGTAAGCTAGATGGTACTCTGAAAGGAATAACTAAAAACAAAAATAAGTTCAAGAAAATGTGTGGAAGTAGCAGAAATACAAGAAGTGGAGAGAGAGAGAGCTAGTTTTCAAAAAGCCCTTATACCACCACCATCTCCCCATCCAGGAGTGCCACAGGAAGAAAGGTCAAAGAGATAAGACTGAATCAGAAAACGGAAGACCAGGGAAAAGAAGAGAATCAGAAAAGGAGTAAATTTGGCTGGAGAAATAGGAAGTCTGGAGAATAGAGGGGAGAGGAGGAAAAAACAACAAAAGAGTAGGAAAGGAAAAGAGGACAACAAGAATCAGAAAAAAAATTGAAGGAAAGGAAAAAAGTGGTAAGGATAACATCAATCGTTCTTCATCAGCCCAGTCCATTTTTACTCAACTGTGGTCAGCAAATCCTTGGGTATAACTTCAGTTCTGGAAATGTCAGAAATTCCTAAGAGATGAATACCGGGCAGTTGCCTCACTAGGCATCTGTCCCTAAAGTCTTCTCTCCCAGCGTGGAGTCCATGCCCCTTGCACATACCCACAACTTGTATCGCTATTTCTAAACTCTGCTTGAACCCAGTTATCCACCTTCTGTTTGTTTCAACAAAGCTTACTATTTCTGGATAAATATGCCACAGAAAATACAGTTTCTGGATAAATATCATGCAACAGAACATTGATTTCACTTTCAATTCATGATTGCTAAGCCTCATATTGACAGGTGATACTTTCTGGTGATTTTATTTTTCCACTTTATGAAGTGACCTCCCAAAATGTCCTCCTGGTTAATGCCACCTGGTTTTTAGAGTCCAATCTTCATGGAACACAAACATTTATCTATAGAATATTCCACTGAGTGAGTATTGTTGATTTTAAAGTAATCTTTCCATCACTCTTCAGTGCCATGTTTGTTTCTCTTTAATAAATTACAAAGTCTTATATGATTTGGACTTTCTCTTTTGTTCCTTTTGTGTATGTGTCTCTCCTTATACCAATAATATATTATCTGAAAGTCCTATGATTTTTTTCCTCCATTAAATTGCCTTGATTATTCTTGACCTTTGCATTTCTATATTCATTTTAGATTTAGCATGTCAACTTCCATAAAAAGAAAAATTTTTGCTAAGACTTTTGATTGAGATTGCATTGAATATATAGAACAATCTTAAAAGTTGGTATCTTTATATCATTTATCCTTTTAACCTATAAACATGATGCATATCTCTGCCATCCATGCAGGATCTTTTTGCATTTAGATCTTTTTATATTTGTCTAGTATTATCTGGTCTCTGTGTAGTGATCTCTTTTCAATTCTTTATTGCCTCTTTTTTCCCTTGATCTATCATTGCAGAAATATAATTTTATTAATCTTTTCAAAAATATGGCTTTTGGTTTCCCTGATTCATTCTTGCAGGATATTCAAAGCATTTTCTGAAGATTGGTGAGGTCTTTGAAGTGTTTCTTCTGGGTACAAGATATGGTATTAGAAATTGAGAGTGTTTCAAAACTTTTATGGTAATTTGATATTACCTTTCATCTAAGCATATTTTTGTGCCTTTATTTTATGGAATTATATCTTTTACTTTATAAAATTATTTTCAAAAAACAGAAATAGTTTTAAATCATGGAAACACATACAAACACACATATGTATAATAAATGTATACTTTTGATCTAAAAGTAAAATTTTAGTGAAAAATAAAGTTAACATGAGAAGTCCATGATATATATATTATATAGCAATTAAGTAAAAGTTTAAAGTCTTTGAAGATAACATAAGAGAAAATCTGGATGGCTTTGGATTTGGAAGACTTTTGATACAAAACCAAAAGCACAATCCATGAAAGAAGAATTAATTGGTAAGTTGTGCTCATTAAAATTAAACCCTTCACTTGTACTTAGATAATGTCAAGAGAATGATAAGACAAATCACAGATCAGGAGAAGACATTTGCAAAAGACAAATCTGATGAAGGGTTATTATTCAAAATATATAAAAAATTCTTAAAATTCAACAATAAGAAATTAATCTGATTAATCATGCACAGAAGATGTAGACACCTCACCAAGAAGATATGTAGATGGTAAATAAGCATATGAAAAGATACCAAATATCATATATCATTAAGGAATTACAGATTAAGCCAACAATGAAATTACTAAACACCTATTAGTCCAGGTCTAAAACTAACACCCTAACTATTGGTGAAGATGTGGAGCAACAGGAACTCTCATTTATTGTTGGTGGTAAGGTTTAAAGGTGCAGACATTTTGGAAGACAATTTTGTAGTGTCTTACAAAATTAAACATTCTGTTATCATTTAATCCAGCAGTTATGTTCCTTGATACGTACCCAAATGAGTTGTCAATCTATATTCATGCAAAAACTTCAACACAGTTGTTTATAGTGACTTTATAACTGTCAAAATTGGAAGCAATCAACAAATCCCTATAGGTTAATAGATAAATAAACCATGTTTATTTATCCAAACAATGGAATATTTCTCAGTGCTGAAAGGATATTAGCTATTGAACCATGAAATAACATAGAGGTAAATCAAATGGTTATTATTACATGAAAAGTTCAGTCTGAAAATGGCTTATAGGTAAGATTCTATTTCTATGATATAATGGAAATGGCAACACTATGGAGTAAGAATATCAGTGGTGATCACATGTTAGAGAGGAAGGAGAAATAGCTAGAACACAGATAATTTTTTAAGGCAGTGAAAACATTCTGTATGTGGCAGTAATATGAATACACATCTTATGTAATTTGTTAAAATCCATAGAGTACAAAACAGGAGTAAACTCTAGCATAAACTATGGATATTGGCAATAAGAACTTGCCAAAGTAGGTGCAGCAGCACATGCATTGCTGGAGAGAGTCCTCAGGATGGTCCAGCCTGTGCATGTGTGGTGGCAGAGGGCATGTGGGTAATCTCTGTACCTTTCACTCAATTTTTCCATGAACCTAAAATTGTTCAAAACTTTTCTTCCCAAAAACCATGTAAAAATATCAATAAATATGTAAATAAATTTGAGGTTGGTAGAGGGTATTGCAGTGGATATAGAATTGATTTGTTTGCTTTTCTTTATCTGTTTACAGCAATGGAAAGAGTATGAACTTGGTTTAAGATTTACTCATTTGAATCCCAGTTATGTTATTTATAAACTCTACAAAATTTTTTTTTAAACTATACAAACTTTGGCAAATTTCTTAAATTCTCAAAGTCACAACAATTCCGTTTATAAAATCTATACTCTATTTTCAAATACTGCTAGTGTTATTGGTAAGATATAATGACATAACATATCTGATAAATATGGTACAGAGTATATTACATGTTCATAGTAAATGATGGGCAATATCAGTTGTGGTTTTCATTGCCATATTTTTTTGAGGTCATGAGAAAATGTACTACTGTGTGGTGTGATGTGCCATTTGTGCATAACAACTCAAGCTTGTAAAATGCTTCATAGATTAAGGAGTGTTTTGAGCAAAATTTTTTTAAAAAATATATTTGCCACAAATCTTTGTTAGGTAGAAATAAGGAGGTTGGACAGTTACAGAGATAAGAAGCTTTTTCCTTATGTAATATAGCTAGTATTCTAGACAGCAAATAAAAACAAAAATAATCTGAATTTTTAAATAAGAGATGCAATTATTCAAAAATAAAGCCAAAACAATTCTCCAAAGAGGAAATGCAAATGGCCAACAGGCATATGAAAAAATGCTCAACTTCTCTTGTCATCAGAGAAATGCAAATCAAAACCACTATGAG
>JAGFMF010011416.1:302620-336251 GCA_019455555.1 Galemys pyrenaicus
AGAAGGCAAAAGAAAAATACCAGATGGTTCCTCCCCTAGGAGGACTATAAGGGAACCAAATAAGGATCAAGGAAAGGAATAAGAACAATAATAATAACAGCAATAAAGACACAAAAACCAAAAGTGAAAAGACAAGGACAAACCGGGGACACTTGGTGGAGAGGGAAGAGGGAAAGGGTGGAGGGCAGACGGGAGCAGGGGGGCCGGTACTGAGGTGATGGTGCACTGGTGAGATGGTGATGGGGAATACATGGGGATTACAATTGATGTCAAATATATGTAAATTTTTAAAAAATTTATATTAAAAAAATAAAAATAAAACCAAGTGATCAAAAAACAAAACAAAACAAAAATAAAGCCAAAAATTTACCCCAACATAAGTGTATGGCAGAGTTCAAGAAAGGTAGTGGAAATAACCCTAAGCATTTTACCAGAATGGAAGGTCATGTTGGAAGCAGTAGGTAGAATAGATGGAATCAGGGATGTGAGGAAGACAAATGAGAACATTCTGTAAAACCAAATGGAAAAGAAACAAGAGATAAAGATGATTCTATCGTATAAATAGATGTGTAAACAAAGTCAAACTCAATGTGTTAATAACCATCTTTAATGATTGGGAAAATATGAAAATTTAAGAAAATATTCAAGAATCTATTGATTTAAAAAGGAAGCAGAGAAGAAGAACAATTGATATCGTGATGTAGCCTAATTAATTTAGTAAGCTTCAAGAAAAAGACCATAGATATTCAGAAACGATGAGGTGAATGACTGAATTTAGCTTACTCTACCTACTCTATCATTTAATAAAATACAGCAAATGAATGCCGTCATGTTTCTATAGGGTAAAAATGAAACAGTAATTTTATTGCATACCAAGTGAAAGACAGTTAAACATAGCAGTAACTGAGGAATATAAAGCTCATAAACCCTCTTGAATAGTTCTTGATGTACTGCTCAAATGCACAGGTGTCATAAATAAAAAATAATTGAAATTGTTACTGAACTGCAGCAGGCAGAAGCAGTGGTGTCCTACTCCACTGTAAGTGGGTTCTGGCAGTCACTCCTCAGAGACCTTTTATGTAGCATTATCTGCCTGGATCGTAGAATGGACCAAATGGGTTGAGCTGTGAGTTGATTGATGCTTTGTTGCCAGGACTCTGCCTCTCACCACAAGTTAGTTGTGGCAGAGCACTTTTATGTAAAGTGCACTTCCTTGACTATGGAACAGACCAATCAGGTGCAGGACTGAAAAATGGTCCAATAAGACTATTTGGTGGGGTGGGGGTGTTGGGGGAACCCTGAAAGTGGATGTAAGCCAGGGTCAGAGGGAGCCCGGGATCTTTGAAGGATCGGACACACAGAGAGAACACCAGAGGAACAGACAGAGAAGAGCGTGGAGAAGCAGCAGCCTGGAGGAAGAAGGGGTCTGGAGAAGTGGGAGCCCCAAGGAAGATCCCCTGCAGAGGAAGAGGAGAGCTCTGAAGAGAAGAGGGTCCCAACCTCTGAAGAAAGGAAGGAAGCATCCAGCAGCTGCCCTCTGAGGAGGGGAGAGAGGCTGAAGGATTCTGCAAAGTCTGGGCCTTGGTCCTGTCTCTAACACTGACTGAAAGGAACACCAAAAGCCCTGGGCCTGGTGTATCAAATAGCTGTTCTTTGTTGGTATAAACCAACAACTCACAAAAGCTGTAACACTGGGTGTTCCGATGAATAATGGTCATTGCTACTGGCCAGTGCTGCCTAGCACCCCTGGTGACTGGTGACTACCAACACTGATGCTTTCTGGATGAAGCAGCCAGCCTCTTGTGGATACATAAGCATTTTTGTTTCCCCCTGTTTGTCAATAAACCCCATGGTTGTTGTACCTGTAGCCTGAGGTTTCTTGTAACTGCGCACGCAAGTGAGAACCCATAGACAGTGACCTGTATCGGTCACTATCCTTTGTTAGGCTATAGCCCCTATTGCCTTTTAATTCTGGTTTGTGGTCTTTTGTCCTTTTGGGGCTTTTTGGGGGCTCTCTGCCCTCAGAGCCCTCCTCTCCCCTGTTTCAAAATTACATTGAGTTTTTATAATACAGATAAGGCTCTTCACACATAAGCGATATCCATTTTGGGTTATTTTTAAAAGTTGATCATATACCTTAACTTTATTGTATAATGGAAAAAACCCAGTCACTTATAGAAGCAAGTTTCCCTGATACCATAGACCTTTGTGAGCTATAGTTTGGAAACATCTAGATTAAGAAATGAGAGCTAGTTTATTAGATTGGCAGCTTGAACTGGTTTCCTTTCAAAATCAAACTACTTTTCCAGTTGCTGCTTCAGAGAGAACAGTGTTCTGATTACAGTCGACTGGGCAGATGTTAGTTATAACAAACTCTACCATTTTCTAGTTAAAAACCTAAGGAGAACCTGGAATTATAAATCATCTTTTAGAGATGGTTTCAGTAATAATACTTCAGGTTGCAGTACACTTGCATTTGCAAGGGACTCGCCAGCATACTCATCAGGGTTCTCTGATCTTTCCTCTATAACGTACTCATAACTCAAAGGTTCACTTTAACAGAAGAGGATGTCCTTTGGTTGGTGAGTAGCAGAACTAGGAATTAGTTATCTCTTGAATCCTAGTTCCTCATTTCTTTAAGCCACAGTGTTTTACTCAACACACACAAGGACTGTGGACGTAGGGAAGATTTCCATTGATTTCATGTTACAAAAGATGTTACATTTTACTGGTTTTCTGATCTGCACTCCTGTGGCTTGAGCAATTTTTCCAAATCTTCAGTCTCAGCCTTATGAGTATTCCTAGTCTAAGATGAGTTCAGTGGTATATTCTGTATGCCATAACTATTGCTCACAACAGATCATTATAACAAAGGAATGGTACAAATAGAACTCCCCTACAAGAGCCTCTTCTCAGCATTTTGCCCACTTGAAATGAGTCTGTCTTAACTCTGCGTTGACATCTCCTGATATTAACTTAGTAGCTGTGGTCCATGTCTCCACAGATACTGCATGACATGTTTTTTCCAACACATTTATTAGGGGGACAGTCCTGTCTTCCTGCATGTTTCTATTAGCTACATACTTGATTAAGTATTTAATAGGCTCTGGGGGCTTCCCTTTAGAAACACATCTTGTTTATAATAATTAGAAAAATTTAAAATAAAAAATATTTTAAATAAATTGCAAAGATTTTATTTAAAGGATATATTAAAATAGCTTGTGTTTTTAAAAGTGATATGTTATTATGTTTATTGTCTTTCTAGACATCTACTCTAAATTCTTGATCCCTACAGGAGCAAAGTTCTTCTAAGTCACTGACAAGTTAGTCTCCCATTAGAGAAGGATTAGATATTAGTAGCTGTTTCCAGGAAAAAGTGTAATTTTGACCTGGGCAGTATCTTCATTTTTAACATCAAGACTGTCTTTAAGTTGAGACAGCACACCTGGATCCTATTGTACAACTAAGAGAAACTTAATTAATACTTACAATGCTGAATATTTGACTACTTTTTTTTGCATTTTTTTCTTTCCTTCTTTATTTATATATATTTGACATCAATTGTAATCCCCATGGACTTCCCACCACCATTTCACCCTTGCACCATCACCTCAGTCCCTTGTGCTCTTATCTGCCCTCAACACTCTCCCTCCCCCCTCCCCATCAAGTGTCCTCAATTTGTCCTTGAATATTTGACTACTTTAAAGCCAGAAAAGGAAAACTTTCCAAAATGGTGAATTTTTTAGTCAAAATAAATTTTGCCCACTTGAAATAAATTATTTCTCAGTTTCCCTTTTGTGTCCCTTTTTAAATCCATAAAAACAAAATATTTAAAGCTAGACTAATTGTGTGTTTAGTGGAAATCTATGTTGAGATAATAATTCACCACTGGTCCTTTGAGGCAACTTTAAAACTTCAAGACAGTTGTTGATTGATAACTGAGCTGCTAAATAGAATTGGCAGGAAATGACTATATAATATCTTTACATCCACTCACTCAGTTATTTAGCAAACATTTATTGGGCAGTTTATGCTTCAACTCACAGTGTAAAATGTGTGGGGGAATGGCAAGGGTGTTCTCTACTCAGCTAGCTGATCAGTTTATTGAGATCAGGACATAATGCAAAATAGGTAATTTTAGTACAGGGTAGGAAATGCAAGTGTAATGAGTGATATAGGTGAAATATTTGAGTGATGATCAAGGGCAGTAGACATTACTGCTGACTGGGGAATCTGGAAAGAGACAATATTTAAGGTGAGTATGCAATAAAAGGATTATGACTTGCAGAAATGGGAGTGCACTGAAGCAAAAGCAACACTGGAATCAAAGTTGTATCAACTTAAAAATATCTTTTTTATTGAAGTAACAATTGTTTACTTATGTTTGATGTATCTAGCCTTACAAGTCAACATCTGAATATATTATATTACCTTCACCCCAGAAGTATACATTCATCCTGCATTATACAATGACCCCATTTACCTGATTTACCCCCACCCCTTCCCTCTGTAACCACTGGTTTGTTCTTAGAGACTAAGAGTTTTGTTTGTTCATTATTTTTATTTCCTTATCTCTTACATATGAATGAAATCATAGGTATTTGCCTTTCTTTGTTTTATTTCACTCAGTATAGTACTTTTTAGGTCCATCCATATTTCAGTTCCTAATTGAATTATTTTTCTTAGCGTCTTGATAGAGAACCAGGTTGATTTCCAATCAAACACCCAATTTTTGGCCAATTATAATTCTGATCTCTGTGCCTGGGGTCTGTGTGGCTCTACAATCCCAAACCCCAGGCCAGATGACAGCAACAACCTCTTGAAGGCTCCCAAAGCCAGTGCACCACTCAGCATGTGGTAGAGCAGCTCAGAGCACTGGACCCCATCTGTCCTTCAGAGTTTCTGGCTGCCATATTCTCCTCCTGGCCATCTGCTCCTGCCAGCTGTCCATCACCTTGGAAAAGACCTTCCTTTGTTGAATTGTGTGTAACACAACTATTACTATGCTTTGAATCCTGCTCCCCTACTTCTCCACAGTATAGTAAGTTCTACTACCATATACCACAGTAGAGAAATGGCAATTTTGTGGTATTTGCATTTTTTCTTTTTTTTTTTTTTTAGTCAAACTCAATTTAGATATCTGGGTTTCAATTAACCTACTTGTAAATGGGAATATTAGCAATGGATTTATTTCTGTCATTCATAGTAGTTAAGAGAATAGAATGGCAAGGTACTGCCTACTGAGTTTGGCTCTTTACATGAAAACAAATGTCTCATTCTTTGGACAAGTTTTATAAATTTAACTATGGAATATTTTCAGCAAATTAATATATAGAAGCAAAATGTGTTCATGGAGGGAAAAATTCAAGGCAAAAACTCATAAATAATAACCAATGCACTTCAGAATTATATCTCAGTTCATCTCTTGACAATTTACTAATATCAGTGTTTAAACCAACCAGTAAAATCATGTACGTGCAGCCAACTTCTGCAAATGATCCCATGTGAATTAAAGATAGGCTCTAAGGGTTGCCTGTCATTTAAAATAAAACAATTCTTGTCTTTTAAGTCTCTGGCACTCTTTAGCCATATTAAGAATTTATTATAATTCTTTGGCACTTTCTACATGACTGGTGGGCCTTTAAACTTGAGCAAGCTTCTTTGAAGAGTAATTTGGCAATATATATCAAAAACCTTAAATACATTTATGCCCTTTGACCCAGTAATTCCATGCCTGGGAATTTATCTTAAGGCAATAATCAGAGATGTGCTGAAAGATTTATGTATGATGATATTTATCACAGTATTTTTTCTTATCATAGCAAACAGTGGAAACAACCTAAATGTCAAACAATAGGGGGTTGGTTAAATAAATTATGGTACATCTATATCCAAATGCTACTTGAACATCAAAAATGATGATCTAAAATAATTTTTTAAGGCTGTGGAAAATGCTTAAGATGTTTTATTAAAAGAAAAAAGAAAAGCATCAGTAGAGCAGATTCTAATTTTTTGAAAATAACACATTTTTCTCTATCTGTTACAGGGCAACCCTGAAATAAAAATGTTTGGCTTGACTGGGTCCTCACAGGCACAATAGAAAGGCATTTATAATAAGCACCAACTGCAGGCACACATGACAAAGGTAAATAAGGGGTTTTATTTACAAAAGAAGGGGAAATAAAATAATGAATAACACAAGGAGAAAAGAGGGTTACAAATCTGTGAATGTTCTACCAGAGCCTCCGAGCTGGAACCCAAAAATACTCTGAGAGCTGGCTCCAAACTAAGAGAGCCTCCAAGGCTCACATTTCTGGTTTTATACCCAGTCTGGCTTCTTAACTCCACTCTCGGATCCCAGTGATCCATTCCTCGATAATGACCTTATAGGATTTGTTGTTTTGGGATATTGTTGGTCTGGAATCGGGGTTGGAGTCAGTAAACCTGTTTGTGTAATCCCTCAGAACTACCTTTCCCCCTAACATATCTGTAACAGGGTGCTCCCCAGCAAAAGGGGAAATTCCAGAACCCAGTTCTGCCCTAAGTGGGTGGAGCTGAGCAGGGATAAGAAGATTCTGAAGAGAGGAGATAAAAGGACAGAAGGAAGGGAGGAAAAAGGAAGCAGGATTGAGAGCAGCAAGAAGACTTGGAGGAGGCACATCAAGCAGAGGGACATGTGAAGAAACTGTGCCTGCTTCTTGGTCTTGGACTGGTTGGAACAGATGTGGGTGAGGGACCCATGGGGAGGTTAGCAATGGCAGCTTTCATCTTAATTTTGATTTTGCTCTTTTCCTCCCAGATTTGTTTAACTCTTTCTGACCGTTTTCTATGGGTCTCTATTGAAAGGTCCTTTAGACTTGTGGCAGGCTTTTGGGCCTTGCTTTGGGCCAATCCTATTTGGCTGGACGTTTACCCTCAAGGAGATGGGTAACTTTGGATGCTTGACTTAGTAACTATATTTTTTGTCCTGTCTGTATTGTTCCCTAATGTATTAAAGTTCCTTTCCATTATAGGCCTTATATGTTTGTTTTGGTGTGGCAGATGGCAGAACCCATTTAGAGAGGGCAGTTTTGGGGGTTTTGGGGTACCCCTCTCCCTGCCCTGTAACAGCTGTGATGTTGTTTTAGAGTCAGTAGGTTTAGGGAGCAGGGTTCTTGGGTTTACTCTGGGAAAAGTTTTACCAGAGCTTCCTGTTCAGAGTCACTCAGGGAGTTCCCAGGAGTTTCTCCTGGACTCAGAGACATTGATTATTTTAAAGAGCAGGTTTATTAGGAAAAGGGACAGAAAAAATACAGTACACTTATATCACACAAGTCAGCAGGAAAAGCTACCCTTAAGTTGGGGCAGCATCAGGTTTTATTATTTTCTTTTGGTTGGGAGGGGCTCCCTTGCTGGGAGAATGTCTTGCTTGCTGACTTTGAATAAACTATACAGAATCTGAAAGGGACCTGGAGATTCTACAATGGGCTCAATCTCCATCTCTAATGGTTCCATATCCAATGGGCTCATGTCTTCACTCCAGATGCCAGCTGCAGCAGACTGATATCTGCTTGGATTTTTGCTTTGTAATGTAGACATTGGTTTGCCTAAGGATTTTGGCTTCAGTTGCTGGGTAATAGCTATGCTAATCCTTTCCACCCTCACCTCCTTGTGAGCTAGGTTTCTGACCTCATGGTGCCTCCTTTTCAGTTTTTCTATTCTTATCCTCCATTAGTTGGACCAGTTTGCATTTCCACCAGCAGTACAGGAGAGTTCCTTTTTCTCCACATCCTTACCAGCAATTGTTGTTGCTGCCATTGTGCCATTCTCACTGGTGTGAGGTATATCTCATTGTTGTTTTCATTTGCATCTCCCTGATTATAAGTGATGTTGAATGTTTTTCATCTGTCTGTTGGCCATTTGCATTTCCTTTTTAGAGAAGTGTCTTTTTAGCTCTTCTGCCTATTTTTTGACTGGATTGTTTGCTTTGTTTTTGTTGAGTTGTGTGACTATTTATAGATCTTTGAAATCAGTCCCTTCACAGTTGTATGGAGTACAAATATTTTCTCCAAATCAGTAGGGTCAGACTTTAAAGCTGCCTTAAAGCAGCAGTCTTTAAAGCTGCTTTAACGAGAGTGCTATGGTTTGCTCTATAGGACATTCCTAATGTCTAAGATGCTGGGCTGTGTAAGGTTACAAGCTACCTTTAAAAAACTGTTAATGTTACAGGGCAACCCTAATATAAAATAGGTTTACCTGACTGAGTCCTTTCCAGTGCGCTGGAAAGACACTTATAATAAGCACCAACTGCAGGTACATGCGACAAAAGATAATAAGGGTTTTATTTTACAAAAAAAGGGGAAATAAAGTAGTAACACAAGGAGAAGTGAGGGATACAAATCTGTAAATATCCTACCAGATCCTCTGAGCTGGAACACAACTGCGCACATTGAGAGCTGGCTCTGAACCAAGGGAGATGGCTCTGAATGAAGAGAACTCCCAAGGCTCACATCTCTGGTTTTATACCCAGCCTGGCTGCTTAACTCCACCCTCAGGTCCCAGTGATCCACTCTTCAATAATCATCTCATTGGATTTGTGGTTCTGGAATATTGTTGGTCTGGAGTGGGGGTTGGAGTCCATAAACTTATTTGTGTAATCCATTCAGGACTAACTTTCCCCCTAACATTAACACTTTTTTAAAGAGTATTTTCAAATTCACAGCAAATTTAAGAGGTGAGTACAGAGATTTATCAGCCATATACACAGCCTCCCCTACCATTGACGTTTTCTAAAATTAATGAACCTGAAGTGATCATCCAGAGTTCATGGGTTTCATTATGCTCATTCTTGGTGTTGTATGTTCCATTGGATTTGGACAAATGGATTTGGACAGAATAGTCTCACTGCCCTAAAAATCCATGGTGTTCCAACTATTCATTCCTCTCACTAGGCAACCACTGGTCTTTTTATTGTTTCCATAGTTCTGCCTTTTCTGAAATGACAGATAGTTGGAATCATGGTTATTATCTTTTAAGATTAGCTTCTTTTACTTAGTATCAAAGATTTGAAGTCCTCCTGTTACCCATCTCCTTGAGGGCAAAAGTTCAGTCAAGTAGGATTGACCCAAAGCAAGGCCCAAAAGCCTGCCACAAGTCTAAAGGACCTTTCAATAGAGACCCATAGAAAACGGTCAGAAAGAGTTAAACAAATCTGGGAGGAAAAGAGCAAAATCAAAATTAAGATGAAAGCTGCCATTGCTAACCTCCCCATGGGTCCCTCACCCACATCTGTTCCAACCAGTCCAAGACCAAGAAGCAGGCACAGTTTCTTCACATGTCCCTCTGCTTGATGTGCTCTCCTCCAGGTCTCCTTCTGCTCTCCATTCTGCTTCCCTCTTTCTCCCTTCCTTCTGTCTCCAATCTCCTCTCTAGCATCTTCTTATCCCTGCTCAGCTCCACCCACTTAGGGCAGAACCAGGATCCTGGAACTTCCCCTGGGGACCACTCTCTTACACTTCCATGTTCTTTCTTGACTTGATAGCTCATTTCTTTTTAGCACTGAACAATATTCTGTTGTTATTCACCCATTGGAGAGCATTTTGGTTGTTTTTAAGTTTGTCAATTATGAATAAAGCTGAACAAGTTATCTTTTCATAACTTGTCCATGATAACTCATTCTAACCAAAGATAGTTGAAAAACATTTTTAGCAAAGATGGATGACATAAACTGACAGCTATGGACTGATGGGCTCTTACTCTCTTTTCTTTGTTCAAGGTCTTTAATGCTATCAGGGGTTTCTGTCATCTTGATATTATCTGGTTGTAATTTTCTGAGAGGATGGCTGATTTTTACAATGATTTCTGATGACACATAGCAAAGCACTATGCTTTTTATATAGGTGGATTCTAGAATAATTTGTAGATCTTGTCCCTAGGTGAGGAGTAGTTCTTTTCTGAGGGATGCTTATTTTTGTTCACATCTTCCATTGTTGCCTAAACCATTTTGATACTTTAAATATAATAATCTAATTGGTATTAGTATTTTGAATGTTTACTCAGACTTCAAATAGGTCGAGTCTGCTCTATGTTCACTGCAATCTTCCCTCTAATTTTTTTCTAAAGACAATTTTATTTTTAGTCCATGATAAGAAATCCAGTCTTTTTATCTAATCTTTGTATCTATCATTTATCATCTCTCTCTCTCTGTTTTAGCATTATATTTCATTTAAATATTTCCCTTTATTTGGATTCTATCATTACTGCAATTGATCTTTTTTATATTACTTTGTGGGGCAACTGGCAGGAAGATGATATGAATTTTGTGTAATGAGAAAATTAATTAACATCTTCTAACTTCTCTTTTTCACTATACAATGATTTCACCTCTAGATATAAGATATGAAGGGTGTTGGTCCAGGAGAAGTGCATATGGGAAATTCAGCATGGATAATATCAATGCAACTGCAATACATCTTCCGATTAGATTCCAAACACCACCTGAAGATAATTTGGAAGGTGTAGCAGCAGAAAATTAAACCCTGTAAATGCTGTCTGGCAAATTAAAAGACATAATTGATTATATTAGCTTATTTAAGTGCTTCTAATTGCCAGAGATAGGATTTGTTTGGTATAGCTTTTCAACTTGCCAAGCAAAGTTTACACTGTCAGCAAGCAAGTAATAGAAGTTGCCAAATGGCTCTTTTAAAAATTTTTCAACTCTCAGGTGCTTAATTTTATTTGATATTTGCTTTTGGTGCCAGGCTCTCTTCTATAGTCTACAGCAACTGGAAAAACTCTTTGCGTTGAACATGGAATGGATTCCCAAAGTCTGCATATTCTTCCACATTGTAACCAGCAGTCCTAAACCTATACACAGGCAAAGAATCTGTTGCCTTTTCAGTTATTGACTGTGATAGTCTTGTCTCATACTTGAAGATTCCTGGAGCTTGTTTTTTTCATCATCACGGAAGGATACAATTCTCTATCCTTTGAGTCAGAACCTAAGTGTTCTAGCCTTGGGGTATGTGTGTGTGTCTGTGTGTGTGTGAGATTGTTTAACACCATGCTGGGTAGGTATCCTTTGGTAGTAGTATATAACTCTCTAGTACAATTGGGATAGACATTGGAAAAACATCCCATTATTCCTGCTAACTCACATAAAGATGTTAATTATACACACAAATTACCTGGAGCTATTAGGGGTGGGTGAACAGATACTCTTCACCTCAGTGAAATTGCATTTGTTTTCTGAATGTTGAGTCCTTTTGTGAATGAATCAACACATATTCACCAGGAACTTTTTATGCAAGAGCACCATTCTAGATGCTCTAGGGAAAGTGAAGAGAATATAAGGCAAAGTTTTAGTCCTCAAGGAGTTTACAATATGTTAGGGAGACAGTGCAGGTTTAAACTTAAAATATTTGCAACATAAGTCAGTTATTTGTAAATGTCAACTGACAAGCTTAAGGGACCTGTTCTAAATTCCACTACATTGTAAATACTGTGAAGATAGAACTCAAAATTCCTGAAGACTAACTTGGGTTTGCTCTCGTGTGTTTACTCAGCATCTATGTCAACAGACAACCTGGAACACAGGTTATTGTGCTTAGCTGTTGAAAAATTTTAAAATTTAATGAATGAGGCCCCCACTGTTGTCCTTTCCACCTGGGCAAAGGCAATAGTATATGGTCACTGGCATGCTATTTCCTGCTCCACCAGTTCTGTTTGAAAATATCACTTACTGGATAAATGAAAGATAAAGCTAAGAAAATTTCAATGTCTTATGAGGGTCCTGCATTTGTATGCTGAGCCTGATATAAAATTTTCCCAATTTAGATGAAACTGTGAATATGAGTTTTCAAAAGCATAAATAATAGCAATAGCCAGCGTTTATGAGCACTGTGTACCAGCAACTTGGCTAAGCATTTTGTATACATGATTTATTTTAATCGCTATGACAACTTTATGAAGTTAAGTATTATTTTTAATACCACTGTTTTACAGATGGGAAACCAGTTTTAAGAGATTATTTTGCTTGTCCAATGTCACTAAGCTAATGGCTACTGACTGAACAGGATTTGAGCCTCAGTATGAGTGACCCTGAAACTCAAGATCTCTATCGGTACTTTGAAATCTTATTTTGATTTAGTTGGCATCAGCAGAATGAGTGGGACATTAGCATTACATCAATTACAGAGTCTAGATCTGTCCTAATTTGGACACAAGGTCCTATTTTGGGACCATCAATCCTTTGTCAGATTCTGTCAGAGCTTTGACTTTGGGTCAAACCAATGGCTTGTTATTTATGAATCTCTGATCACAGTTGTCCAAAAAAAAAATAATAACCATAGTTCTTCCCTTAATGCTCTGGATTTCTGAAGTCTGCATTTGCTCATAGTTTTCCCCTTGCTCCTTCACTGTGATTGAGAGCCTTTGATGTCCAGATTTCTAATATACCATCACTGGTTTATCACTGTACCTCTCCCTGCGGACTCTGGTGTCAGCCTCCAAGTCAGATGCACTGTGGCTTTGCCACTTCCTGGCAGTATAGACTTTCGTAAGCAATCTAAACTTTAGCTGCTTTAGTTTCCTCACATCTAAAATGGTTTCGTAGAACATATGCATTTGGATGATTCTGAGGATTAAGTAATACTTGCAAAACGCTTACCAAGCTACCAGGCACAAAGAAAACAACCAACAAGTGGCTTATTATTATTAATCTATATCTTTTTCATAGCTTTTCAGTTGTCTGAGTAATTGGACTCCTGCCTACTTACTATCTGTATCCTATGTCAATGTTAAAGCTTAGCTTTTAGACAATGCCCTAGGAGTTAGAAATGGGTGGCCGAAATTTTGGTTGTCTAGGTCATTTGGATATTCTCCAGGTCTTTTAAATTTCCCCTGAAAGTGAACCTGCCCTAGTAGGGCTCATAGTTTAGAACCAACAGAAATCTCAGTTGGCTGCTTTCAGGAATGGCTGCAACTGGAGTCCCCAGGGAGCTTGCAGACACTGTCATTTCCACCTCTTTGCTACAACTCTGGTGATGCCACGTCAGTTATTCTCAACTAAAATTTCAACAACTATGTTTACCTTCCTACTTGGATTCTAGCTGCCTGATAATCCTACCTGCCACGCTTTTGCTTGAATTTTAGGGTTTAATACTATGATCAGAAATATCATCTCCACTCTGGGTTTCTCTTCCTGTTGCCCACACAGCTCTTGCCAGGTTTAGCAGGCTCCTGATGCCTGCTCTGCTTTGAACACTTCCTCTTGAAGAGGCTTGATTTTCTTTGTTTTGTTCAACTCCTTTCTCCTCTACTTTGTTTCTCGCTGAACCCCTTATACGACAGGGTTACCACTTAGGTAAAACCTGAGTGGAAGTGGGAAGAAAGCAATTCTTTTTCCAGTGATCTGACCAAGGCCATCTCCCTTAGTCACATGAGGAGAACTGTTCGCATTATGACTATTTTAACATAATAAATCTTTGTGCCTCACTAGTGATATTGAGTAAAGCCTCATTAATTAAGGCCCCACTGATTCAAAATTTAAGATAATTTGTTCACAGGCCAAGCTGAAATTTACATTTGTACTATCTATGAAAAAAAGGTTCATTAAGTAAATCAATAAAGTAGGGAAGATTGCAGGAAGCTTGTTTAATCTTATTAAGAAAAACAAACTATTTTCAAGCACTTGCTAATGCCACTGACAAATAAACAATGTGCGTACTACAAATGACTTTTATGTGTTCATTAAAGCTTATCCAGGAAGATTCCTGTTTGAAATTTTTTTAAATGAGTAGTTCAAGTAAATGTATTTAATTGAAGGTAATGAAACTGCTTTGAAAAATAGTCTGCAATTTTCGCCTTTCTCATAATAGAACAAACATATCAACCAAGTGCTGGTAAAGGGAGAAAAGACCTGGAAATTATGGAGTCAAGTTCACATCTTGACATTGTCTGTGAACTTGGGCAGGCATCTCTTTCCATAAGCTCTGATTTCTTTTTCTCAAAGGATTTTTTAAAAATTAAATTTATTTATTTGTTTTTGATGTTCATTTTTTCTACAGTATTTGATTTCTCCCCTCAGGTGTAGTCCCTGTAATTTTTCCACCACCACAACACCCATGACCTATCGCCATAATCCTTTGTGTACTTCCGTCCCTGTTTTGATCCTCCCCCCTCCTCCTCCCCTGCTACGTGCCTCAGATCTATGGTCAACTTGCAAGATTTGCCTTTTTCTCGATGGACTTTGAAAGGATTAAGTGAAATGATATATGTAAAGTGCTTCTCACTCTTAGACATAGAATAATAAGCAACAGAAAGCAGCCATTTTGCCTCATTTAACCCCTACAATGGAGTCTGAGAAAATTGTTAGTGTTCTCATTTCCCATATGAGGAAACACGGGCTCAGAAATAACATGTGAGCAACATCTCCTGGTAGTAAATGCAGGAGCTAGAATGCAAAATCAGGGTGCCTGCTTCTGCCTACCCCTCCTGCCTGGGTGTGCTGGGTTCTGTGCAGTGGCTGCTGGACAGTAGGCTGTGTCTTGGGGACTGCATGAGGACATGGCTTCCTGTTGAGAACACTGAACTCTATTGTTGCTAATCAGTTGTGCCTTATAGTGGTTTGTCTCACACTTTAGGGCAGTAGAAAGAATGACACCCTTTCATTGTCACATTTATTTTATTTTTAAAATTCAGAGGAGGGTTAAATTAGTGGTGAAAAGGATATAATACTAAGGTATCTAAAATGGGGTTTCTGAGAGGTGCCGGAAATTCTGGTATCTCAGAGGAGAGAGAACCAATCCTGCTCTAGCAGAGGCCAGAAGGACTTTAGCCCCTACAGATGGCTCTGAGAAACCAGGTCTTTTCCTCTTATATGGAAACAAGAACCTCCAAATTGATGGAAACCTGTTGACAAGAGGGGAGAAATATGCATTATGTCTATAACTATGTTTAGGGCATCAGGGGATGAATTAGCCTAATTGGAATATTAGTCTCAGTTACAGAGAGTAATCACTACATGCTGCCTCTGTTTTCATTAGAAATTTAATTAAGTTTATCAATGTTTGGCTTCTCTAGTTTTCATTTTCCAGACTCTCCCCACCAGCCTGTTGTTTAAGAAAATTTTTCTTTGCTTTATTTTATTTTCCAGGAAGGGGGCTAGGCTGGGGCAAACTCAGGAGGCTGAGAGCAGAAGGGTAATGATGGACAAAGCTGGCCCTTTTCAGTGAGAGTGACCATTACCTCGTTGAGGTGGGTGACAGGCAGTATTAGGTAGGAGCTTCTCCCTGGTAACATTGGGAGCTTCTCATGACTGAAAAGATCAAAAAAGGACACATTCACCCAAACCAGGGAGCTGTGCGTTCTCTAAATCTGTTTGGGAAATCATCAGTCTTTCTTTTGTTACTTCCGGTAAGAGCACAGAGCTGACCTTCTATGATTCTGCAGTTTAGCTTTGACAGGAAATCTCTTCCAGAAGAAAAGACAACTTGATCTAGTCATATGGTGTCCTGGCCGTTCTTGATAAGAAGAGTTTTGTGTACAATGTATGTGCTTGTAAGAAGAATGAGGGCTTTCCAGTTCTATAGAGAGCTTGCCAACCGTTTTTCATTCTGTCTTCCTTTTTCCCTCTGGACCTCCTTCCCTCCTTCTCTCCTCCTTCACCTTATACTCTTTCTACCTTTTCGTCCTTCTTTTGCTATTAGCTTAGTTTTATAAGGAACTCATTTCTTTCTGCTGGTTCTTCTCTTCTTGCTCTGGCTCTGGTCACTTCAAATATTTTACTTGAAACAATTTTCAAATCTATAGATTGTTATAGTTTTGCTATTTTTATTGCCTCTTTCTCTCTCTAGGTATTTATAGATATGTGTGCCTATCTGTCTGTCTAGTTAAAACAGGCTGCATGTCTATTACTTGTTTCTGCCAAATTATTTTAAAATAAATTGAAAACATCATTATACTGTACTCAAATATTTTAGTATGTGAGAAAGCTTGTTTTGAAATGAATTTCAAGGCAAGAAATAAATGACTTTGAACATGAAGTATAAGAACAGTCTCTCTACAAGAAGAATGCCTTTTTTGGTACTCAGGAAAGAAAAGATAAACGTGGGGAATTAAGTGCTTATGACAATTTGTACCAAACTGGCCTACCAATTCTCTTCATCTTTATAGCCGCCAGTTCCCAAAAATGTCTCTTTTGCCACCCCAACAAACAAACCTAAGGCATTTCAACATTTTTCTTTCCCTTTGTGAAAAAATTCATTTTTCAGTGTAATTGATCCATTATATTCTTTTCCTCTTGTTTTGTGCCCAGTTGTAAAAAAAGTAATGTACTATATATTAAGGCTTTAAGTGCCACTCTCAGTGATGCTTACAGGAGCAATGTGGTATTAATTAAACCACTTAATCTCTTTGGTTTTCAGCTTCCCCCTGAAAAATAGGGTGGAGACAGTAAAAGATCTGAGAACTTTAAAAAAAATCACCTTTGACAAGATATAATTTGTTTATAATAAAATGAACCTGTTTTAAATATATAGCCCAATGATTTTTTGACAAATGTTATATCCATGTAAGTACTACTCGAATCAATATAGAACATTTTCATTACCTTTCTAAATATTGCCTAGAGCTGCTTTGCAGTCAGTCCCCATGCTGGCAGCCACCCTGGGTAACCCCTGCTTTGCTTTCTGTCACTGTAAGTTTGTTTAACTTATTTTAGAATTTTTTATAGTATATATACCCTTTTGTATTGGCTTCTTTTGCTCAGCATAATAATTTTGAAATTTTATGAGTTGCTGCATATAACAATAGCTATGCCTTTTTATGTTTAGTATTCCATTGCATGCAATTTCCATTGATAAGGCTTTTGTACATAATATAAATTCTGTTTGTAAATTTTGTTTTAAAGATACTTTAAAAGTAAGACAGTAAATTTTTGTATTTACCCTTTTACCATTTACCACTTCCATTATTATTCATTCTTTTGTGTAGATGTAACTTTTTAGTTATTGTCGTTTTCCTTCCACCTAAAGAATTTTCTTTCACATATTTTATAGTGCAGCTTTGCAGATGGCAATTCTTCTCTGCTTTTGATAGAATAATCTTTATCATTTTTGGAGTCCAATGAATGCTTTCATTAAAGATACTAGATTGGCAGGTTTTCCCCCTTGTTCTTTCAGTATTCTAAAGGTACTTCATTTTCTTTTAATTTGCATTTTTTAACAGAATTTCAGTGGTTATTTTTATTTTAGTTCTCTGATTTTAAGGTTTTCCTCTTTATTACTGGTTTGCAGTCACTTGATTTTGATATGTCTTTGTGTTTTTTGCTTCTGGTTTGTTGGACTTCTTGGACAATATGTACACAATGTAGTTTTCTTAACCTTGGACAATGTTTGGATCTTTTCTGCCACACTCTTTCTCTTCTTCTTTTTTCTCAGAGATAATATATACATGCTGTACATTTAATGTTGTCCTGCAGATCATCTTTTTAATAATGATTTTAAAGTTTCTTATGTGCTAATTCCATTACCATTGTCATTTCTGGTTTGTTTCTATTGGTCAGAGTTTTTTTGTTTGTCTGTTTGTTTATGATCAAAATTTCCTGCCCTTCACTCCCCATTATATTTATTGTGATAAATTTGTTTTACCAAAAAACACTATATGTAATTCAGACATACAGGATCACAACTCTTCACATGTATGTTACCATACCACACCCATCACCAAGATGCCTATAGTCCATTGAACCTTCCCTCTCCTTTTCTCTCCGTTCTCTCACTCCTCTGATAACCATAATTCTACAAATTTCTAAGGTTTGTTATTTGATTGGTTTTGATTGACATTTTCTTTTGTTTCTTTATATTCCGTATATAATTCAAATCATGAAACATTTGTCTTTTTCCTTGTGATTTATTTCACTTAGTACTATCCCCTCAAGTTCTATCCATGATGTTGCAAATGGCAAGTTTATCTTTATTACTGAGTAATACTGCATTGTGTATCTATACCACATCTTTTTAATATGCTTGCCTGTCCTTGGCCCTGGGTTGTTTCCATAACTTGGCTATTGTAAATAGTGCTGCAATGAACACAGGAGTGCATATATCCCTTCTAACTAGTGTATTTGCACTCTTTGGGTAGATACCTAGGAGTGGAATTGTTGGGTTATTGATAGTTCTATTTTTAATATTTTGAGAAATTCCCACACTTTTTAATTTATATTATATCATACATTATTTTTCATTTTTGTACAGTGTATATTTCTCATCCCCGTGGAATTCCTATCTCCAATTCACCCGTGAACCATCGCTATAGTCCCTGACACTCTTCCCACCCTTTTTGTTCCTTCTCCCTCCTCCTCCCCTCAGGAATGTCTCAGATTTATGGTTGTCTATTGATTTTGATTATTTATTGTAATTGATTTTGTTTCCTTTATAATCCTATTATGACTGACACCATCTGGTATTTTTCTTTTCTTTCTGGCTTATTTCACTCAGCATAATCCTTTCTAGCTCCATCCATGTTGCTGCCAATTGCAGAAATTTATCCTTTTTGATTGCTGTGTAATATTCCATGGTATATCTATACTACATCTTCTTGATCCAGTCACCTATTTTTGGACATTTGGGCTGTTTCCATAGCCTGCCTATTGTGAAAAGCGATGCAGTAAACATAGGTGTGCAGCTGTTCTTTTTAATTAGTGTTTTTGTGTCCTTGGTTAAATTCCTAGGAGTGGGATTGCTGGGTCATATGGGAGTTCCATTTTTAGTAGTTTGAAGAATAAGGATTGAATAACTTTCATTCTACTAACAGTGTATAAAGTTTCCTTTTATTCTATATCCTCAGAAACACTTGTAGTAGTATTTAGTCTATGGCCAGTTAACCCCTACTATTATGACCTGACTGAGATCTCTGCTGAGCACCCTGGATATTCAATGAAAGTTTTTTATTCTGACTGATGAGAGCCTGTTGGATAGTCCTCTAACTTATCTTGGAGTTTTCCCTGCGCATAAAAATCTTAGTGTCCAGCAACAGACTTATGAGAACCCATAGGCAGTTTTCTGGATCTCTTTCTTTGCACAGCTCTCTTTTTGTCAGCACTGTATCTCACAGATTTCAGATACCTGTGTTCCTAGATACCTCACTTTCTTTTTTTAAGATTTATTTTATTTATTTATGCATACACAAGCTGGGGTGTAGGCCAGAGGTGCAGGGGTGAGGCGTGGTGAGAGGATTCACCAGAGATGGAGTGGGGAGCAGAACAGGCAAATCCATCAAAATATACTGCTTAGGGAAGCAGAGGGAGAGACAGGAGAGGTCTGCTGTGCCATGTTTCTCCCTGGCCAGGGATTTTACCAGTGCTGCAGTGGGTACAGATAGCTTCAGAGTGCTGAGACTTAATCCCTTGCACCACCAGGGAGAAACCCCCACTCTATTTTCTCAATTATGTGAGACTGATGTGCTCTCTCTGGGTTTTCTTCCTTGAGTTACAAACTGGAAAGTACCTCTTAAGAGAAAGCTGGGCGGGTATAGGACTTACCTTGCTTGTTTTCAATCTCATAAGGAGCATGATTCTGCGCTGTTCTTTGTCCAAGGTCTGAACCCTCCTTTCATACATTTTGTCCAATTTTCCTATTGTTTACAGCGAGAAAATCTGCTAGTAGTTATTCCATCATGGTGGGAAGCAGAAACTTTCCTAATCCTCTTATCTCCAAATTCACCAACTTCAGACATAATCGTATCTTATTAGAGTGCCTATCTTTAGTTTTTATCTTCCTATGTACAAAAATGAAAACAAATACAAATTATCAAATATAAAACTAAGCTTTTGAATGAATAAATAAATGGTAACCTTTGGTGTTTCTCAGGAGTTTTTTTCTTCCAGTTTTTTCTATTTACTGAATATATATAGAATATATACATCTATAAATATTCTCATGATTTAGTAATCTATGCCTATATTTCTGTATTCATATCTATATTTGCATCTGTATTTCTGTATCTAATTTTCTTCCTATCTATGTGTTTATCTGTATAACTCTGCTTTAATCTGTATTTTTACCTATCTCTTCTTCTATCTATATGAATATTAATCTAGAGAGGCAGTATAGTCTGGTATTGAATAGTACAAACTTGAAAGTCAATCTCTTTAGCTTTCAACCAAATTACACAAAGTATTGTGTGCCTTTGAATAAATTATCTGTTTGCATTACTGAGTTTCTTCACCTGTAAGGTGGGGACCATATCAGTGTCTACCTCTTAAGTTTGTAGTGGAATGTAAATGACTTTATGTACACAAGACCTCTAGAACATTGTCTGTTCATTGTTAAAAACTATTTAAAGTTAGGTATTAGTAGCTGTATCTGATTACAAAGAAAGTTTTGTCATGTTCCTGGGATAAGCTATTAATTGTTTGTAGGGTAAAGGTTGATCAGGTCTTTCCACCCTCCCACTACTGATGATGGACACCTGTGGTGCTGCGAGCATTCCAGGGTGGGCATGCGCAAGTGGGCGCACCTGTGTGGGACATGAGCATAAATGGGCAGCGTCATGAGGACGCCAGAACTGTGAGGACTGACCAACAGAACCGAGAGAACCAACAGCAGCAGCAGCAGAGAGAGAAGAAGAAGCGGAGAGGATGAGATGCGCTGGGGGGTGGGAGGCCTGCCAGCCTCCCGGCCCCCCGGCGCCCCTACCTGCCATGTACCTGGCCACCTCTACTAAATAAAGCATGAAAAGCCACCGAGGGCTCTAAGACTCTCCTTCCTTGACCCGTCTGCCCAGAACCATCCCGAACCTTGCTCCAGTGCCACCTCCTTCCTGCCGCTACATTGTTGTTTTGAACTCTCAACACCTACACTAGCTTTTGGAGACATTTGGAAGTGAATTGTTTTCTGGAGTGAATAGAGATGTGACTTGGGAAAAAATGAAAACTTTTATTGATACCAAGTCTTATCTTCTGAGGATCAGCCTTTCTCAGAAAGCTATGTGTCCCCAAAAGAATCATGGCAGAGGCTGTCATAGAATATTATTCTATAGGATTTGATGCTTCGGGGGTCCCATTATTTACAGACATGGGTGGTGGTGATCATGACATAATCTAGCTGTTCCATTGCCTCTTCATGAAGTCTCTTTGCTCTTTCAGTACCAGACTTAACACTCAGCCACTTTAGTTTCAGCGTGTGCTTTCGATGATCTTCCCTAAAGCCTCTCAATCTATTACAACTTGCTTATGCAGAGCAATTTATATCTCTTCCTGTTTCTATTTCCTCATTTACATGCTCTCCCCAACTATACTCCTCACTGAAACAGGCTTCTTTAGTGTAAGAAGCCACCCTCCTTATAGATCACTGAGGAATTATTAATGAATAAAAGTGCTTTCTTGTTTTATTAAATTATTGTAAGTATTTCAGAAGTGATGCCATTTTTAGGAATATTAATCACTTAAGGAATAGAGAGCACAGTCAGGGTCACATAGGTAGTGTGCTGCAGAAGAGGACTCCAATTTCGACTTACTTGTTCCTACATCTGATTTTAGTTTAGATGATTTCATTAGGCCTAGAGGAAACGAACCATCTAGGGGAATACAAAAGAAGAAGCTGAAATCTACTCTTAACCTTCTTTTGGTGTATGTACAAGAAATATTTTTTCACCACTTGCCTTGTGTAGAAGTCCCATTTTCTTTCTTCCTTCCAGTTATCAGAAAGAAAAGCCCTGGAGTTATGTTTCGTTCTGTACTTGAGTCATCAGAATGGATGCCCAGGGCTATGGAAATTCCACTTCTGTTAAGGCTGCTGGACACCAAGTGGCTATTTTCTTCTAGTTTCTTAATTCTAGAGCTAGTATCCTTGAGATATTTGTCTCCTAGAGGGAAAAAGGAGTGAGAAGAAAAATTAGAATTTTTGAATCTTTTATTTGGCCCTCAGAGTATTAAATACTATGTTCCCACATGGAACTCAAGTCAACCCATTTTCTTCTCTATGATGTGGATTGTGCATACCTGTTTATCCCAAAAGCATTGTGTTGGGATCGTGCTATTCTTAATGCAGAATTCATCACTTGTAACTAAAGGTACAAGAGTCTCCTTATGTAGTCACAATGGTGGGGAACAACTGGAACTGGACTTGTTCCAAACTGTGGAAAGGCGACTGGTGGGCCCTGACAGATTCACTGTTGCTTTCAAATCTTGTGAATGACAGTGCTTATTGTATGGGGTTTGTAAATGCAGACAATTAAATAATAGCTAACATTCTTCTACCTGAAAACCAGAGGCCATGATTGATCTGCCTGTGTCTGATTTGGGCCCTGCTGAGGACCAGAGGGGGAATTCACGTGTATTGCATTTAGTGTTTATCAGATACAGTAAGCTGGTCTTAGTTGAAAAGGTAAAAGAGTGTTCCTATTTTATAGTAAATGCCTTACTGTAAGCAGATATTAAAAGATGACATTGCTGATAGATTTTCTTAGTCTCTGTCAATAGGATATATGCATCTTTGGGATTCATCTTGTTAATGTAGAGTCCTGAGGATGACACCTTACTTTATCATCACACCTTAAGAACCCAATACATATGCACACATATGCAGCTTTGCTTAGCGTTTGTCATTAAAGCAAAGGGGTCTGGCGGTGGCTACAGACCCGGGTGCATTGTCTAAATTAATCCATTGAGGGATATTGAATCACTTAATCACAACACAGACTTGCTGCCTTGGTAGGCACGCTTTCCCTTCATTAGATTTAATATATTTCTCATTATACAAATCTGCTGCTGTGACAATAAGTCTTGTTCATAAATCAGTTTGCCCTTTTGCTTTGCAGATGCAGAGAACTTTCATCAAACAAGACATAAATGGAGCCGGTTAGATGAGAGGTCAGAGTCGTCATCACAAGATAGTAATACCTATTCATTAAGATGATTTTCAATAGCATATTTTAATGGGCAGAAACAAAACAATTACGATTTTAACTTCTTGTTTGTATTATAAATGAGAAAAAGGAAATGTAGTAACAAGAAACACTGGGAACTATTCTGATAAATCCCCAAGCTTAATTTCCTTTCAGTAAAAACTTTCCCTTATTCCCTGAGTGCAAACTAAAGGCTTGGGGACTCAGAATTGGCACATGTGATCTTTCAGGTTACTATGCAGCATAAAGGCTGATTTAAAAACGAAGGCACAAAGAACATTATGTATATAAAGATATGCAAATTGTTTGGAAATCACGTAGAAAATGGTTATTAAGCAATGGAACTAGAATTATGATTACTGACTCCAGAAAAGATCTGCTTTATTTTTTTGCTTTCCCTACCATAGTGCTATGTAAACCAGAAAATCTGAATAGTATTTTTGCAAGACAAATTCTGATTTATTGTATATTTTTAATATATATCCTAGCACACAACTGATCCTCTTTCTTATTTTCATGAACTTAGTCTCCAAAAGATTGATTTTTTTCAAAGAATAATATTTTCTTTCACATTGATTATTTCTAGTGTTTTCATTTTGTTATTAGATTATTTCATTAATATCTATTTCATTTTTATGAATATCTGTTCCTCTTTTGGGGGATTTTTTAAAATTAGTTTTCATCATTGAAAGTTGTATTACTTAGCTTTTGCTTGTTTTCTCTGATTCTCAGATGCATTACAGTAGAGTAATCATAGTCCTTGGTTCATAACATGTCATCAGTTCACATTTGTTTGTATGATTAGATATTTATTAAAAAAGGCTCTGGTAAACTTGTAAAAAATAAAAGCTATAACTTTGCTACATCATTTAACCACATGTCTGTTTATCTTACCTCTTCTCTCTGCACTTGAGGTAACCATTGTTCTGAATTCCATGTTTGTCTTTCATTTGCAAACAGTTTTATTGCATCTGTATATCTCTCTATATACCTAAAATTATAATACCTTTATTTTAGTTGTCTTATGCTGTATGAGAATAGTATAACAAATGTAATATTTGGGGAATATTTTTCCCTATTGAATATGTAAATATTTGTTTTATAATCATCATAAACACAGCAGTCATATTGTGTTTATTAATACCGGATTATAACTTTTGTATTTTTGATGATTTTCTTTTCATTTTATCCATTGAGAGAAGTGTATTAAAACCACCCACTGATATTGTATATCTTCTTCAGTCAGTCTGTTTTTTTGGTGGTGTATTTTTATGTTATATTATTATATGCATATAAATTTACATTGTCATATTTTCCAAGGTAAACTGGACCTTGGCGTTCACTTCCTATTCAGAAACATCACTTTTTTGGTTTTAACTTTAAAATCTACAATATTGATCCTATATATAGCAATACTACTACTTGTCAGGAAGAAAAAGACCAAAAAACAATGACAGAAAAAAAGATGAGAGACATAAACATATATTTTACACATAAAAGATATGCTTTTAAACATATGAAAAAATCTTAACCTGGCTCATAAGTGTAATGAATTAAAATTTCACTGAGATCTTATGTCTCACCTATCATACTTTAAAATATTTAAACATTTAAAAAGCAAGATGTTGACAAAATAGTGCCACTCATCCATGGCAAGTGGCAATATGACAAGTTTCAACTCTCATGGTGAAGGATTTGGCAATGTCTGATAAAACTGCATGTGTATTATTTGATCCAGAGTCTATCCTGACAATATCCTTGACAAATACAAAGAAAACATGCAAAAGTTTTTCATTGCAGCATTGTAATAGTAATACTGGATTGGAAACAACCAAAAATATCCTCAGAGAAACCTATTGGAATAAACTCTGGTATATCACAAAAATGGAGTGCTATATCGCTATTAAGACAAAAATGAAGATCTTTATGACATCTAATGATTTCTATGATATATCATTAAGGGGAAAAGGCAAGTCATAGAGCAGATTATATGATGATGTGCTACCTTTTGCGTACAAAAAGAGGAGAATAAATATATAAACTTACTTCATTTTCCCAAAAAGAATCAGCCAGGATGAACTGGCAACTGATGAAAGTAGTTATCTGTAGGGGGTGAGGGAATGGTGTCAAGGCAATGGAAATGGGCTGAGACTCTCTGAACCCAGTTTTGACTTCTACGCCACATGTTTTACATGTTCAAAGACTACATGAAAATGAAAACTGATAAGGAAAACAGTTCCTTCAAGTAACTTTTGAACTTTTTATATACTTTCAGTAGAATATATTTTAAAATACAAGGAGTGCAAAAATGTCTTAATGTCACATAGTAGTTTATTGTTAGTTGGAACAATTGTAATTTTGAAACTTTAAAAACATTGTAGAATAAAGCAAATAATGAAGTATATGAAGGTTTATATTAAGGAATAAAATTTAAAAATTCCTATAATTTAACTTAAAATTGTGAATACCAATATAAACTTCCCATTAAAAAACACATTTCTAATCTCAGTGACAATACATACTTGTAAACAATGACAATTGAGTAGTAATAAGGATACTAGTATCTGCATGTGGATTCCAAATGTCATTTTCCATTAGAAGCCACCTGGGCTTATTCCTTGGAGACAAGCTAATTCCAGGTCTTGGCTAGGAAAGAGCAAGGTGAGCTCAGGACATCTTGAGCTAGGAAGTAAGGAAGCACTCAAAGATTGATGACATTATGTTTATGGAACACAAAAGTCAGCTTGAAGAATCTCTCACTGGGAAAATTGGGGACAATTTGAACACCAAAAAATATAATTAATATGATTGATTATAATGCATTAAATGAACAAAATGTCGAGTCCTCTGGCTTGTGGGGCTGGTGGAAAAGGTAGATATTGACTATTACAGAAGAATATTCCTTAATAAATGGAGAAGGAATGATAAAATTAGAAAATCACTGTTTTCATCCCTAGTGAAATAAATGATTCACTGATTCAGGTAAGCATCAACAATCAATGCTAAAGCCATTAGATGAAATGCTGTTTGAGGCAGGATATTCACAAGTGTCTACAGCCAGCTCACAGGTTAATTACTGACTGCGAGATTGCAAAGGAAAGAAATACCTTTATAATAGAGAGGTTTGGGTTATTACTGCAACAAAATGAACAAAGTTAACATTTTAACATCACTATTTGCAGGATAACCTGAGTTCATGAACTTCTTAATGTGATGCAAACATGAAATACCCAGCACTTACGAGGCATCCATGCCAAAAATATTTAACTTGCTAAAACATTAACTTGAATAGTAATAATTCTCAATTAAAATCAAAATGCAAATATATCTTAAAACAAACAAACAAATATAGCCTGTAAGACAAAGACAAATCAGAGGCATGTTATTGGTGGTGGGGAGAGGGAGAGGGACTGCGATGAGGGTAGAAAGAGCACAAGGGACTGAGGGTGATGGTGCAAGGGTGAATTAGTGGTGGGAATTCCATGGGGACTACAAATAATGTCAAATACACATAACTAACTAACTAACTAACTAACTAACTAACTAACTAACTAAATAAATAAATGAGATCAAAAACAGTTGGCCTGAAATATTCAAAAGGTCAATATCATGGAAATGTTTTAACAAAGAGAAAGCTGGGCTCCCTTGCCCCTCCCTGGCCTGGTTCCACTGGCCTGGGAGTCCCACTTTATTTTGTCCCTTTTCGCCTCAATAAACACTCTCTTTCTCTAAAAATAAATAAATAAAAATAAGAAAGAGAAAGCTGAAGGATTGTTCTATAAAAATCAAGACAATGCCTGAGACTTGATTGGATCTTTGTTGTTGTTAAGTTAAAAAAAATCTTGGGGATTTTTGAAAATGGGCTATAATAATAGTCAATGTTATGAATTGGAATTATTGGTTATTCCTTGAAGTAGAATAATTGCATTGAAGTTATTCTCTTAGGAGATCCACCATGAAGTGTTTGGGGTGAATTGTGATAACATTTGCAACTGCGTATAGTTTGGAGAATATGGACTATATATACGCATTTATGTATATATACATATATGTGTACAAGTATACATAGAAAAAGGAAAAGGCAGAGGGGAAAAGGGAGGAGCACACTGGCAAAAGATAACCTTTCTGAAGTCTAGTTGGTGGGTATATGGGCTTATTATATTACTCTGCCAAAATCTGGGTATGTTTCATATTCATAGTAAAGTTGGGAAAATAAGAAATCCTAGCTGAGAAAGAAACACAATTATTCTTAACAGTGACTCTATTCTTGAATTGTTTCCCAGAACTTTGCACTAGAATCTTGATACACAAAATCCAGTCTGAGAAGAATCAACAGCATCATTTATTGTGCACTATTCACCACAAGCAAGATATGGAAACAATCTAAATGTAATGAAACAATCTAAATGAATGAATGGAGATGATATGATGTATAAATATCACTGGAGTCAAGAATTGATAGCATTTTGCCATATTTCTTTCTCTCTCTCTGCTTTACCTCTCTCCCTCTGTTTATGCACATGTACACATACATGCACATCCACCCACACATAATACAAACAAGACAACCATGATGTGGAGTATTATTCTATCTTAAAAAAGGAAATCCTACTATTTACAACAACATGGATGGAATTTATGTTAAGCAAAATGTTGGACACAGAAAACATACTGTATGATCTCATTTATATATAGACTCTAAAATCAAGCTCATAGAAACAGAATAGAATGGTAGTTTCTAGGGGTCTGGGTGGCAAAGAAACAAATGAGGTGATGTTGATCAAAAGTTACAAATGTTCAGTTATGCAAGATGAATATATTTTTAACCTGATATATAGCATGTAATATTACTTTTTCTACACAGTACAGTATAATTGACAACACTGTAATATATACTTGAAATTTGCTAAGAGGACAGATCTTAAGTTTCTCACTACAAAAAAGGTAATAAAAAATGGGAACTATGTGGAGGCAATGAATATGTTAATTAGATTGATTGTGGTGATCATTTCACAATGTATATGTATCAAAGCATCAAGTTGTGCATGTTAAGTAACACAGGTCTTTATGTCAATTATACTTCAATAAAATAAGAAAGTAAAATAATCAAGAAGAAGATACACATGATTTTGACCCCTTTCTTGTATCATCTGGATCATAATCTATACTTTAACAATATTTCCAAGTGATCCTTCTGCCTGTTATCTTTTGATAAATGTGTGTAAGACAAAATGACAATTCAATTCTCATTGAAACACATATAATTGCCAATTTCTTTGTGTTGCTGCTATGACTATCTGCATTTATATAGTCTTTTTAAAGTTAAAGAGCAGGACATGATATATCCCATGGTCCTTTTTTCCCTTTCCCTGAGGAACATAGGATAATTGCTCCACAAATTATATTTGTCTCAGGGCAGGTAACCTATGAGTCAATAAACAACAAGACTGCAAGCAAAGATTGAGATTGACTCCTGTTCTGTTTACTTCTGTATTTCCCCTCATCAGCTACAATTACAGGAAAATAAAGGGGCTTTCTCAAAGGGAGAAAACAAATGTCTGAAGGAATCTGTTTTGAATTACCTCTGCCAGCTCAGTATTTGCAGATTGCATTTGAATAGCTTCTTCGCTCTCTCTGGAGTAGAGAGCTGACCAGCAGAACTGAATTGTCACCGAAGGAACCCTCTACTTTAATAAGACGACTACAGAGACAAACCCAGGCAACCAAAATGATTTTTCTCAAACTGATCCACTTTAATGGAAATGTTTTTACCATCTCGATGTTCATGATCTAGTTGCTCTAATGTCTAATCTGGGCTTTCCAAATCCATCAGACTTCTCTGGGATAAAAAGTTCTATGTTAATTCAGGATAACCAGAGTTGGTGTAGTGTTTTTTCTATTACTTTTGATCCACACATAAATCTAGACAATTTGGTGCATTTCTCCCATTTCCTGTTAAGCCCAGGTAAGAAGTGGGAGAGATTTCATCCCCTGAGTCATTTATCTCCAGAATTATGGTATAGCTGCTGATGTTTTCTGTGTCTTCTGCACTTCATATAAACTATCTGGCTTCCTGAGAGGCTTGCACAAAAGCTACCTAACACAGGTAATAAGGCTGACAGATCTCTGCCTGTTTCTGACACTTTTGAATGCAATTAGGAAGTGATAGCTTGTGTGAGCATTGTTAGTGCTCTGGGGTTTGGTGGTGAATAAACTTAGATGCTTTGGTTCCTATCCTTTCTTTCTTATTTTTGTTAGAGCTTCCTGTCTTAACCTGGGTTTTTCTGAGGAATCCGAATGTCACCCATGGCAGTCAATTTTCCCCTCATTTTCACTATTAAAGGAAATTGGCCAAGTGGGACTTGATGCCTCTTTTCAATGACCAGCCTCATAGCCAGCATTCTTCTCAGCATTTCTACTTCATAACATATACAAAAGATTATCAAAAATCCGTCCTTTCCTTAAGAAAAAGGCAGAATGAATTATATCTCTTATCCCAAACTCTTTTTCCCTCTACCTTCTTCCACAATCAATATTGAGTCTGTGACCTTGTCAAATTCCTCCTCTCCATTTGAAATGTTTGTCACCCTGAATAAATTTATTTATTTATTTAGTTATTTAGTTGCCTGAGTAAATTTAAACAATTGAATTTTGCATGTGAAAATCACTATATAACAAAAGAAAGATGGGCTGTTATTTTCAAGTTCTAGATTCATGAATTGAATTTCTCAGTAGCCTTATGAATTTTGGAAATTTGTCTCATTTATATGAGCCCCAATTTTCTCATTTTTATACTGGGGATTATTTTGCTTCTTGTTCTATTTGTCAAGGATAGACTGAGGAGTCAATGTACTTGAAATCAGGACATGTTTATATACTTCTATTTTGAGATAATTATAGACTCATACACAGTTATGAGAAATAATAGAGAGAGATGTATGTGTGCATCTTCACTCAGTTTCCCTAATAGCAACTCACAATTATAGTATATTATCAAAAAGTTGCCATTTATCTTTTTCATGGACTTTATCTGATTTCACCAGTTTTATTTTAATTTTAGTTCTAAAAATTTTCTTCATTTACTTATCTTCCCTTAGGAAAACTTTAAAAAATTATTGAGATATCATTGGTTTATAAACATCATATAGGTTTCATTTGAATAGCATTATAATTTAACATCTGTATGTTCTACATTATGATTGCACCAAAAGTCATTTGATATGTTTTATTCTTTACACAATTTATCAACTCCTGCACCAATTTTAATTGTATTCATTTGCTCATATTTAATTTTGTTTTTATTCCCTAGGTCTGGCATGAAAAATACTAAAGCTTGGTGGCTTATCCCAACAAAATTTATTCTCACACATCTGAATGCTAGATATCCAAAATCAAGTTTTCGGTGTTGTGATGTTCTCTCCAAAGTCTTCAGGGGTAGATGGTCCTTGCTCCTTTTATCTTCTGGTAGCCCCAGGTGCATCTTGGTTTATGAGAGCAAGGCTTTCATCACAAGCCCTTCTCTCTGTATGTCTTCACATCATCATCCTTCTCTGTGTATGTTCAAATTTCCTCCTTCTTGTAGGCACACCAGTCATATTTGATTAGGACCTCACCCTGCTCCTATATGAACTCTTCTTGACTAATTACATTTGCAGTGACTGTTTCTGGAAAAGCTCACATTCTGAAGTACTGCTACCTAGGTTCAACAAATCCTTTTCCGAAACACATTTCAACCCATAAGAATGTTTATGCAATTTCATCATATGTATAAATCTGTGCAACTATCACTATTCAAGATAAAAACAGTTCATCACCAGAAGGATGCTTTTAAACCATACACACTGTCTTCTATATTTTCTCCCTTACTCTCTACACCTTTGAAATGCCAGTCATATGATCTCCATCTCTGTAATATTGCCTTTTGGAGAATGTTACACAAATTCAACTATACAGATCCCTTCTTAAACCCAAAGCTGTGTACACACACACACACACACACAGATAGGGATAGAGCTGTGAATTTTCTAGACCAAACTGAACATTTCATAGTTTGGTTTGGCTTTCCACCGTTACTTCTCTAGTTATTTTCTTGTGGGCTCTCTGCTGCCCTGTAGAGTATCAGTCAGCACTTTCTTCTTCCTCATCTCCTTTACCCACAGAGGATTAAGGACCATCACAAATGTTGTTCTCTGGTGAGGGAATTGAAATTTTGCTGCCCTCCTACTGTTCCATGGCAGATCTGCACTTATTGCAGCAGAAACTCACTGAGTTTATCAACATGCAGAGAGCTGTAAATCTTAAGAAGTGAAAGATCATAAAATTCTCAAGGACTGTGGTCAAAATATGCATAGTATATCAACAGTAAAATCACAGAATCTTAGTTACATGGGAACGTGATGGCATTTTGTCCCTCCCCAAGTGAGACGCATTCTGCCCCAGTGTACTCACCACTTGTGCAGAATGTACTTATGAGCTTGGCAGATTAGAAAATGTTGAATGTCCTACCCTCAGGTGATATTTGCCCTGAAGTTGTTCTTTTACCTGCTTTACCTCTTTTGACTGCCTAACAGTATAATTCCCCAGAATTAAGACAGCTCATGTATGGGTCTTATATCTAGGAATTAAAATAAAACTGGAGGCATACAATGTGATTTTACAGGTTGAGAATCTCCAAGCACAAGGTATGAAATTATATTTCTAAAGAGGAAGCACTAAAGCAATTTTTGGATGCTTCTGAATTAAGCCAAAGGTTGATCACTCTCTGTGCTCCAGAATTGTCAAGCCATTTCCTTACTGGAGAGTAAGTGGAAGCTCTTTCAAAGCTTCTTTATTGTCCGACACCATGGCTATTTTTGTCCCTTACAAATGTTGTAGCAATTTAGCAATCTATCGACTTGACTTTTTTCCATAAACATGCTGTTAGATGCATAATTCAAATTCACACACAAACCGTGAGATGTTTGCTTAGCAAGAGCTATAATTTAAACGTAACCTCTGTAGAAAGCCATTCAGCAGCGCCTGTGTGTAAAGTGTAATTTAGTCTGTAGAAGCAATCTTCCCTCTGCCGTTCTAATATGTGAGCTTGTTTGCTAAATAATCATTGTAGCGTTTTGCTCAAAGCGGTGGTTTTATGTATTTTTCCCCTACCACTCGTAAATGTTGCCAAGGTAAATGAGAGTTCTTTGGAAACTGTTACTGTCATGTAGTTTTCATTTGAAAATGTCACAATAAAGCAATGTTCTTTGATGCCAAGAAGCATGGAACATTAGAACATGATAAACATAGTACCTAAGTACAGTAAAATAACATAGCATAATGGCTTGATTCTCTGCTAAATTGAGAGGCTTTTTGTTGTCTTCATTCTAAAGGGTCTAGTTGGAGGACATAGCTGGGAGTGAGATGGAGTGCATAAAAGAGCTGTCAGGGTGGGAGTTCGGAGGAAATTATTATTATTTGCAGCTTGGGCCGAATGGAAGGAAGAGAAATTTGGGAGAAAAATGTACTCCAAATAAGTGAAATGGAGATTACAGTCCAAAATATGCCATTAACACCAAATTACAAAAGTCTTTCCAAATCCAAGAGGAGGCATGAAGTAAAAGCCAAGTTTTAAAGGTGTAATTTGAAAAGTAGGAGAATATACAAATGAGAAAAAATAAAAGAAAGAAAAGTTAAAGAGGTGATGAGAAAAGGAAACAGTCTTCTAAGTTCACTTTTGGCATCTTTTCCTTGTCCTGCCTACTATCATATTAGTGAATACCAACTACATTTTGCGTATGGTTGAGTCCTAAAAATGATTGAACAATAGTGTATTTGTTACATCTGGCTTGTAAGTGCATTAGTGGTTGTTATATTATCCTTGAATTTTTTTTATTTTGAAATTATGACAATTTCTAATGAGGTTGAGAATTTGAGCCCATTAATCAAGCTAGAAATGGCAAACTAACATCATGGGATAGTAATATGCAAAATGCTACCTCCATTGCTTTCATATATTTGAAGGAAATTGTCCTCGAGCAAGATAATGAAACCGATTTGTGATGGTCTCATTCTTCAAACCTTTACTGTGAGATTACTATATGCTATTCACTATGCTGGCCGCTAGGCAATAAAATGAAAGATCTTGCTTTTTTCTCCGGTGGTCTCAATAGTCTGCAGTTTCTTGATGCCAAATTCCAGGGTAGTCAATTGTGACTTATTTTCTCCTCTAATAGTCTGGGTCTGAGGTTTCTCAGTTTAGTAAGAGGTTACCTTTCTACCTATCACTTGTCAATATTTCATAAACTACAAACAAAATTAATCTTTCACAATTATACCTTGATGCTGATTTCTCACTTTAGATAAAAATTATTCAGTCATCAGACCTTAGGATTACTTCCAGAAACAATTACCAGTGTATGAAGTTTTCAACCATTGAGGCTTTTGATGGATTGCTGCTCTAATGCTGATCTAATGCTCATCTAAAAGCAAGATTTCCAAAGTGTTTTTTTGAGCAATGGCAGCATTACTAGAATAAGTACACTCAGACTTACCACTTTAAAGGAAAAAATATGCATTAGATGCCCTAGATACTCACATTCTGGTATGTTTCTTTTTCTTTTTCTTTTTTTTTTTTGACTAAAGAGAGTTTCTTTTTATTTTTTTCCATATCTTTTTTTTTTATTAAAATATTTTAAAATTTACATATACTTGCCATCAATTGTAATCCCCATCACCATCTCACCAGTGCACCATCACCTCAGTCCCTCGT
>JAGFMF010011416.1:342746-418090 GCA_019455555.1 Galemys pyrenaicus
GTGTGTTTCAGTAGATCTGCCTGTTCTGCTCCCGGCTCTGTCTCTGGTGATCCTCTCACCACCCTGGACTCTGGCCTGTACCCCAGCTCTTGTATGCATAAATAAATAAACCTTTAAAAAAAACCCAACAAAATCAAAGTGCAAGTCAAGATAAAGTCTGCATTGCTAGCTTCCCCAAGGGTCTCTCACCCATGTCTCTCTCTTTCATGTGTTTCCTTCTATGTCATTCAAGTCCCTGGTACAAGCCCAAGGCCAAGAAGCAAGCATAGCTTCTTTACGTGTCTTTCACCAGGTGCCTCCTCCTAGTTTCCTCTCTTCAAGTTTTTTTGCTTCCCCATCCTTTTTGCTCAGCTCCACCCTTTCTTAAGTGGGGCAGGGAATCTGGACCTCCCCCACCCTTTCTATGGAGAGTACACTTACATTTTCAGGAAACATGTAGGCAATTCATTGCTCATGGTCTCATCTTTTCCCCCTACCCCTTTCTTTCTACCAACTCGCTCTCCCCGGGCTCCCAACCTGATTGCAAGATAAGAAAATATTTTAAAAAGTGCTTATTTTGAAGAAAATGTCTACCATGCCACTTTCAGGTAAGGGAACAGACTGAAGACATAACATATTTATTCAGTTAGTGAAGGAACCAGGTCTATACGACTCTTAACTCTTAAGCTTGTTTTTTGGGTAGGATTATGATATTATTTTCATTGTGCTAACCACTGTCTCATCCTCACAGGTAATGAAAAATGAACAAATTTTGGGCAGATGAATCACAAATTAGATGTTACTTTAGAATTAAAATAGCACGAGTAGGTTTTTTTTTTTTACTTTAGAATTAAAATAGCACTAGTAGGTTTGTTTTTTTTTTTTACACAGGTAAGAAGGACAAAAATTGGGGAAATTGGTAGACTGATACACAGCAGTATTGGGAGGAACAAAAGGGAATAGGGAAGACAGAAAAGTCATGTGGGAGAAGCAGAAACTGGAAGGTAGAAGATATATAAATTACTAACCCCATGAATGTCATAGTCTTTCATATAAAAAATAATGTGACATACCTTGGGTTTTAGTGAATTATTTCTTCTAAGGAGGAATTTTTCATTAAAAATAAGCTCTCACTAAATGTTAGCTATGTGTAGGTAACAACACCAAATCACCGGCAAAATGATCTTGCTTAATTCTCCTTATGCTAACCTGAAAAGCAAGTGCTATTTGATTTCCATTTTACCTATGAGGAATCTGTGGCTGAAAATGTAGGAACATGTTCTAGTTCACATAAAAAATAAGTAGCAAAGGAGAGATATTTATCTTGGCCAGCTGAATTTCCTTCCAATCTTTTTGACAAGGTCAGATACAGATAAGGATTGCATTGACCTCTCAATGTCAAAGATAATTTGCAGCTCTATAAATTTCACTATCATGGATAACTATATCTTATAAATTAGGATCCATGGGCAGATCTTGAAACCTTTGTTAGTAATTTTCCAAGCCATTATTATTCTTCCTTGTATGACTAGAGTGTTTATTCTGAGCTAGGCACGTACTACACAGTGAGAAATCAAAGATGAGTAAGACAGTCTTGTAGACAAGAGAGAACTGAATTAAAGTAATTTGCAAGCAACATATTAAGTGAGATGATAGAAGACCTCAGAGAAACCTTTGAAAAATCTGTGATAATATCCTGGCTGAGTTGGAGGTTTATGAGAACACTGTTCAAACCATAGACTGAGTGGTTTAGAAAACAGACATTTTTGTTCACAGTTCTAGGCTAGAAGTACAAGATCCAAGTGTTGGCAGGTTTAGTTTCTCTGAGGCCACTCTCCATGGCTTGTAGATGACAGTATTTTCCCTATGTCATCATGTAGTGTTTCACTGTGCATACCTGGGGTCTCTTCTGTGTCTTAATCTCTTTTTATAAGCACATCAGTTATACTATATTAGGATCCACTCTTAATGACCTCATTTTAATTTAATTACCTCTGTAAAGTTCTGTGTCCAAATACAATCATATTCTGTAGTACCAGCTATTAGGGCTTCAACATATGAATTTGGGGGAACACAATTCCATTCATGACAGGAGCATCTGAGATATTAAGAGGTTGACAGGACTCTTGGAGTTACACAGTAGGAGAAGCAGGCCTCCTGATACACTCCAACATTGCTCAGAACAGGGCTGCTCCTATGTGAATACATAGCGTCATTCAGAGGCTTTGTTGAAACATATTGTTGATTACTGTTTTTTATTCTGTTAATCTGGAAAATTGCATTTCAAACAAGTTCACTGGTGCTACTGTTGCTGCTGTAGCTGCTGCTGCTGCTGGCTTGGGGGCCATCCTTCCAGGGTCATTGGTCAGAGTCATGAACGCTAAAACCCCAGTCCAGACCAATTTTCAGACCCAGCTGATTCAAAGAGGGTGCTGAACAAGGCTTTGCACAAGCCATATGCTGACTGGCCTGCAGAAATGCTGTGTGCTTTCTCTCTGTTTAGGCTGATGGTAAGTCTTTTTTTTCTGACTGCCATCTTTAAGAGCTCATTTTGTTCACCAGATGTAAAGATTGCTTTGGTTTCCTGATGTCCCCCTTTCATCCTCTATTTTCTGAGCTGTTTGCCTTAGATAGGCTCTTCATCTGTCTATACAATGTGGCTGCTTTTTTTCCCTGCACAGCATGGTGATTTCTAGCCATGCAGAAGACAGTAGCTCTGGGATTTGTCATTTTTAGGTATGGTTTTTTACTTCCTTAATATGCTTTGTGGTCTGTTTACTGAACACACACACACTCTCTCTCACTTTCTCTCTCTCTTTGTGTACTTGGGACACGGGAGAAAGTTTGTCTTATTTAGTGAGTTTTTTGTCATGTGACTCTAGCATATATTTACCCTTAGGACTACTCTCATTGAGGGCTGCTACTTTTCAATTCTGTCTTGAAGCTGGGTAGTTACAATTTAATGCCTACTGCTACCAATTATCATAAAACAAAACTAAGAAATTATGTTTATAACATTCTGCTCTCCAGGCACTGAATTGGCAACAAAAGTGTTCATTATCATTATGGACATTAGTGTTAAATGGGTGCATTAATATTTTACTCCTGTATTATCAGGGTTGAATGATAGTAAACATTAATAGGCAGAGTACTAAGGACTTACAGAAGGGATATTTTTCATTACTTTTGAAAAGCCTGTATGTCTGCTTATATAATATGCACTTGGGCCAAGTCAGCTGCTTCAGCCAATTCTACAATACATTTGGATCACTCTATGACTAATATGGTCCAGACAATCAGTATCGAAGAAAACAAAAGAAATAAAGGGTCAGTTGTGACATAGTCCAACTGGCCACTGGGTAGACTATAGCCTCTGCTTGTTTTACAAACTTTGGCCTAGAGCATTACATGATAAGACAAACATTGACTGTGTGTGTGTGTGTGTGTGTGTGTGTTTAAGTCCATTGCCATGAGCAAAGCAAACTAAAGAAATTATACAAGCATCAGAATTTAGGCACAATAGCTACAGTAAAAGGAGTCATTTCTTTTGCTCTCTAACCAATATTTAGTTTGAATCATTAAGGACTTAGTCTTCCAAAAATAAAGATCTTTCTTGAGATGGGTATGCCAATCATCCGTTCATTCAACCAATATCTACAGTGCCCTCTGTGTGTCAAGCATTTGTATGAGTAGCTATGAACAGAACAGTAAATAGGAATTAGTCCATTTCCTCATGGAGTTTACAATATTCTTAAAGAGATAAGTAATAAGCAAGTAATTAGAAAATTGAACAATCGCACATGTGTTGAAATGAACAGGGTGATGTGATGGAGGGTGGGGAAAGGTGCATGATTCTTAGATGGGGTGGTTAGAGAAAGAAAGTTCAATGAGAAGTTGACATTTAAGCTGAGAAAGGATGGGGAAGGATGATCTATATGTGCAGGAGCAATGTGGAGAGGACAAGGTATGGGAAAGCCTTAAGTAACAAATGTCCTAATTAAATTGTCTCCTAAGATCTATGTGTTTGAAGGAATATGTGTTTTCACTGACAGATAAAAGTCAAAAGCAATTTTGGATTTAAGGTAGTGCTAGGTGAAAGCAGAGCTGGGTGGGCTGTCTGTGATCATTGTGAAAGCCATGGCCAGAGGGGAAAGCATGGCAAAGACACATTTTTCTATTTTATAATTATATTTAAAAGCTATGATGCCAGCAGTAGCTTGTGTGCTATAGAAATTTTACTCTAGGGCAAAAGCTAGTGAGAAAGGGCAATTCCTTGACTCTTGGCTTCTTCACATTTGGCTAGTTCAGTGCTGTGGCTCCATAACCGTAGAGACAGGTGCATGTGATATTTTCCCTTATAGGCTCACCTGCTATATAAACCTGGACAGTGTGCATGATGGGCTGGTTTCTGCCTGCATAAATAACCCAGACCTATTTGGAATTGTCCATAATCTGAACTGCACCTGCATTGGCTGGTCAGCAAAGACAGGAGTCCAGTCATGTATTCTACATTTGGCCCTGGGTCTCTCTCTGCAGGCAAACTATCCAGTTGAAGAGATAAAAATCTATTCAATCAACCCTTTTTTGAGCATGCAAAACATTTAAACAGCTTGACTAGGTTTTTAACTGAATTGACTGTAATTTGAATGTGCATAAAAACTGTTTAAATTAGCTACAATGAAATGCGGGATCAAGACAATTGTTTAGGCTAATCATCCATTCAAACATTTAATGAAAACCCCTCATATGCCATTGAGAGCACCAAATCCTAACCACTAGACCACCAGGCACCTTGTTTGCCACTGAAACACTCTTATCCTCTCTGCAGGAGTGGATATTTTCAGAGTTCAGGAGGTTATTATATAGTTGAGTCTGTGTGACTACAGGGAACCCAGGTCTAACTCAGTCACATTCCCTTTGTACTTGAAGATACGGGGTTTACTGAGGCATCACACACAGCAAAGATCCAGTTAAAGCTTCAGGTACTGATTTCTAAATGCTTTCCAAAGGGTAATATTTACATTTATTGAGAAAAATGAATTTTGCAAAATGGTTAGGGAGGAAGCTATTTAGACAATGGGAACTCTATGTTGGGTTCTAAGATTGGAGAAAAATTTAGTTTGTTCAGATATGGTTTTTCATTCTGTATGTTAGAACAGGGACTCAGTGGAAAAGACTGAGGAGGAATAAAAGGTAGTGGGGGCAGGTTTATGGAGGAGTTTATGAGAACCATGTTGAGAAACTTGAATTGCTACTAGTTCTCAAAATTTTGTGTGATTCAGGATCACGGGGTAGAGGAGGGGTAGGTTGTCTTTAAAATGTAAACCTAAGTATTACCTACTGAAATGACAATTGAGTATGTTGTGAGACGTGAACGAGAAGATGCCTTTTTAGTTTGTCAGGTGATTTGAATGCAGGGGTACAAGAATTGCCATCTGAGAAATACTTCTCTTGGTAGTAGGAAGTTCTGGAAAAGTTGATCATCTAGCATTCAAATTTGCAGCATTCTCAGCTATACCAATGCTAAGGTATATAACCTGGTATTGTGATCTTCTCTGGTAACAGTTAACTGGTACTAATTTTATACTAATATTAACAATAACAAGAAGTGAATGTGTTGTAGAGACATCGCCATAAAAGGGAATGTTCTCTACCTCACTTAATGAAGGATGGAGCTGAAAGGCCAGGTTAAACTCCATAATATGGAAGGCAGGTGGACTGGGGGGAGGATTCCTATTGTTTCTGTGGTCTGACTTGCACCCTGGTGCTGCTTGGATGGAGACATCTCGGGGAAAGATTTTTGGAGTCACTTGGGAGGGACCTGTGTGTGTAAGAGACATAGAAAGGCTGACAGTGGCTGCTGTTATCTTGATGTGGTGTCTCCTTTACTAGCAGTTTTCTGGAATCACTTTATATCACTTTATATGCTTCCCTGCCAGAACATTCCTTAGATTTGTGGCTGACTTTTGGGCTTCAGTATCTCCACTTTGGGGAAAGCCTATTTGGTTGGGCATTTGCCCAAGAGGGGATGGGTAATTTGTGTTGTTTTTTTAGGACACTAGTAGCCTCTCTTCTCCCTCCTTATGCACACTAATTCTACTAAAAATCTAGACTTATATCTCCAGAAAGCATGCCCCACAACTGTGTGGAGACAATGAGGGGGAACATGGAAACATCTATAAAATAGTAATTTTAGTAAATCTAGTAATTTACACTATATTCTGTCTTTGCCTTTGTGCATTCAGATGGCTGGACCACATCAGGGTATGCAAGTTGGGGGTCCCATGGTACCTGTCTGTCATGAGCTAACAGGATTCTCTGATACTCCAAAGTACAGTGCCCATCCATGAGAAGGCTTGATGGTGAATCGAAACATATAGCCTTGATTCAGTTTTAAAATTCACTTAATCACAACTAAGTTTTATCTGCATTTTTACATGGTGCTTTTCATTGTGCCTAGCACTCTGGTGATTCATTGGTTAATTCAAATGTCTTTGTCAATCTAATTTCCTCAGGTCATTCAGAGATTCCTGGGGTCTGTGGGAAGACCCTTCATCATTTAATATTACAATAGCCTCTGAGCTGATTGCTAACTCCAATCTTCTGATTTTCAAGTGCACTCTTCATATTGCTAGTTAATTATCTAAAACTCAGGTAAAAATCTGGCTACTTCTTTAGAAAACTGTTCCTCTTGCTGACCATTTTCCATTCTTAGAACAACCACAGAATGGTTTTGCTTAACCAGCAGAGTTTCCTTTTCCCTGATGCTCTTTCCAATTGTCTACCAGGAAATGCTACTTATCTTTTGTAGTGCCTCCCTGAAAAACTTCCCGGACTCTTCCAAGTCATAAATCATTGCTGTATGCATTCTTTTTTACTGCACATTTTACCTTGACTACAGAACTAATTTAACTTTTCATTATGTCAAACAGTAACACATATTATCTTATTTTATAGATGTTTCCCTATTCCCCTTCATTGTCTCCACACATTGTCACCACAGTTGTGTGGTGTGCTTTCTGGAGATATAAGGCAATTCCTTCAGGCAATTCACAGTTCAGTGCAATTAACACAGACCATTCTCCCAGATTTTATAAATAAATATCCATTGCCATAACAAGCAACTCTTCAATCTCAGTGTGTTAATCAAATAAGTTTGGTTTTGTTCATGCCACGGGCCATGGCAGGTTGGTAGAGAAGGTTTAGTCCATCTAGTCATATTTATGGACCTAAGTTTCTTTTAAGGGACTCAAGTAATTCCTGGGATTTTGGAGTCTTCAGGACTTTTTGCATGAGGATAGCAGACCAAGGAAGAAAAGAGGAGGATTGCAGGGGATCTTACGTGAGCCTGGTTAGGACATGGAATGGAGATTGTCTACCCACATTCCTTTGACCAGAGTTTTGTCACAATGGCTCCTCCCAATTGGGAGGGAGTCTTAGAAATGTAGAATAATTGTGATCCCAGAAAAGAAGAACGTTTTTGATAGACATTTAATTAAATCCTCCAACTAAAAGTAACTTGAAATCTTAAGAATTATGTTGTAGCACATAGTTCAAGGGTATCAGACTTTCCTAGGAACAGCAACATGACCCAAATCACTGAGTCATAAGAGAACCTCACACATGCAGGAGATTGGCAAGTAATTAGCAGTGGTAAAGCATAGGTTGGTTATTCCAATGGCACCTCCGTGGAGTTAAGATGCCAGGCTTATAGTCAGACTGGAGACAAGGATCTTTTTTTAAAAAATAGTCATACTGAGAGCAGAGGGCATTCAGTTTGGAAGTGAATGGAATTGCTCCTCCTTGAAAATGAAAGGACTAGGCTTCTGCTTTTATCTGGGTGAGACGAAACTCAGTGGCCTACCCACTCAAAGCAGAAGAAAGTTGCACGAGGCAGCTCTGCACTATTTTGCTAGAGGTGGAGAAGGGCACCAGCAATGTCTTACAGTTGATTGATCAAACTGATTTTCTTCAAAGGCTCATCTGACACACCAGTCTCTTGTTCCTCACTCAATCCTCTGCTTTCCCTAAATCCTTTACACCGATGGGCATTTTTGAGTTTGACAAATTGCACTGTCTGCATGGAGATAAACGAGAGCAGTCTGATTTTTATTTAAACCCAGCAAATCTGTGGTAACCAGACAAGTCTTCAAGCAAGCAGCAATAACTGGAGCCCACCAGAGAACAGATAAGCAGTGAAGAAGAGAAGAATGGGGTTAAAGCCAGGGACATCCCGGAGGCCAGTACAAAAATCATCCCTTACCACAGTGGGGGAAGGGAGCAGGTAATATCTGATATGCTAATTAACAAGCTTTTCCAGTAACAGGGAGGTTCACTTGGGCCCAGTCCAGTCTGATATAGCTGTAGAAATGAATCTTTTGTTTCTTTTCTCTTATAGAACACAGGGGCCTCTTGAATGTTCTCATTTCTCACATTTATTTGTTTAAAAGAAGGAGTCTGCTGACAGCACCCCCATTAAGATGACTCCCCTTATTTATCAATCCTGTAAAGCTCTCTGACAGAAAGGGGGTTGGTGATTTTAAAAATAGGTTTTCTTCCCAAATGAAGCAAAGCGTGGAGAAAGGAGAAAGAAAAGTGAAATGTGAAGCTTGTAGTGTGAAAGGCAGTTTCATTATTTGTCCTTTAGCTGCTTTTGTTCCCACTGAGGGAGTGTTTGGGTCTCTCCCCAATTTGCTAGAGATGAAAGCCCAGTTGCCCGACCATAAAAGACAGAAAAGGGCGCAAGGAGGAAAGTATTTTTCTAGTACTAATCCTCAGTCTTCAGATTGAAAGAGGAGCTAGGGACCAGTTAGAGTTGCTAAGTAGTTGTGGGAATGTTCCAAATTTGAGTTTTTAGGCCTTGGGTCCTGAAAAGTTCTGTTGAACACCTGAAGTTTCCATGGATGAAAAATGATATCATTTGTATAGATACCTTATTTTTTCAAAACTGGTTTTTTATTTTTTGGGCTCAAACCTTTTTATTCCTTTTTACCACCCATCAGAAGAGTTGAAGGCAATCCCCTGTCATTCCACCTCCACCTAAACCAGGCTCCTGCAGCTGACATAGGAACCCAGTCATCCACATGCAAATGGAATGAGGACAGAGGCAGATGGACCAGCCAGTACCTGCTGTTAGTGTCAGTGTATTATAGAAATAGCAGGGGCAGCTAGAAGAATCCATGGCAGGGGGATTCCTTCCGTCTTTCCAGCTCTCTGGTCATGAGGAAAGCATCCCATTGGGAATGTGGACCATATTCCCTGAGCTGCAAAATGTGGCTCAAGGTGTATTGGTTACTTAACTTCTACAGTTCCTTTCTGTTCCCCTAATATTTCTCTGAAAACCTTTTTGATTCTGCTACTTCTATGTCTGTAGTTATTAAAATTTTTTTTAAAAAGGATAATTTGTTAGCCTTTGGGTAAATGTGGCCTCTTTTCTCTTTTTAAAAACGGTATGCTTTCTATCAAATGTATAATGGTACTTGCCTCATAAGAAGAATGTTGTCTCAAATGACAAAAATTTTGAAGAATACTTATCTTAATGGGAGCCATATCATCAACAATCAATCTATATTGGATTTTATTATCACTCTTCCTCACAGAGGAGGCAAATAGTAGTTTTGAGGTACGGTATCTACTTCATTCTTTGCAAATAGTCTGTTTGTTGGCTGTCCTGAATTTCAGTGTAGCAGATAAGGCTCAGAGAAGAAGGGGGGGGCATTACCCATTGAGACTACAGAGTATCCTGTTCCTGGGTGAAACTCTGCCTTTCAGTGGCGGCTGGTGATCAACATGAGACAGACACTGTGACACTCAACTTGTCATATCCTCTGTGAGGATCTGCAGTGTCCATAAAAACTGGTGTTATGCCAAATAGATCATGATTTGAGGTGGAATTAAATAAAAACCAAGTTTTTGTGATGGGCGCTATCATCTAAGGGGTCTTCACAATTCAATGAAGAAACACACGACACCTCAATTGTAGGCATTACTCTTTCAGTAGAGTCTATTTGTGAAAATACAACAGGGAGTACAATGAAATTATTATTAAACTTCTGGGTGACAGATACTTTCTATATATCTCCCAACAGCATCTCAGTTCAATTCAGCAAATACTGTAGAGACTAGCCCAATGCCACCTTGTAGATCAGCTGTCGAAGCTGAATCAAACAGAAACCCTAGCCCACCACTCATCCATGCTGTTCCACTCCAGGCATTAAACTCCCTTCCTGGCATTAGGCTAACTATACCAGATAAATTGTTGTTTTTTTTAATTTTAAAGATTTATTTATTTATGCAGACAAGTACTGGGTTACAGGCCAGAGGTGTGTGTGGGGGTGTGTGTGAGAGGATTCACCACAGAGAGCAGGGAGCAGAACAGGCAGATCAACAGAATTACACTGCTGAGGGGAGCAGTGGGCACAGCAGGAGAGGTCTGCTATGCCATGTGGGTCCCCTCCCTGGCCCATGGCAGGGATCGAACTTGTGCTGCAGTGGCTGCGGTTTGCTTCATAGTGCGCTGCTTAACCCATGGCGACAACAGGGAGGTCATGATACCAGATAAATTGAATAGAATATGGCAACTTACTTTCTTGAATTATAGATCAAAATTTTCTTAGGTTGCTGATTAATCATTTAGTGAATTCCCAGGTTTTCTGAGGGCTGAAACAGAATTCACAGAGTGGTTATGAGTAGTGTTTTTAGAAAGACTACCAGTTGTCTCATAATCCCTGTATTCTTTAAAAATGCTTTCAAAGTGATCCAAAACCACAGATAAAGATACCAAGGAAAAAAATTAACATATTTTCCTTCATGTGTAGGTGGGCGCATATGTAAATGTGTATTCTGCTGATCTCAATGTGTGTTAACACAGAAGTGTGTGAGTGACTGATGTATGAAAGAGAAACAGTGACAGCAATTTATTCTACTGACATTGTTATACTTTTAAATACAAGAATTGAAATCAGAGCAACCTAGAAATCTCCATGGCTGCTATTTATGTTACTTTCCTATTCTGCAAAAGTGGATTTGCAAATTAACAAAAACAAGCAACCTCTGGCAACTGATGGCTTATTGATGGTCAAATCTCTGAGGAAGTTCAAGGAATTAACTCCTTTCCCAGAAAGGAAGGACCTCTATGCACAAAGAATAATGGTATTTTAGCTCAGTGAAATGGAGCAAGAGTGGTGCTGTGGGAGTTACCTGTTTCACCCCATATATCTCTGTCATGTCATCACTGCTAATTAGCAAGATGCTTTCCCAACAATCACTATTAGAGGAAATTTTTTTCCATAGAAGTTCTGAAGAATGAAACTTTAAGAAAGCACAGAAGAATAGAAAACTGGGTCAACGCGTTGTGTTTTATGTGAGCTGTCTGTATATGTAAATGGATAAGCACAGGAGTCACAGCATGAGAAGGCTGATTCTTTCATATACGCTCCCTAATACCAGAGGAAAGAGAAACCTAGTATGGGTTACAGAGAAAGAACACAATATCAGTGGATTCTGCAAAGAACTATAAGGGCAGTGGCTGTGTAGGTTCCATTAATTTTCCTCATCTATATTTCTATTTTTCCTTTTTGTTTTGAACTTTTTTTTAAAAAAGGTTTATTTATTTATGCATACAAGAGCTGGGGTACAGGTCAGAGGTGTGGGGGGTGAGAGGATTCAACACAGACAGAGCGGGGTGCAGAACAGGCAGATCAATGGAAGTACACTGCTGAGGGGAGCAGCGGGCACAGCAGGAGAGGTCTGCTGCACCATGTGTGTCCCCTCCCTGGCTGACATCAGGGATTGAACTCGTGCTGTAGTGGCTGTGGTTTGCGTCATAGTGTGTTGCTTAACCCACTGCGCCACCAGGGAGACCCTGTTTTGAACTTTTTATATTGAGGTAATAGTCATTTACAGTACTTTATAATTATATTTTCTCACCAAATTTATCACCAAATATTTATTCACCATTGTAGTGCCAGAATGGTACAGGGCAGGTTCTCTATGATGCAGACAGATAGGTAAAGGAGGAGTCCTGGAGCCCTTGGCTTTTATTCATCTTTTTGCATCATTTGCAGTGAGATGACTGAGTACATGGCAGGCAGTGGGTGAGGGATGGCGGGGGCCAGGAGCTGGCAGGGCTCTCTGGGCTCTCTTTCTCTAGGCTCTCTGGTCTCTTGTGCCTCGGCTCTGCTGCTATGTCTCTTTATGCTTCTCTCTCTCTCTTTCCACTGGTGTTGCCATGTCTCAGCCTAGGTGCACCCACTTGCGCATGCTAACACCCTACTCCAGATGCCTGCCATCAGGCATGCGTGCAGGACCACAGTGATCTGTCATTGAAGGTAATGGTGGGAGGGTGGAACAATTTGGTAACTTTCATTTACCCTACAAACATCTATCACTAATCAATTGGCCCCTCTAACCTCTACATTTCTTTATGTAAAGCAATCAGCCAGAATACTGGAAGATCTGTTCCAAGAAATTACTATATAAAGAAGTACGCAGGAGAACTGTAATGGATGCTGTGGTGAATTGACCAGATCTCCTTTCTAGGACTGAGACACTGATTCTTCCAGATGTGAGTGGTTTGTAGGTGATGACGCTCAACCGAGTTGCTCTTTGGAATTGTTTTCAGACAAAGTGAGCAACCTCCTCCAAGGTTACATCCCTTACATGGAGGCAGTCATACCCAATGACTGGTTGATGTGCAGCTATAAAGGGTCTTTTTATCTTCAGAGTATCTTTTGGATTTGTCTAAGGTCCTTGTTGTTAACGCATTACAATTCAACTTCCTTCTCTGCTAGATCCTCCTTCATTTACTTCCCGAAGTTATTGACCCGTAAGATATACCCTAATAAAATTTATATATATTCAATATTGCCTTTGAGTCTGTTTCCTGGAAACATCACTATAAGACAAAATATACATTTAATAAATACCAGACTACTCTGGGAAATTATTAGCAGTTTTTGAGAAAAATGATAGATTATTAAAGGAGTGCTTTTAGCCAAAACTTGTTAAGAATTTTATATATAATATCTCACTTAATTCTCAAAATATCCCTATAAGGCAGCTGTTATAATTATCTGTGTTTTACTAATGCAAAAACAAAAGCTTAGAAAAACTAATTACTTTTCTAATACCTCATAGGAGAAAGAGAAGTGAAAGTTCTTGAATTTAGCTCCAGCTGAAAACAGTTTTGTTATATGATTAGAATGTGGAAGCCTTGGGAAAATAAGCTTTATTCTAGAAATTTCAACCAAGTCATTATATTACAGTCATAAATGAATTAAGACCTAATTATTCTTTGAGAATTTATGACCCATTTCTGAAAAATTTTCACTTGATGACAACAAATTTCATTTATTCCACACCTACAAAATTATCCAATCTCTAAATAATTTTATGCAACTTACTGCAAATAGTTTTCAACCATAAACTTGTTAAAATTCACTTTTAAGAAAAGTTGTGAAGTAATATTATTATTTGGGTAATATCGTTAAGGGTATTCAATTCAAAGTTCTATCACAATTGGTTTTTAAAGGGCAGGGACTATATCCCCAAGATGGACACAGTCCTAGGAACTTACTTTTGTTAAGTGAATGTTGAACCCCCTAATAAGTCCCACAGATCTTAATTACTATCCCCATGAATGGGTAGTATGTTTGTAGTGTGGCAATGTACAGATGAGCCTAGCTTTGTTACATAGCCACTGCTTTTTAAAGATCTTTCTTCTACATTCTGCCCTTAGGTTCCCTGAGTGATCAGCCAAAAATGAAAATAGCCTTAAAAGATGAACTATTCATTCTCACACTTCATGTGGAAGTAGGTCTGTTTTCACTTTAGATTAATGGAATTCCACAAGACAAACAGATGTTTATGGGCTTTTGGAAGATCATAAGAAGGCCTTTCAGGTACCTCCAAAATACCACTTTACTGATACTTCCTTCATCTGGTTTACCTCTAAAATATGCTTTGTCTTTCAGTTGTGCTGATGGACTTGGGGGAAGAGCCAGGGAAAAAAAGGTGAAAACATGGTATTCAAATCTTTTACTGTGGCAGCAGTGATGACCCCAGATGCTGCCCCTTTCAATACACTGTAATACTTCATGCTAACTCCAGTTTTCTGTGGGCCACTCCCAACTATTGAGTGAGTATGGCATGGGTTCTAATACACGTTCATTCTGGTAATATCACAGAACTCTTGTAGCAGAACTCGTGTATCACAGAACTCATTCTGATCATATCACAGAACATCTTGAAACCTGCAACTTGCTGCTGTTTGTATTGCCCAAACCTCCTTCTTTCTCTTTCTCCTTTACACCTTCAACCTATATCCTAATCAGAAGTTTTTCCCACCTAATCTTGTTGCTTCCCTAATGAATCTCTTGTGCTTCTGATCCCATTGTGACATTTGCATTTACAAGACCTCTACTATAGTAAGTGGTACTGAAAGTGGTTTGAAAAGGCAGGCTCTAAAATGATGATTTGGCTAATTTATTTCTGGGTGGGCAAAGGAAATACCATCCTGAATGATGGGTTGGGCCCATGGCACAATGTGGTGGTGGCCCAATTGCAAGTTATTTCATTGTTGAGATGGATGGGGAGGGGAATATATTTGCAGGTGATACTGAGGAATGGTGCCTACTGTGACAGTGGAGTTTACTGATTCCTCTTAAGTTCTATTGAAACTTTGCAGAAGCATCAAGAAAAACTGAGGATGTAGCGTAAGTGGAAACTGTCAGGATTTTCCGCCCTCCCACCATTGGCGTCTAAGATCCACACCTGTGTTCTTACATGTGTGCCTGATGGTGGACACATGGAGTAAGATGTGGGTGTGCATAAGTGGGTGCATCTGGGCTGAGAGGCTTGGCAGTGTCACAGGGACTCCAGCAGAAGCAGCATTAGAGGTGGTGGAGATGGCAAGAGAAGGCCAGAGAGACCAGAAAAAGTCAAGATTTGCTTGGGGTCAGGAAACCTGCCAGCCTTCTGGGCTCCAACCCCTCCTGCCTGCTGCGTACCTGCTTGCCGCACTACAAATGGTGTAAGAAGCTCAATAAAGCCCTGAAAAAGCCACTGTGGGCTCCAGGACTCCTCCTTTACCCATCTGCCCAGATCATAGAGAATCTGCTCTGTGCCTTCCTGGCACTCTAGAGGACTATGGGGAAATAGTGAAAGTAACAGAAGCCCTGATTAATGAGCAGGCAAGAACAGATACAAAACCAAATACAAGTATATAAAACATACCATCTACTTTTGTGTCTAATGATAGCTTGTTATTTAACGTGTGTGTGTGTGTGTGTAATCAGCTAACTTTTAGACCTGTATTGAGACTAGCATATAACTATTTTGAATTACCTAAGTGTCTCCTACAAAGGTAGTTCTTTTAATGGTGAATAGCATTTACTTCTTTTTTTTTTAGCATTTACTTCTAATATTAAATTTTATAGATGGCATCACTGATGATATTCATCTATATCTTAGATTTGCATGGTATTTTTCTTCCAAATAATCCAGAACCCACACAGACAACTTTAGAAAAATGATTTACCTTGATGGAAGATGTCATTACATAGATTCATTGAGAATTAAAGTTTGGTTTGATGAAATGCAGAAGTGATGAGTTTCGTGCATAAAAAGCTGGATTAAGGACACTTCATGGTGTGTTTTCCCTCTTCTATTTTGATTCCATTTTCCTTTGACTGAATGATTTCTATCTCTTCCTCTCATTCTTTCTCTCTCATCCTTTGCTTAGATTGAGCAAAGAATATTTCCTCCAAAGTTGATTGCTCATGCTACTGAATTATTTTCTCAACTGCCTAAAAACAGTTTCTCCTTTGTTTTGGAAGCAACTCCCTTTTTCATTTCATCTTCAGCTCTTAGATCACTGATAAGAAGTTTTTACAAGTTGTGAATTCATATATCTTATTTTTATTTGACAACTTTTGATATTTTTTTCATGTTGCTCTAAACAATTAAAGAAATTTGGATCCCAGTATTTATCATTTAGGAATGTTCCACGAAAATCTTAGTATAAGTAGTGTTATTTTATTGCCAGAAGAGTGAATTCTTATAACTATAAAAAGTGAAAGATTTCTTGTTTAATGTAAGAATGTTGTCAATATATTCTAGCTAAAGCTCTTCCTTTTATCAGTGGAAAAATTGAACCTCAGTGGTATGGAATGGAATATTCATGTCCCTCAAAATTTGTATGTTGATACAGCTACCCCTAATATAATGGCATTTGGTGATGGGGCCTTTGGGGAATATTTAGGTTATATGGATGGAACAATCATGATTTGATGATTGCCCTTATAAGAAGAGACATGGAAGAGCTTGTCTCCTCTCTTTGCTTTCCACCATATGAGGATACAATAAGAAGACAGCCATCCACAAATGGCCATTATCACACATGGAAATTATCAAGCACCTTATCTCAGAATTATGTTCCCAGAACTGTAATAAATGAACTTTTTTAAAAAAAGATTGATTTATTTATGCATACGAGAGCTGGGCTATAGGCCAGAAGTGCCAGAGGTGAGAGGATTCACCAGAGATAGAATGGGGAACAGAATAGGCAGATCTACTGAAATACAGCTGAGAGGAGCAGCGGGCGAAGCAGGAGAGGTCTGCTGTGCCATGTGGGTCTGCTCCCTGGCTGGGGATTGAGCTATTGCTGCTGTGCTGCGGATGCTTCACAGTGCAGCACTCAAACTGCTGTACCGCCAGGAGGCCCTGCATGTTTGTTTTTTTAAACCACTTCGTCTGCCGTATTTGTTGTGGCAGCCTGAACTGACAAAAATATTTAGATGTGAATATCAGTAATCAACGTTATGAAGGAACAAAGGGAAAATTCCACCTCTTTTGGTTCTAATGTTCCTCTTTTCAAATGAGTTGTGAGTTCAGTAGATTTTATACATACAGATGCCTTTTTGAAAAGTATCAGTGTGGAATCCTATAACCTTTAATTGACACTTTTTGGTTATTAAAATAGAATTAATTGGTATAATATCGAGCACTAATTAAAAGAATAAGTAGCAGATTACATTCCACCACCCACAACACAGTTGCCTAGAGATGGGTAGTTAGGAAACACGGACTGGGGAGAATGACCACTCTCTGAAGAACGCCTCCAAATTGCTGCATTCAACAACTATACAAAAGATATATGCTGTCATTATTGTTTTGGAAACCATCATGAAAAAATGTTTGAGGAAGTAGTGTGAAAGCAGGACCTCTAAGCACAAAAATAACAACAACAACAACAAAAATAATCAATGGTGGCTCCATTTTTCCTATGTGCTCTTCTTCCAACAAAGTACTGCCCAGACCTCACTTCCCTGCCAGCTTCCCAGTGAGTCCAAAACCTCTGACTTCCCCTCCCTTTCCTCCTTTCACTCCCACATCTTGCTAAAAACTTTGAGCCGTTTCCATTTTATACTGGGTTGTTAAGTCCTGTGCTTCTTAGTTTCTTTAACCATAGAACAAGGATCAGCAGCAGGTGAAATCTCATCTGCTCACTGTTTTGCACATAAATATCTATTGGAACATAGCCACGCCATTCATTTAAGTGCTATCTTTGTTTTTTTGCAGTTGAGTACAATCATGCATTGCTTAACGACGTTTTGGTCAATGATGCACCACATACATGACAGTGTCCCAAGGCTATGTTCCAAGCCTCAGTGTGTAGTAGGCTAGATCACCCAGGCTTGTGTAATTACACCCTATGATGCTTGCAAGATGACAAGATCATCTAATGATATATTGATCAGGACATAACCCTGTCTTTAGGGGATGCATGACTATAGTTGTGACAGACATAACCTGGCCCATAAAACCCAAGGTATTACTCTTTCTCTCTCTCTCTATTTTTTTTTTTACAGAAAAAGTTTGCTGAATCCTGATCTAGAAAGGTCCCTCGACTCCTTTTTATCCTACGTTCATTTATTGAGGAAACTGGGCAGTTTTCCTATGAAGTGATCCGTGTTCTTAATTTGCCTGATTATTTTCTTATGATGTTGTTTAATTTATTTCTTTAGCTTCCCTGTTTATTAATAAACTAGAAATAGGTTTGACATCTTAGTTGGATTAGCCAAATACATATTTTTAATCTATAAATTTCCTTATTAACCCAAACAGCTTTCCTTCTCTGATCAGATATTGATTGCTTAGAAAAGCATTAAAAATCCTATGTTTATTGCATGTTACCATTTGCCAAACATAATTTTCAATATTGAATAGATAGTAAAGAAGTGAAGGGGAATATATTTTATAGTAGAAGGCATTGGATTTTTCTATGTGGTAGAGGTAAAAAGAATTAAGAAATCTAGGAGGAAACAGTCATCTGGTAAGACCTTGAAGAAAAACAGAAGAAAAAAGACAAAGGGGCATTTGTAGAAAGTCTATATTTTTGTCTTTTCAAAGAAAAAAATCTTCCCAAATACAGTAGGAATTTTACCAAGATGAGTTAGGGTTTCAATAAAGAACCAAAGTAGAAATTGATGAATCTTCACTGCCCTGACAAAGGAGACCTTGTGCTGGCTGCTCTGTAATTTCCACCTTCTTGAATCCCATTATTACTTTTCTGCCCTGATCTTTGCTATGGAGGCTGACTTCTGTGGACTGAATCACCCAGTTCCCTTACTGCCTGGTTCTGATTGGGTTAGACAAAGGAAGTTATCCACAGGAAATCTTTGGGTATCTGTCAAGGGTGTCAAGGGGGAGTGATAAAGGACAGGTTATTTAATGATTATAATCCTGTGGGTATGAGTTAGAGATTTTTTTCATTCAGGTGAATGATATATATATTTGGTGATATATGTATATACATATATGGTGGTGTATATATATATATATGGTGGTATATATATGTGTATATATATATACATACATACATACATGTATAGTAATATTTAGAAGTGTGAACAGAGACAAAAGGAACTAAGAAAGGACAGGGTTTCTGTCCTGGGTGAGGAGCAATGTGAAATTAGTCCTAAAGAGTAAAGAGGTCAAGGTAAGGGACAGAGCAGTGGGAGAAGGGGCTACCAACTTTTAGTAGGCAGACTAAAGGGCAACCCAGTACCCCAAACTTGTGCACTCTAGTAGTTTCTGCCATACACAACATGAAGATAAAACATACTTTACAGTCCGTAAGATCTTCCATAAAAAAGATCTTTAATAATGTGCAATAGAGAGAAATAAAGAAAGGATAATAGTCTGCCAATGAAACACTGACTATTACCCATCCCTCCATGGGTAGATGTCTGGACAAACAGGGTTGACCCAAAGCAGGGCCACTGAGACCCAAAACCTTTGCAATAAATCTATGTCACCGTCTAGTGGGGAAGACATAAGAATAGGAATAAACATAGGAAAGAGGAAGAAGTGGGCCAGGCAAGTCTAGCAGGAAAAAAGCAAATTCCAAATGCAAATCAAGGTAACAGATGCCATTGTTGGACTCCCCACAGGTCTCTTACCTGCATCTTTAAGCTACTGCTTCCAGGTCCCTCACGTCCCTGGTGCAAGTCCAAAGCCAATCAGTATTTGCAGCTTGTTCGTCACGATTCTGTTCCACATGTCTCCTCTAGGTCTCCTCCTCAAGTCTTCTTTCTCCTATCATTTCTAGCTTCCTCTTACAGATCTGCTCTTCCCTTCATAGGTGGGACAGGGAACCTAGAATCTCCCATTTTTAGGTTAAACTGTTATAATTTAGGGGAGGTAGAGAAAGTTATGGGTGACTTGGCTGATGTTAAATGCACAAATTTCTGAGAATCAGATATGCTTTTCTAAGAATTTTTATGCTAAAAGAGATCCTAGACATCATTTAGGATTCCCCCACGAAGAAATTTTTCACTCAATATTGAATTTAACCAGCCTGTTTTGATTATCAAGTTTTTCTTTCTTTGATAAATAGCTATCTTGGGTACCTAGTTCTTTTTAGGTTTATCAGTTCCCTCTTTCTCCAGGGAAGCTAAGAAAATAATGCAATCAGGCTTGCCAAGCTCCCTTCCCTGCCCTGAGGCAAAAGTGTCATATTCCAGCTTTCACAAGAAAATTGTCATATCTGTGAGGAACTATTTGCAGTCTGCAGAAGCACTTCAAGGATTTTCGACAAATCAAAAAGAAAAGTCTGATTACTTTGAGCCAAGACCAAAAGAGAAACCTGCATTGGAGACAGATCCAATAGAACCACCGGTCAACAAGTAGTTTGTTTTCACTAAATTTACTAATTATCAGTTAAATAATCCCAGATGCAGAGCTGGTCGTTGGTCCTGGGAGAGAGACAAAAGAAGGCAAATGTTTACATTGCACTAAGTTCCCACCTACAAGGGAATTTTAAGTGGACAATTAATTTTCTTAAACAAGTCACTGAAGGTAGGGCATCTTCATCAGTGAAGCAGCTTTTGCTTTGGGTAAAACACCAAGCTTTCTACGGCACATACCGCTGTCAAGCTCATATTCTCCATAAACAATTCAGTATTTGATGATGGCTAGTAGTAATAAATATAACGAAATGACACATCTCTTTCAATAAACCAAAGGAAAAGAAGTAACTATGAGTTTTCTTTGATTGCTATTACAAAGTAGTACAGATTCAGTAGTTTAAAAATTAAAAATTTATTATCTTAAAATTACGCTTATTATCTTGTAATTCTAAAGGTTAGAAGTTCAACATGGGTGGTACTGGGCTAAAGGTAGTGTTAACAGAGCTCTTTTCCTCTCTGGAGGCTCTAGTAGATGACTAATTCCTTGCATTTTCCTTTTTCTAGGGGCCTCTACATTCGTTAATTTATGGTACTTCCATTCAAAGTCCGTAATAGTCAGTGAAGATTTTTTCACACGATATCACCCTGCTTCCACCTTCACGTCTCCTCTGATACTGACTCCTCTCACCTCACTCTTCCTCTTTTATTTTTTTTAAAAGATTTATTTATCTATGTATAGAAGAAATGGGGTGTAGGCCAGTGGTGTGGGGGTGGGGTGGAGGGGCTGTAAGAGGATTCACCAGAGACAGAATGGGGAGCAGAACAAGGGGATTTACTGAAATACACTGCTGAGGGGAGCAGTGGACAAGACAGGAGACGTCTGGTGTGCCATATGTGGGCCAGCTAGCTCTCTGCCTATAGCAGTGGCAATAGCAGTGATAGTGCTGCGATTCAAGCCCCAAGCCACAAGGGATGCCCGTTGTTCCCCTTTTAAAGGTCCTTCTGATAATCCTAGGCACACTGGCATAATCCATTTATTTTAACTCCTTATTTTCAAGTTATCTGCGTGGCTATCTTAATTCCATTTGCAAATGTAATTTCCCTTCACCAAACAACATACTTTCAGATTCTGGCATTGAGTATATGGGCATCTTTGGGGAGAAACATTATTCTGCCTGGGACATTAACCAAATAATTAGCAATTCTTGGTGAACATCTGATGTTCCTATATCTTTTCTAGATACTGTGAAGGACAGAAGAGACAGAAAAGACTCTGATGCCTCTTCCCAAGTAGCATAGATATCAGTTAATCTCAGAACAAAGTACATGGACTAGATACTGTGATAAGTAGTGGTCACAAATTGGCAGCAAATGCACCAAATTTGGGTGAATATGTATGTGTGTGTGTGTGTTTGTTTAGTTGGGAAATGCACCTTTAAATCTCTCTCAGTCTGCTCTTCTCCCTACTGTTTGATATCTGGACAATTTCATTCATCCCATTACCAGATGCTTAAGAAGCAGCTGATATTTTCATCTTATTAGTATTACATAAGCAAATTTTTGAAAAGATCAATTAACGAAGGCACCCAAAACTAATTATTATTCCAAAACAATTGATACAACACTGCTCCCCCTTCCTTTTTGTCCTTAAACCTTTTTCGGAAATGTTTCAATCATGTAAATATAAGAACTAGAATTAACAATAACAATCATTTGTGAAGTTATTTAAAAAATTCATAGCATTTTATTTAACCACGGTGATAAAAGAACCAGTTCACCATGTAGTCCAAGTGTAATACTGAAATAGTTAATAACATTTTATAAAAAAATAAATGTTTTTTGTGTGTGAGAATGTTATCTTATTCTCTTAGCAAATATCAATCATACAATATACTGTTAACCTGTTATATGTTAAGCGCCCCCTAGACTTTATTCACCATATAACTAAAATTTTGCAACCATTTAACAACCTCTCCCTACTTCTTCCCATCCCCTGCCTTCAGCAACCAGTGAAGTTATTCTTTGATGATCCACCTTTTCAATTTGTCTTTTATCTCTACTTGTTCTAAAAATAGTTTACTTCAAGTTAATTTCTAAGAAACATTAAAAACCAAGTCTGGATCTTGGTGATCCTAGAATTACCTGGAAAAGCAAACCTCTTTCTTTTATTAGCAGTTTACTTTCCTAATAAGAAATACTTTCTAAGGATTAGTTGCTCAAAGGTGGCATAATTCCTAAGGAGAGTGTGCTCATAGATGAGGCTGGTGGATAATGAAAACAATGCATCCCCTCTGCTTCAATAAAAATCTTTGGAACAAGCTCTTGAAGTTGTCTCCTGTGCAAAAGAATTAAGTCATTAACCTAAACAGTACCAATGTGTTCTAACTTTCAAATCCCATTTAATTAGTATCCGAGGTAATATTTAAGAACAAACTTGATAGAGAGGGACTTGTAAAAACATTAGTTGCTCATAAATATTGTGGTCTTTCGAGATACAATGAGGAAAATAAGATGCCAGGCAAAATGTAAACTCTTGTTTACAAAAATTTTAAAAAGTTTGAACCAGGATGATAAACTACCCAAAGGGTTAGTAACATACTAGAATGCATGGCTGTCAAAAAAATCTTTCTAAATGAAGACAGAAATGTTCAATATCTATGCTGTCCAATACAACAACCACTAGCCATATATGGGTATTGAGGACTAAAAATGTGGTTAATGGAACCAAGGAATGAACTTTTTTATTTCACTTAATTTTAATGTACATTTAAATTAAGTAGCCACATGAGGCTATTGGACAATTAAGCTAGAGTGATTAGCAGTTTTTTCCACTGCTTCACCCATCCCAGTTATCCACTGCTCCAAAAACAAAATAAACATTAGTAATAATAGCCCTCGAATTCATACAGAAACATTCACACTTGTTGACATGGGGCAGCAAGAGCTGCTGTTGGATTCAGGCAACCCTGCATATCCTGAATAAGATGGAACAGGACTGGGCGTGTTTGATACTGAATTATCAGAATAGACAGCAACAGTATCCATACGTAGAGCTCGTCTCAGGAGGTTGGCATAACAGGTATTGCATTCTGGTGGAAGGTGCAGGGATGGGATTAACACACTTGGGTCTGTTAACCTTTTCAAATGCAAAGACAAGTCACCTATGCAGACTTTAATAAAAACTTCTGGTCTCAAAACTTAAAACATTTTCTGACAGAGTGTAATCCCATTTGTATTTTCAAATACAGAGGACGGTAGGGTCTCTGTCCCATTCAAGTTGAATGGATTGTCTATTACAGTAAAAACTGCTTCTAGCCAATGAAGTGACAATAATTTTGTTTTCTGATTTATAGTCTGTTTCCATGAAGTCTTACCAAGGTGCGTAAATAAAAGCACATTTAGTTGTATGATTAACTTTTTGAGTATACTGAAATGAAAATAATTGTATGGAATACTGATCTTCTCAGAGAATACTGGCTGAGTGATTATCATATTAAAAGCTTTCAAACACACCTGTCACAAATTTTTTCTTCAAATGTAGAAAAAAGTATATTGACTGTGTTGATAAATCTTGTGCCAACCTCTCAGTGCTGCTATTTTACTCAGATATTGTGTTGGCTGCACCAAAATGAAAAAGGAGAGATGAAGCTATATCTTAATAAATATATTTTAAAAATTCTTCCTTAAGAGAATTTTTTTCCTTGAATTTTCTGATGGATAGTGCTAGATTGACTCATTTTAATCTAACACCACTCTCCCCCTGTGTTTGCTGGGAAGAACAGTGAACTGATATATTATTAGCTTTGTATTCTGAGGCTGTGACTAATTTGTCAGGGTTTTTTTATTGCACAATCTCTAGAAGGTGTTTATAGATGTATTTGATATCTCTTTACGACTCCTAGGACACACATACCTGAATCACAGCATCACCCGGATCAAGCTGGCTTATTATACATAAAGATCCATATATTTACAGACCCATCTATAAAAGGAAGGACAAAGACCATATTCTAAGTACCCAGAGGCTAATTATGTTTATGGCATCTAGGGGCACTATATAGGTTATGGTTATGGATCAAGTTATTTTCTAGCAACTCTGCTTACTTTGTGTCTAACAACTGCCCACCTGACTAATGCAGTGTCTTTACAAACAAGAAACTCATTTAACTATCTCCCTCTCTCCCCCTTCCTTCCTACCACCTTCAAGAATAATAACTACTTTGTGGAAAAGCTCTGAGTTTGAGACTGTCTAGGTTCTGAGATGACGTTTGTTTTTTGCTTTCAAGTATTCTATATTTTATCAGCGTCTTAGATGCATAGACCCTGTTCTATAAATGCTGGTTACCATGCTGGATAATTAATCAATGGCAAAGTATTTATTGAGATCCAAATAAAGATCTGAATAAATACATGTTTTCTACCTTATGGCGCTTATAGTTTAGGTAAGGAGAGGAAAAAATACCAAACAAATAACTACTGAATAGTTAAGTCTGAACTGTGTGATGGTGATTATTTTAAATACAAGTAGATATTTAAAAAGAGTAAAACTAGTGTGAAAAGGAGTAGCTGGACAATATACCCTGTAGAAGTAGAGATGAAGAATGAAAAGCTGTTTCTAGCTTGTATTTTATAAAGCAATGGTTTTGGGCTATGATTAGGGCATTAACTAAACCAATCAACTTCATAACAATTGATGAACTCCATAATCATTTTCATATTAACAATATAAACTAAAATTACTGAGTTCTGAAAAACAATTTTTATAGACTATTAACAACTATTGTTAATCATGAAAACTTCCTCTGAGCCTCGGGAATAGCATTTGGCAAGATATAACTATGATCTAGCTTTCAAGGAAGTTCTGGAGCCCAAAACTAGAAATACTGAAATATGAAATAAGGGAAATAAAGGAAATTGTCTGAGAGCTACACAATCTTTCATTCCAGGGAATGTGTGCAAGGTGTCTTTGCTTTGTCTCTCTATATCTGGTCTAAGCCCTCCCCTATTCTATACCTAGGATATTGACCAGCAGGCTTTTGTAAATGGTGGATGCTTTGTAGATGCCAGCAGGAGAGAAGAATAAATGTCTTCTTACTCTTCTTTTTTTTTTTTAGGATAGAGGAGCAGGGGGAGGGGGCATTATTTTTGCAGAGAAGACCTGGGGTGTAGGCCAGAGGAGTGGGGAATGTGGTGCATGGTGGAAGGAGAGGGAGGTTAAGAGAATTCACCACAGACAGAGTGGGGAGCAGAACAGGCAGATCTACTGAAATACACTGCTGAGGGGAGCAGCGGGTGAGGCAGGAGAAGTCAGCTGCGCCAGGTAGGTCACGTCCCTGGCGGGGGATCATCAAACTGAGGCTTTTAGGGTGGTAACTCTGAGCTTTAACCTTTAGGTTACCAGGAGATCCTAAAAGCAGTCTTACTTCTTTGTTCTTGGAGGGTTGTCATGAGTTGGCTGGCATCCTCAATTGAACTCCTGGGCGGGGGTGGTGGTGGTGGTGGTGGTGGTGTCTTTTGTTTATATAGTTGTCTTTCTAAGTGCTGCAACCCAGCAAACATGGGAAGGAGGGGAAGGGGATGACTTGGTTGGTGGGTCCTCATCTGCTGGGTTTTGATTGTAGGGCTTGACCCAAAAACAGACATGTGGGGAGAAACAAAAGTGTTTCTGTTAATAAAACAACATTGTTTATTAATAGGGAATGGGAAAAAAGAGAGGTAGGGGAAAAAGTGGAGGGGAAGGGAGGAGACAGTTTGGAGGTTGTCCTATGTGTTCTGACTTTTTAACTCCCATTTCCAGTAGCCCCCTCAGTCAGGACATCAACAAGTGAAGTTCTGACCAAAGCACTGAGTTTAGTCTATCCATCTGATGTCCTGGCAGCTAGCCTCCTCTGATGGTTCCATTATCTCACCTAGTCCTTTGCTCTTTAAGATCTAGAGATTGCATTCATCCAAGGAACATTTCATCAGATCATCCTCCCAAGAAATATTAAGTGCTATCTTGGGTGGCATGTGTGAGTTTGAACCTGGAATAAACTTGGTTGCTGAAGAAGACAGCTGGTAGTTATCCATAACCAGTACTTTGTTTTAAAATATACGCAGCTCAGACAGTTTGTCCATTCTGTCTCAAGAGTTAGAGCATTCCAAGGAGATTGAGCCACCTGGCTGTAAGTAACAGTACTGCTGACTGCCAGCCACTCTTCAACATTTGCTGTAGCTAAACTAGTATCACTTCCCACTTGCACTTGCAAAAAGCATTGAATTCCACGCACTGCTCAATTAGCTAAAACTCTAACAGCCCCATTTGCATGTGAAACTGCTGTTTGCACAAGAAAATACAGAGTTTTGGGCACACAAATGATTTGCTTATACAAAATTGTATCTAAAATTTTTGGTTTTCAGAAACTTATTACTTAAAGCTGATGGTCCTAGATCAGTTATTACAGCAGGAAAAGAGCCTAATGACATTTTTTCTCTTTCCATGTACATTCTTGTCCCAGGCCTTCAAACCCTGTCTGCTTACCATCACTGCTCTCTCCCTAAATCAGCCCAGGAGATTCAAAGTGGGGGGAGGGGGTAGGGGAGGAGGAACAGGCTAACATCCTGCTTCACTTCCCATTGACAGCTGAGCTCTCAACACAGTGTCTTGCATCCCACAATCATGTGCAAATCAAGATCTCATATGGATTTGCAAGTCCCAGGTGGAGCTCATAGGAACGGCATTTTAAAAACAAAGCTGTTTTTGACATGCGAACTGATTGAGTGTAATATTCCCTTCCTTTTGAGGATAAGCTTGGAAAAATCTCCAGTAAGAGCCACAGGTTGGCTGCTCAGACTCCAGTCATTTTGAGGTGGCATTTGAGAATCTCAGAGGCAAACTTGAGGCTTTACCCTGGAGCTTAGTGAAATTATGGTACTGAACAACTGTGGAGTTCCTCCATCCTGCACAATTTTGTTCCAGCCATACCATAAAAATTATATTTCCTGTTCAAGGAAGGATGAAGGAATATCTGGCTCTGTAGCTGGTAACATGTTTTAAAAGCTTTAAATTCCTTTTAGTCAATCCACCAACTCTATCAAATAAATATTTATTTCCTGCTGTGGGCTTGGTACCACATAGATTGCCAAAAAAATATAATGCATCAGAATCCTTGGGCACAAAGGGCTTATTTTATTGGAGTTGAAAAAATTCTATGTGAAATGAAATAAGTAATGAAGTGCCATATCCATTTCAATATTTATGAACACCTACTAACTGTTAGCCACTGTCATAGGGAGATAATGACAGATATTTGCTCTGATTCTGAGTGCTTACGATCAAGTTAGTGAAAGTGAACACAGGATATATTTGCTACAAAATGTATTAAGAAGACAGGGCCTGGTAGATTGCACCAGTTGAGAAATGACTTAGAATTTGAGTTGGGTCTAAAATATGGGTAGGATTTCAATGGGTGAAGATGAGAGGTCAGCTCTAATGTGGGAGGAGGAGCATAAGGCTGAGAACTGGACTATACAGGAAAGGGTGGGTCAGAAAGGACAATAGTCTTCTTCTCCAAGGCAGGAGTTTGGAGATGGTAGGGATGTGTCCTTGCTTTTGATTCTTGCCCTGGGAAGTTTAACGACAGTAGAGCACAATGGGGAACATCAGTTACATGTCGTCTTGCCAACGACCGTGTTCCCTTCCACTCTTCTCTCTTTAATTTTAGGCATCTATCTTTAACAATAGAGATAAGTGCCATGTGAGCTCTCATTGTGTATGTGGAGAAGTTGCAGCAGTGTCCTTAGTGAAAGCTGTGTCATCAATCATGCCTGACAAATTCAGGGATGCGGGAAGAAGAGGAGACGTTTGCTTTTCATTTAGGGAGGCACAGAGGTCACAGGCAGCTCTGCTTTCAATAGGGTTTTCGGCCCCATATTTTGGTCTACACCTTTTCCTTTTTCTTCTTGTCAGACTCTCTGGACTTTTATTCCCCCCTGCCCTTTTCAACTTCTTTCTTATATGAAATGTATTTTACAAGTCTCTGTCAAGTTCCCTCTGAAATATCCTTGATGCACAAAGTCCAGAGGGCTTTTAAAAACTTCCTTGTCTTGTACTATTCAGGAAACACTGATCAATCCTTTCTTGTCTTTAAATTCCCCCTCTAGGCTCTGCTGTGAGGACAGACCTATGAGACTCAAAATGATGGGGGGGGGGGAGCAAGAGTGAGGACAAGTAGAAGGAAAGTATGTTCACAACTCATTGGCAGTAATGTATGAAGGTTAGAGGGAGCAGACTGGGATTCCAGAGAAGTTTGGGACTGAATTGGTAGAGGAGGAGTAGGCAAAGTTGAATGAGTAGTTATAATGAGTTACTGAAATTTTTTTAAATTATTTTTTAAGATTTATTTATGCACACAAGAGCTGGGGTACAGGCCAGAGTCGTGGGAGATGAGAGGATTCACCAAACAGAGCGGGGAGCAGAACGGGCAGACTGACTAAAACACACTGCGGAGAGCAGCATCGGGCAAGGCAGGAGAGGTCTGCCCTGCCATGTGGGTTCCCTTCCTGGCTGGCAGCAGGGATCGAACTCATGCTGTAGTGGTTGTGGTTTGCTTCATAGTGCATTGCTTAACCTGTTGCGCCACCAGGGAGGCCCCGAGTGACTGAAGTTGTGACTCAATCCAACATTGGTATCAGCGTAAGTAGCAGAATTAGAACCTGAATGCAGGCAAACAAGACTTTTCACATGTGATGGGAGTTAGGATGGATCAGCAGATCAGCAAACAAAACAGGAGAGAAAATGAACAGGTTCAGATGCAGGGACTGAATCCACCTGCTCCCTGAAACAACAGAAAGGATGATAGGTCACTCCTGGGAATAAGACTTACCATTGGGAATGAAGGCAAATGCCTAGGGAGCCAGGTACGTGAGTGAGGAGAGGGCAATTTAGGGAAGCAAAAGGGAGTGGTGGGGACTATGGCTAGCTGGAAGCCACACCTCCTCCATGTCTGTGTGAAAGGAGAGGCTGCTCTTCAGCTCCAGGAGATGCCTAACTCTTTGAGCAAAACAAGCCCAGTGTTGCCCACTCTTCTGAAATTTTTTAAAAGAAAACTGTAATAAATTGCATTTAAAATTACCCTTTTTTTCCAATTTGGAAATTCACCCAGAATTTTTTGAAAAACACCATAAGGCCGGGTAAAGCAAACACATCTCTGGGCTGCCAGTGTGCAGCTTCCACAAGAGGAAAGAACTGACTCTTGTGGTAGGACAATTTCTTGCCTTAGCTCCTGAGTGCCTGACTGTCTACCTCTTTAAACCTGTGTTTTCCACATTTTTGAAGTTTCAGATTCCTCACGAGCAAATAGACAGTGATAGTTCTGTCACAGATGTTGTAATAATTACTGGCACTATATTTTAAGTAGCTTATATATTTTATTATTTCAAGAAAGGATCTTTAATATCTGGTGCAGATTGGGTACAGGGTCATGGAGACTGGCATTGATACCAGCTTAACCAGCAAGGACTGAGAAGGTCACTAGAAGTGTTGAGAGGCTACAGAAAGCACAACATTAGTTTGGCAGGACCCAGGTGGTACGCTTGATTTTGTAGCTAATGGAAGAAAACAAAAGAAAAACAACAGTAGATACCTTTAGAGGAATGGTGTTTTTTAGACTAGAGTCACATGACCATGATAACTTGGGTTCTACTAAGGAAACCCAGGCAGAGTAGTGGGAAGTAGCTTTCCCTCATACGACAAGCAGATTCTGTCCCTTATGCCTTTAGCCCCATTGCCCAGAACAGATTTCTAGTGGGTTATTTACCCAGCACAAAGTCAGGGAAGGGGCAGAGGGAGGGTTGTTCTCTTGATTCCAGGTCTGTGTGTGTGTGTGTTTTTTTTTTTCCAGTTCGATGGTGGGGGAGGGATATTGGCTGGTCATTGCTCAGACAAAAATAAATATATCCTGCAGATCATAACGGTAGTTTTAAATTCTTAGGTACGTGCTGTGTATCAGATGTTATGGTAACACTTAAGATAATTAGATACTGAATTCAGATGGTAAAAGACAGTATATCCACTGAGGTTCAGAGCTGTTCAATATCATGCTCTGGTTCATGCAAACTTCATTTGTAGATGATATTTGAATCAGACTTTTTGATGCTTTACACTATAATCACTGCCTCCCATCAACGAGGGGGCAGATTTAGAGGGGTGCTACCAGAGCTTCCTTTTCCTTAAGTCCTTGGAGTACATGAATTATGTAAGTTCAGAGGGAAGACTCAAGCAGGGGAGATGTGGTGTTTTATTTCAGTGAAGATTGAATAAGGCATCAAATTGTCCCAACTCTGATAAAACCTGGGGAATTAGCATTTAGAAAGCATTCAGATCATTCAGAATAATCTCTTCCTGGGCTGCTTTCAGCCATGATTTTATTCAGCCCCCACCCCCATTTGAAACAGCATACTATTGTAATGAATACTTGTTCCTGTACTTCGAAGTTCATTTTTCTTTTGAAGAGAGCAAAGCTTGGTGCTAAAATAATATACTATAGAGGTCATCTGGCTGTAGGTGAGTTTGCAGAAGAAATTGGTGGGCCAATTTGGAATGCCAAAAGTGTCTTCCTGATGTTGTAGAAAGTATAACAATAGAACAAATCTTTATAAGTGGTAATAATAATGAGAATAGTAGCCAAAATTAGGGGAAAAAGAAATTTTGATAGACGTGGCTACTAATTTTGCTCAGTTCAAGAAAATCAGCTATGGACCAAACAGAGACTAGTATGCTAGAGAACTTGTAGAAGTGGAAAATGTGGGTCTCAGAAAAGTTATTCAATGAAATAATCAGTTAAATAACCTGTATTTTAGAGCTTTGGGAAGAAACTAGGAACCATGCCCTTCTTTCCAGATAAAAAAAGACACTGGACAAAGTCCCTAGCAATAATGGCTATTGTAGTTTTTCTCTTAAGTGGGAATAGGCCAGGGCAAATAAAATGTAACTAACTTCATAAAGCAAAGATACAAGTGATATTAACAAGTAGTAATAATTAATTTCCAAATTCTCATTGATATTTATGTTTCCAATATCAGCAATAAATATTTATTGGTCTGGCTGTGGACATGGCACAAATATCTCACTGTGTCAAAGAGTGAAGGGATTATCTTTCCTTCTCAATTTAAAAGTGGAGAAGGTAACTTATTTAGGGACTAGTAATGATTGCCTCTCTCCCTTCATCTATCTCCCTACTTCTCATCTGCCACCACCATACCAGTATTTCATTTTACCCCCTCATCTCTCAAACTTGTTCCTGTCTTTCCTCTGCTGTCTGGTTCTCCTTTCCTCTCTCCAAGTTGCTGTTAAGTCCTTGATTCTCCCTCCTATAACCCTTCTTCAATCAGTTCCCTCCTTTAGTTCCTAGTGCCTCTAAATCTCTCTTTTTCCAATTCCCCTTACTTCATCTAGAGTTATGTGTCACCTTGATGTCATTCTTTTTTCTAAAACATTAGTGTGATTCTCTGCTATCTGTTGGATGAATGCCAAACTCCTTGACACACTATTCAAGGTCCTGTACATGCTCTTCTTTCCCTATCCCCCACGTTCTGATGCTTCCTTCCTTCCATAAACCCTGGTGTCCTCACTTTAGAAACTATTCATTGTGAGACACCCCAGTAAATTACATTTATTTTTAAATGCTATCTTCTGTGATTTTTCAGGGAATCCTATGTTGAAACTGATTTGAAATACATGTTAATTCTTCTTAGGAATATATGTTGTGTCCTCATATATTTCATCCAATCCCATAATGTTAATAACCCTTAAAACATCCCAATAACTTAATCCATCATTAGCTAAGACTTGTTTGGTAGTTTTTCCAAGAGCTATGCCTGTTTGATGTATTGTCCCTCACTTAGTCATGACAGTCCTGTGATGCATTATGTCACTCAATATTTTCACCCCAGAATAATAAATTGAAGAAATGAGACATCTGCCTACAATTTGTTCCTGTTATGTCTTTTCCTCACTGAAAAGGAAATGGCAGCACTTCTAAAATGATAAAGCTAGGTCAGCTTAACCCTTTAAAAAGCTATCCACCAATCCATGTACAGACACATCATTTGTGTGTGTGTTTTGGTTGAAATAAAAATATGCCTTTCCTGGGAAAGTTGTGATCATAATGAACTGAAGAGTGAATGTAAACCTTTGTGCCAGGCACTGCCCTAGACACAGCGGAACACAGACATGGTAGATGGCGTCCTCCAGGGAAGCTTTTGAGTATGGTGAGTGGCTGAGAACATGGGTTTTGGGCTCAAGTCCTGCTTCTCATTTACTAAGTGGAAGTCCTTAGATTTGTAACTCTACCTAAGTCTCAATTTTTGTTAACCAAAAATGATTGTATATATTGATAGGTTTGGGCACAATGAAGTGATTTAATAAGATACACAGCACCTAGTATATATAGTAAACCTAATAAATAGCACTTTAATCTGGTACCTTTAATATCTTCAATCTGGTAGGCAAATATGGCAGGATATTATACTAGGGTAAGTATTGGGATGTAGCAATAAATACAGCAATGGTAGCTATTGGGTAGAGATAGCTTTATAGAGTTGGGGGGAGGAGTCTGTTGCTGTGACAGGAGTGTCTAATGTTTATTGAATGCTTATAAGATTCCGGGAAATGGTTAAATTCCCACAGGTCCTTGGGGTAGATGTTCCTTGTTATCTTTGTTTCACAAATAATCTGAGCATATGGAGAGGTTAAGTGACTTGCTTAAGGTTACCCAGTTTCTTGTAAGGCTCAGGAAGAAGGACACCTACTGGTCACAGTGGCAAATCCCTACACACAAGAACCAATTACCCAGTTACTCAGTAAGTGGGTAAATTTGTAGGTAGGGGAAATTTGCCTTTTGTTAAAGGGTAAAAAATGATTAAAGGAGTTGAGGGCCATGAAGCTAGAGAAAGGAAACAATGAAGTTCTAGAGGTAAGATTAGGATCTACTTAGTACTTCTTTTTTATAATGAGAGGGGCTATCAGAGTGCTTTATATGAAGTAGTTATAATAGCTACATTAATTTAAAAAAATAACCAATAAACTATTATTTGTTATAACCAGTAGATTCAGTGGGAAAAAAAAACATGATGTTATGAGAATGTGGATTATAGAATCATTAGTGTCCCCACTGAGAGATGTTTACTGTCTCAGGGGATAGTTGTTCATAGTGAAGATGCTGTGAAGAGCCAACCTCCAGTTATCTGTAGGTGATTATTTTTGTGATGGAAGGAGACTAGAAAACTGGGAGAAGGGGATTAGAGTATACAAGCTAAAAAGCTTGAAAGCAAGCAAGAGAGAAAGGTTTGCAGTGCAAGCTCTGTTTGTCTCTTTCAGACACTGCTGGTGCACTGAAAGGGAACAAGCCGACTTGTTGAATGATGTGAAAACAACCAACAGAACATGGAGATTTCCTCAGATTGTCCAACTCAATAAAAATTTAATTTCATCAGGCATTTGATGACTGACAGAACAATGGTTACCTTACAGCATTTTTTAGATCTCTTTTGCAGGTTTTGTTTGGTGGAGCACAGACACTGTCTTGCTGACTGGCTGTCAGAATGAAGGCAACTTGCCAAGCAGTAACATCACCTGTGAGGACTGTGACACAGACAAGCTTTAGGCTCTGCTCCTAGAGAAAGGGGTGACAAGAACTCTCAACTCAGTTATTGCATCAGGCTTTCAGGTAAAACTGCAGTTTACAAAGCTCTTTCACACACTTTACCCCTACAGTCATCTAGAAACTCAGTGAAATAGACATTATCACCCCAATTTTATTATATTTGAAGGAACTGTGCCTCAAGTGGTTAACTGAAGTTTTTCAACCTACATACCCATCTGAAGCCAGAATGTGAATTCCATATTTATACTAGAAGTTTCATGCTCCTTTCCTTCTATTAAGAGAACTTTAGTGAAGTGGACATGGGGTTATTTCAAGAGTTGAGTTCTATTCCCTAGTCAGCATCCAGAGAACCCACAGAAATAAATATGATACATTTTCTATGAGGATTAGATGAGCTTCATTAGTTAGGATTCTACAGTTATTCAATTAAATAGCCAGTTGAGTTCATCCAATTGCAGGAGCTGAATTTGCTACAGGATGTTTTAAAAAAACTCTAAGAATTTCTCAGATTTCTTAAATTCTCAGATTGAATGGCCCATATGAAAAAATAAACTGACCAAAAAAAAAAAAAATGCTGGCAAGGATGTGAAGGAAAGGGAACCCTCTTACATTGCTGGTGGAAATGCAAACTAATCCAACCACTATGGAAATAGTGTGGAGCTTCCTCAGATTACAGAAATGTAGCTACCATATGACCCAGTGATTCCACTCCTAAGAATCTACTCAAAGGACACAAAAAAACATTAATTTGAAAAGGCCCTTACATGCCTATGTTAATTGTAGCAATATTTACAATAGCTAAGATGTGGAAACAACCTAAATGCCTGAAAGTGGATGACAGGATCAAGATGTGGTATATACACAATAGAATACTATTCAGCAGTCCAAAAGGATAAATGTATGCAATCCACAGCAACATGGATGGAGCGAGAAGGGATTATGCTCAATGACGTTAGTCAGAAAGAAAAAGAAAATATCAGATGGTTTCACTAATTGGGAAATATAGGGAAACTGACCCCCAAAAAAGAGAGAAAGATAAAACTTTCAGGCAAACTGCAGATCTGAGTTATACAGTAGGGTATGAGAAGGGAGATGGGTCAAAATAGGGACAAGACAAGGGACGATGGTGACTGTTCACAGGTGATGTGGTGATGGGAGAGTCATAAGGACTACAAATGAATACAAAAATCAGATATTGTACAAAAATAAATAAGAATGTCAGAAAATAAAAAGAATTTCTTAAATTATTCTGTATCATGACAACTTTGGATGATTTAGTACATATTTCAAGTGCTCCCTAGTCACATGTGATGAGTGGTAACTGTTTACTGGCCCAGTTCCTCATCTGTAGATGTCACATAGACTTCTTGCTTCAAGCTTTGATGACTCAGTCTTAACCTTTACTCATGCAGTTGTTGAAAGCAAACTCTAACCCTAATTCTTTTGTCTGTGGCTTCAATGGAAGGTATAGTTTCCTTTGAATGTGCTCTAAAAAGTACCCAGCTGTCACGTATTTCTCAAACTTAAATTCTTAAAGGAAGAGATAGATAACATAAATGTGTGAATCTGGCTAGGTTTAAGATAAAAGTGATGGAATCTGCAGGGAATTTAGAGATTGTGGGTCCTGCCTAAATTCAAAATCGAAAACAAGAGCTCACATCACAAGGAGAAAATTCTTCCCCTTTTTCTTTTCTTATTTCTTTTCAAAGTATATGTGAGAGATTAATGCTAATAGAATCTGTTGTGAGAATGATTTCACAATATATGTAATCAAACCAACATCCTGGATGCTTTAAACTTATATGGTCATGCATGCCAATTATTTCTCAGTAAAACAGGGAAAAAAAATTACAAACCAAAACCAGAATGTACAACACTGTACCTGGTCAAATTTTTCATAGGGGCAGAATTGATCTCTAAAATAACCTTTGCAATACTTCTTCATTCTCTTTGGTACCTGGATGTGTAGATAATGCTGCCCTAATGTTCTTGTACCACACTGTAACCCCATCCCTACCTTCCAGTATCAAGAGCTCTGGGCATTATTATTTACATTCATAATTAAAGTGTTACTCTTAAACGATATGTTATAACACAGTCTGGAGGGGAGCTGGTGGACCTTTCCTCCTATGGTATTTTCCTTCTTTGGTTATGATAATGAATGGGAAAAAGGGTTGTTTTTTGTTTTTTTTACACTGAAAAAGTTTAATCTACATGGCCTTGTGGATGGGCTGGACTATTGTCCATATTTGCCTGGCTCAGTTACCTACGCAGTGCCACTCAGGCTGTTGAGACTTAACTATCAGCGTGACAATAAACTAGTGAGAAAAATCTGTGTTTGGTCACAGCCAGAGGTGTGTGGCTGGTTATTATATTTTCTCATCTGGGAAACAATTTGTTATAACCCTAGAGACAGGGATCTATTTTCATCTCTTTCCTCCATGTTTCCTTTCTCTGCAGTAACAAATGAACAACTCCTTAAGCTAGTTAAGGTCTAAAATGCCACATTTCTAGGGACAGCATCTAGAAAATTAAGAAGTTAAAAAAAAAAAAACCTGTCCCTTTTCCCATGTATTACATAAAAGCTGGTTAGGCCAAATTTGCTTTGCTGTGTCCTGTTAACAGAATCCTCATTATCCAAAGCACAGTCTCAATGGCTAATCAATAGTCCCACAGGGAATATTTATGCAATGTACAGAAGGGGGAAATTTCAGTTGAACATGGAAGTAAATTTAGCATCCTTAGGCAAATCATTACATGAATTTTTTAAAAGCAGTGTGTGTGTGTGTGTGTGTGTGTATGGATGGATGGATGGTGTATGTGTTGGGGGAGGTTTGGTTCAATAAGAGCTCCAATTACCTAATCAACTTCCTTCTAATCCAAGTCTGGTCCATCTACCATAGATCATAAAAATAGGGAGGGGGGAATGAGAAGAAGAAAACAGAGAAGCTTCACATTATAAATCTGTTCCTTATTGCTTACAGCTCCAGGCAGCCTTAAGAATCAACTTTTATTAGCTCCCTATTAGAGGACCATTTCCCCTATCATTTGATTATTAGAATGGATATATTTGAAATCTACATTTCCATATAGATAGAACCACTATGTTTTTATGACCCTGATGCACTCTTAAAAGCTCACAGAGGGACTCCATCTAAATTTCCTTAGTTGATTGTTTTCAAGAATGAAACACGAATAAAATCCACTGATCTAAGAGAGAGGGCCCAGGGAAGGGGATGGTGAATGCTAAAGTTGGCTACCTTGAGACAGAGACATGAAATATTTTATTTTCTTTGTCCTTGACCAAGCACACCAACTAAGACAGTTTACTTGTGGATTTTTCCCTTACTACCCAATTCAAGGAAATAATTAGTTTTTATTTCTTCCTTCTTTTTGTCTCCTCCTTGCCACCTAATATACACTCTGAAGATGAACAACACATGAAGAGATTCTGCTGACCCTTCTAGTCCCAGGAATTCCATTTTCTGATTCCATGCTGGCATCAACAATAGCAAACATTTTCTGACCTCTTTCTGTATGCTAGGCATTGATGGCAGGATGCCCCCTAGACTTCCCAACCACCCATGTGATAGGTGCAACTACCATTCCTATCCAGTAGATAAGGAACCTGTGGATTAGAGATTTTAATCAAATTGCCTAAGGTTATATCCGTATTTTGTTGAGAGTCATATACACAGCATTCTAAACTCTTGACTATTTTGCCTTCCTGCCTACAAAGCATGCCCATAATAAGTATCTTATTTAATTCCCACACCACCTTTGTGAGATAATTACTATCATCACTCTTATTCTAAAGCCTACACACTTAGGTTTAGAGATATTACATCACTTGGACAGTCACAGCACAGCTGGTAAGTGATAGAGCCAAGGTCTTTAATGTCACCTCTTTTCTGCAACTCATGTGGAAAGAGTTTTTGGAGGAGCACATACAAGTCCTGTCTCCAATAAGCTGTGAGAGAGTTCCTAAGAGGCCTCTAGGTCTTTCAGAAATTTTTTATGGACATGAAATTCCAGGATGCACTTGAATGTTAGAGTACTGTCTACAGTGGAGACAGTGGTTGTCACACTATTTCCTCTATGTCCCCAGCAATGCTACTTCTGCTTGATTGTGGTTGGAAAATGCTATCTTACTTGAGACTTTCAGAATGACAGGTGGAAAATTGTTCCATTAGCAGAACAAGGGGAAATTAATTTCTTCTAGCATTTCTGTACTTTTGACCATGAAAACGTTGAACTGAAAACGCAACAATGAGTAGAAAAATCGATTAAATGCAATCATATGAAAACATTATTGCTGCAAATTGATTTCCTCCTCCTCATTATTTTTTATTCCATTTTATGTTCCTGGACATATTTGTTCAGGATAGAATTCATCCTCTTAAAGTATAACAAGAGGGTTTGTTTTTAAATTTTGGGTGAAAAAAGGAAAAGATTATCCTGGGTAAAACTGTAAGCCCTTCTTTGTTTTGAATTTTATTTTCAGTATGGACTTCACAGATGGCATGACAACTATATAACTGATGTCATCAGGTAAGATCTAGGAGTTAGGGCTAGTGAATGGAAGACTTAGTAAGAATTTTAGTAGTCATTTTGTGAATGATAATGCATAGGAGCTCAAAAGTGCATTAAACATACTCTAGTCCATATTCCTTATTTGGTAGATGAGTTGACTGATACTTAGAGAAAATAACTTGTCCATTCTCTTCTAAGGATGAGATCAGGAGATGTATAGGAACCCAGGACTAGGTGGAAGTGGAGATAAGGAGTAAGTATCAGATTGAAGGAAAATCTGTCCAAGTGATTCTTCAAGTAAAGGAATCTTAGGAGAGTAAAGATTCTAAATGTAGAGGTACAGAAGATTCAGAGATATCAAAACCTAAACTGTGGATCTGTGCACGTGCCAGAAGCACTGGTATCTTTACGTGTTCTCATAGTGGAATCCATTTGCAGTATCCAAGATTGAATGAACAAGTTATTTGTAAGGTCACTCAGGAAATCTGAAGTAGAAGAGAAAGTCCTCAATCTCTTTATTTCCCAGTACTCTGTGGTGTTAATACTGTAAAAGGTGTCTTTGTATGAATCATGTGGGCTCTGGAGTCTCAAGTCAGTCTAGAATTTGAGTCAGCTTTGCCATTCTGATCTTGAGCAAATGACTTTTCTGTATCTTTATAAGGTTTAGTCAGGGAGATACTTCATAAGCTTGTAAGGTAAAATAAAATCATATATGAAAGTCTTAGCACAGTGTCTAGTACAAAGTGAGTTTGCAGCAAAAAACAGTCCTTCTAATTATTATTGAGCAAGCTGACATGATTGGGTCCTTCTGTTTCTTATAGGAGTTGTACATCACACTGACACAGATCTCCTTCCTGAGAGAGGAGCAAGCAGTTATGAGACTACTAGCTAGGGACAAGATCCATCTGTGACTATGCAAGGGGATTTTGCTGGGTAAAATTCTGGTTCCTCTAAGAATTGGCCACTACCTTCATCATCAGCATGTTCTAAACAACTGAACACATGACCCAGATAAAAATTAGATTGTCAGCTGAAGTTACAGTTCAGAGTTCAGAAAGTTAGATTCAACTACTAGCTGAGTAAATAAACAGAGGATTTATTGGCTAGGATTAGGGATAAGGCAAAGCTAATGATCGGAAATTCTTATAATTTTTGTTTTGGATATAACTCCTCTTGTCCTTCCTTATCTCCCTCCCTCATTACTTCATTCTTTTTAGATGTGGGCCTGTATTGCTATGTACTTCTGTAGTACCAGCTATTCGAGAATCTCATAGATCTGGTAGCTTATCTCTCCATTTTTATTAACCATATTACAGAAGGATATTACATAATCTATCATATAATAGGTAATTAATTATTTTATTTATCCTCATTTCAACAAGAATAACTATCAGGAAATTTCCATCTAGAAAACAAATCAGAGCTAAGAGTATAGTGACGAATGCATGAAAAACCAAAAGAAAGAACACAAACTTCTAGCAGAACTCTATCTATCTAGAGGGAAATGGCATATTTTGGTTTACATCTTGCTAAGGTGTTAATTTCCTTCCTCAGGAAGTTCAGCTCTATTGCCAGGTGCTTACAAAGATTTTCAAATACAAGATTATTAAGATGTATCATGTACTAATACATCATAGATGTGGCTCTCCTTTCAACTAGAGCCAGCTTCAGAACCACAAGGATTAGTGTTAGAAGGATGGGAATGTTTGAAAAAAGGTGTTTAAGAAATACTGACACCAAGGTCAGTTTCCTCTCTTTTAGTAATTCCAGTGGTAATTAGTGAATTCATTTCAGACATTTGCTGAAGATCTGACTGAGGAGGCCTTGCCTCAGCTGGGCCATAAAGGCCATTTCAAGACTGGACAAAACCCAGGCAATTTGAAATTGGCTTTTATCTTCATCAACACTAAGCCATGCAGAGCTAGAAATTTTCTTTTACCTTCATATCTCTTTATATTATCTACTTTCAAAAAATATTTGGGTTTCTATAGTCCATAGTCTAACTTCCCCCACCCCCACCCTCTTACAGAAATGAAGTAGAAGAAATAGTCTATCTAAGCTTAGTCAAGCCCTCCAGGTAAGAAAAATCCCTCCTCTCCCATTTCAAGGTGCTTATATAAACAAAAATGAAAGACATCTCTGTCTTTTTCTGCTAGCCCACGTAGAGAACACTTTTATTCCAAGGAGATGAAATAAAAGAGGTTGCAGTTCAGTGGACCAGTCTGTGGGTTAAGCAGTTTTTCCTCACTCTTTATGAATGTCATGGTTGCCTCTTCCCATGGCAACCAGAATATAAATTGTGTAGCCTTGAAAGTGCCTAATGGTCTTACCTGTCCCTTTTAAGTTTAAAAGCGTATCACTCTTACAACTAAGCTTTGTTCTGCAGTATTGGTAGTAAAAGGGCAGAAGATGAGCTGTCCTCACAGCTTGAGGTGATGAGTGAGTTGCTCCAGGCAGAATATCATTGTTATGGATGTGGGAGTGGAAATCTCCTGTAGAATGGGCACTTTATGGCTTTGTTTTGAGTGGTTTATGTTCTCCAGCTGAGCATTAGTGTCTTGAGAAGTGTCATATTCAGCCCTTGCCTCTCATCTTCAGTGTCTGGTGAATCCTGTTTAAACTAGGACGTGCTGTTGGAACAAAAAACTCAGAAAAAGCTTGAAATGGGAATACCAGAAATAGTTTATATGGTTCCCAGTGCAAAGTGATAAGCTTCAAGTAGCTGGTTTGCCTCAGATTTTAAATATACCTCAAAATTATCACAGAAAGAGAATGATTAGCTTATACTGTGAGTAGAGATTCAAACAACTTGCTACAACTGTATACATTGGCAAGATAAAGTTAGTATGATAACTTCTTGATTTGTATGTACTGAGAAGCAGGTAGCTTTTGTCAGTAGGAGACGCAGGATGAATTTCCATTGCATACATCTCATGTGGATAAGTGGAGCCACTTTTTCTGTTTGTGCCTGTTTTCTCAAAGCAAAGAATATGGTTATGATGTTAATTGACCCCTGAAATCTCTTTCATTTTGTCTATGATTCTAATAGCTCTACACTCTCAGCTACAGAACTGTTTCCTTCTACATGACTACATCCTTTATACCTTGGGATTTCTTGGAGGAATAGCTGAGACTATTGGAGGAATACCTGGTAATTGCTTAATCTTTGCTCATTCATTTATTTTCATTCATTCAATAAATACATATCAAATACTTATTATGGAAAAGACACTATTATAGGTACTTGGGTTACACTGATGAGAAAAATATAATTTCTGCCAACAGAAGGTATTTTTCAGGGAGAGGATTGTCTAATAAAATTATCAAATAATGTTTATATAACTCCATTCAGTAGTTCTCAACAGGAGATCATTTTGTCCTTTCATGGATACTTGGAAAGTTCTGGAGATATTTTTGGTTGTTATTGCATTGAAAGAGGGTGCTACTGGCATCTGGTGGGTACATACTGTCAAACATCCTGCAATATAAGGAATGGTATCCTACAATAAAGAATAACCCAGCCCAAAATGTCAATAGTGCTGAGGCTGAGAAACCCTACTTTATAGGAACATAAATAAGAGGTCAACCTAATTAAAACCACAGTTCCCTGGAGTCTCATCTTGCTTTCAAACTATTTCTCCATGAGTATGGTGGGAAAGTGGCAAAAAGCCTCCAAGTGAACTGATGTTTTGATTGAGTCATAAAAGATGAGTGGAAGTTAACCAAATGCATTAAAGGAGAATGTGAGGGTGGATAGGCAGAAGAGCTTTCCAGGAAAAAAGAACCACATTGACTTGAAGGGAGGCATATCCTAGCATCGTGACTGATGTGCAAATGGTTTAGTATGGCCAGAGCACATGCAGGGTCCATGCAGGCAATGTAGTGTAAGGACAGAATGATGTTCTGAAAAACTTGGGTTTCTTCTGAAAAGAGATGGCGATCCAGTGCATGATTTTATGTGGAACAGTACCTTTGTGTTTTCTTTTCTTTTCTTTTTTTTTTAAGATTTATTTATTTATCCAGTCAAGAACTGGGATACAGGGCAGAGTCCAGGGAGGTGAGAGGATTCACCAGAGACAGCAGGGAGCAGAACAGGCAGACTGACTGAAACACACCACTGAGGGAGCAGCGGGAGAGGCAGGAGAGGTCTGCTACACCATGTGGGTCCTTCCCTGGTCGGAGGCAGAGATCAAACTCATCCTGCAGTGGCTGCGGTTTGCTTCATAGTGTGTTGCTTAACCCACTGCACCACCAGGGAGGCCCACCTTTGTGTTTTGTAATGATCAGTCTGTGGGGTTTCTAAAGGTTTGGGTCTAGAGTGTGGGGCACTGGTGAAGAAACACTTTGGTATTTAGCCCAGGAGAGAAGTGTTGAGAGACCAAATGGACAGTAACCATGAAAATGGAGATGAGTCAGAGATTCAAGACCTTTAGAATATAGTGTTTTAGAAGGGGTAGTCAGTTGTGGGTGTTTCAGAATAGAGAACAACAGAATATGAGTCTTAGATTCCAGCACTACCAGATAAATAGTGCTAGTTTTGACCAAGATAAGAGATAGGTGTAGGTTTTGAGTCCTAGGGCAAGTTAGGGTTAATTAGGCAGCTTCAGTGACAATACAGGAGAGGCTGCTGAGATAAGTAAATTCTAAGCGTAGCTAACCAAAACATACTCCAGAGTGGAGGTCAAAAATCCAGGTGGTCTCGTGGGGCTAGTACATTTTAAGATACTTTGGATAGCGCAGGTAAAGGAGAAACTCCTGGAGCTGGAAAATGGGCACACGAAGGAGTATGGCCACTCCAGGAGAAAGAGTCAATCAAAAAAACAGGATGATTTTTTTAGAGTAGAGAAAAAAGGTTTAAATACCCTAGAGATGGGCCCATAATGACGTTTTTGCCCTTCCCAGGTAGGGACGTTTGTGCCCTTCCCACACCTGGGAGTCTTTGCTTTCTTCCTTTAAGTAAACTGTTTTTAAAATAAAGCTAAATGAACTTTAAATAAACTGTCCTTTATTTTCTTGAACAAAGTTTGCTTCTATCTGCTTACTTATCTAAAAGGTCTGTGAATTCCTTTTTGGGCTTTGTGGGACAAGAACCTGTGGTGTTTCAGGGATAAATTAACACCATACACCGGTTTCAGTTTGGGTGAGAGAGAGTGGTGGAGGTACTTTAGAAGAAAACATGAAACGAGCCTAATTATAAGCAGACATCCCTAGGGGTTCGTAGTTTTCAACTTGGCTTTGAAGGGAACACATGGAATGATTTCCTGAAAAATGACCTGACTTGTTAGCTTGGTTTAAAGGTAGAAATGTAAGGAAGCATCTATTCCGACAGGTTTACAAGCAGCACAAACTTGTAAGGACATTCCTGTCAGAATTGTATGTTTGGCCTTTATTGGAAGCAATTATTCTGGACAACTGAAGCATATTTATAAGGGCACCAGCTAGAAATGACTCAGGCTATGTTGTCTTGTTTGCTATTCACTCCTTTTCATGCAGACAATGATGGTGGTCATAGAGAGAGGAAACCCTGCAATCACATTGGCTCTATGCTCACTTGATTGGGGACTACAGTTGGGAAGAAGGCCTATTTTCCAATGGAACAGAAGCCACTGAGCTAATCTCTTTGGATTACTCTTCTCTCAGTGTTCTGGAAAGCTCTTGGCCACTTGAAATTGCAGAGACTTCAGTCTTTCTGGGATAGATTCTGATTGTCTTTACGTCAGGAATTCTTTGTTTTTTTTCCCCCCCCATAGATTTTAAGATTTGAATTTATGACTTTTAGTGTATTCTTCAGAGTTTCCTATATGCATTTCATGTAGGATATCCAAGTTGCCTGAGTTTGTACTTTTTATAGGTTCTAGTTGACTGGGATTATATAGTTGGAGCAGGGTGATTTGTTTCACCCCACTTTTTAAAATAGTACCCTTTGTAATAGCAATAAGATGTGTGATTTTGCTTTTGTCTGATAAAGTCCTCAAACTTTATTAACTTTCGAAGCATTTATACAATTATATATAGGTATATAATTTTGGGAGTACAAATTCACACTTCTGTATGCACATAGCCTTTACTTGCCTTCCACCACAGCCAGTAACTTATAAAGAAGTTTATTATCACCTTCCTTCCTCTATCCCTCTCTCCTGCTACCCCATTTCTGCTGATAGTTGGTATATTTTTTCACAGAATCTAAAAACTACTTTTGCTGTGTTTTGCCAATTTGTTTTCTTTGGTTATTTATTTCTACAAATAAATGGGACCATCCAGTAATCATCTTTCATTATCTGACTAATTTTACTTAGTATAATTACCTCAAGTTCCATCCATTTTGTTCCGAAAGACACTACTTCATCTTTTTGAATAACTGAGTAGCATCCCATTGAGTCTATGTCCAAAAATGCCTTTGTTCAGTCATCTGTTGATGGGTAATTGGTTGGTTCCATAACTTTCCTGAGAAATCCTAATAAAGGGAGAGCACCATTTGGCACAAGCAATCTAGCAGCATTTGTTTGAAACTAGTAGACACTGAAGACACTCTCTGAGGTGAGAGAGCCGGTCACTTGTGGCCTTAAATACTCTTTCCTTTTCCCAATCTCGTTTGTTAAATAAACCCTGAGGTTGTCGAACCCTGAGCCTAAATGGTGTTTTGCATGGAGCGCACGGGTGAGAACCCACATAGTGAAATGTCCCCATTTGGCACTCTCTTAGGCACTGTCCTTCGATACTGGTTTTAGACAAGTTTCAGTGTTTGGGAGAAATTGCCTCACCTCAGCTCATGATATCTGAGATTCTGAAACAGGGGAAGAGAGGGCTCTGAAGCTAGAGAGCGCCCCCAAAGCCCCAAAAGATCAAAAAAGTCACAAACAAGAATCAAGGGCTATAGCAATAGGGGCTATAGCCTAACAGAGGACAGTGCCCAATACAGGTCTATGGATTCTCACCCACATGCACAATTGCAAGAGACCTCTTGCTACAGGAACAACAACCATGGGTCTATTTACAAACAGGGGGAACAAAACGCTTGCTGTAACCACAGTGGCTGGCTGCTTCATCCAGACAGTGTCAGTGATGGTTGTCACTGTTCACCAGGAGTGCTGGACAGCATTTGCCCGTAGTGATGGCCACTACTGGTCCTGCAGAGGCAGCGTCAGAGACACCCAGTGTTAATTAACAGCTCTTTATGAATTGTTGAGTTATACCAACAATGAACAGCTCTTTGAGACACCAGGCCCAGGGACTCTGGTGCTCCTTGCAGTCAGTGTCAGAGACAGGACCAAGGCCCAGTCTCTGGCAGAGTCCTTCAGCTTCTCTCCCCTCCTAGGAGGATGGCTGCAGGATGGTTTCCTTCTTCTTTCTTTGGCGGCTGGAATGTCTCCTCTTCAGGGCTCTCCTCTTCCTCTGCAGGGGCTCTTTCTTGGGGCTGCTGCTTCTCTGGGACCTTCCTTGCTCTGCTCCTCCGGGACTCTCTCTCTGTTCTTCTCTAGGGCTCTCTCTGTCTGCTTCTCTGGGGCTCTCTCTGTCTGCTTCTTCAGGGCTCTCTGTTTCAGGCTCCCTCCAACCTAGTCTGACTGATTGGACCATTTTTCAATCCTGCACCTGATTGGTCTGTTCCATAATCCAGGAAGTAAACTTTACATAAAAGTGCTCTGCCACAAATGACTTGTGGTGAGAGGCAGGATGCTGGTAATAAAGCACGAGCCAACTCACAGCTTGCACCTGATAGGTTCATTACATAATCCAGGCAGTACACTGCTACATAAAAGAGCTCTGAGGAGAGACTGCCATGACTAAGCTGTGGTGGAGCTGCAGGGTGAGCGACAGCACTGTTCTTGCTCGCTGGAGTCCAGTAGCAATTCTATGCTTCTTGAGGGCCAGCAGGCAGTTTACAGGATGGCTAACGACATTTGCTTTTCACTTTCTCTCTTCCTTTCAGTGCTGCTTAGGAGAAGAGGAACTGCTTAGATCCAATTCACTCTTAACTTGATAGATGGCCACTTGGGGCCTCAACTGTGTATAAAGGAGATCTCCTCAAAGCCTCCCTCAGCCTAAATCTCTAGTCCCATGTGGTCAGGCAATATCAACTTGAGGACAATTTGCAGTGTCAGCAACCTTCCTCCAGGCAAGTGCAGCTCAGACATTCTGACATTTGCCTTCTCTCTGCTTAACAGCTTTTTCTAAAAACAGGCCTGAGCAATGTTCTTTGTGGGTTCTTTTGAATTTTTTTTTTGTTTATTAACTTGAATAAGTTTTATTCATCACTGCATTTAGGGCATACAAAAATATATAAGAGAAATTTGAGTATTATTAACAAGAATTATGTTGATAAAGTCAGAATCAAGAAAAGAAGAGTTTTGCATTTTACACTCTACTAGAAAAGTATAAAGAATGCATTTGAATAGATATGCCAGTCATTGGGAAGAAGGACACTCAGTTTAGGTTACTAGAAACCAGCTGAGATGAGTGGTTAGGTCCAAACTCTGGGATGCCATCAAGTGACCATTTTAATATAACTCTTCAAAGGCCATATTAATGAAATACAGGGGCCAAGTATCAGACTTAAGCATGTAGGATAGTCTTCACAGGAACTATAAAACAGAAAAATCTCATGGAGGAAATGACTAGAATCTATTGGACCCAGTGTCAATTATCTATCTATAATAATTTTTATTTGGATTAAACTGGGTGATTTACAAAGTATTTTCAAATACTGTACCATTTGATTCATTTAATTCTAACAATAGCTTTATAAAGAAGGTTATTATCATCAACATTTTATAAGAAATGTCACAGAAGGTCGGCCACTTGCCCAGGAGCACATAGTTAGTGGCAGAGCTTTGATAAGAGAGCTCTGGTCTTCTGACAGGAAGTTCAATATCCTCCCTACCACATCCATATTCCATCTGCACCCTGGAGGAAAGTGGTTTCTTGTAGTCTAAACTTCCAGCTGAATGTGATGTTATTGATGAGTTCATTCTGCAGAAGGGACACAGAAAACAATTAAGGACAAAGGATTCTGTTGTTTTGGGATAGTTATCACAGTAACTCAAGGGAGTCTTATAGGTTATTAGAGTTTAATATGAAAGTTATCCTAAAGCATAGTCTGATTTCATAGCTTCTTTACTCTTAAACAGCCTTCCATGCTGTGACTGAAGTGTTCCCATCTCCCTTGATACCTGTCCTTCAGCCTTTTTATTTCCTCTAGTGAATATGATTATACAACCATGTCAAACCACTAGACATAGACATTGACTTTTCCTACATTTTTCCTGTTACTAATGTGGTTCACTCCTTTAGAAATACCCCTTTCCTCAATTTCTACCTGGCTATTCCTGACTATATGTCAACATTGACACTGTCATTGCCTCTTCCCTGAGATGGTCCTGGTTTCCTCTGAATCACTAACTTCCTATCAATTCTGTGTACTCCCACTGCATTTTGTTTGTATCTTGATAGCACAGGTTGCAAATTCAAATATGTGCATGAACCAGATTGGCCTTCTAAATAAATGAGATAGCTGAGTGTAAAGAAAATGGAAACCATGAAGACTGTGGTGAGCCTGTGAGCTTCTCAATGAATAGGTAACCACTCCTCAATTCTGGGCATATTATAGCACAGAAATTGAGCCCTATCCTCTGTGTATTTGTGTGTGTGTGTGTGTATTTATGTGTATGTGTGCATGTGTGAGCAAGAGCATAGTTTTTAAAATATTGGTAAATAATTCAAATATTTTATTTAAAACTTTTTTAAATTCAAATATTTTCGAAAAATTAGGTAGACTAAACAAATATCTGCCTGAAGACATGATGGCTGATAAATCCTGGTTTGTGACCTTACAGTATAGAGTCTGAGGATAAATAGAATACAAATCAGAATATGGTGTCTCTATTATTAATTAGAAATAAACTGACAGTGTTACAGGGCAACCCTCATATAAAATGGGTTTGCCTGACTGGGTCCTTACTTGCGCGCTTGAACGGCACTTATAATGCCCCAACTGCAGGTACACACAACAAAGGTTAATAAAGAGTTTTATTTACAAGGGAAGGAGAAATAGCTTAGTGAATAACACAAGGAGAAGAGAGGGATACAGATCCGTAAATATTTTACTAGTTTCTTGGAGCTGGAACCCAACGGTGTGCTGAGAGCTGACTCCAAAAGATAAAAGGACCCCCCCAAGGCCCACGTGTCTGCTTTTATATTTAGCCTGGCTGCTCAACTCCACCCTCAGGTCCCAGTGATCTGCTCTTTGATAATGACCTTATGGGATTTGTAGTCCTTGGATCTTGTAGGTTTGGAATGGGGGTCGAAGTCCATAACCTATTTGTATAATTCATTCAGGAGGGTCTTTCCCCCTAACAACAGTAAGAATGACACAAAATCATCATTTTAAACATAGAATGGTGCACCTCTTCTGGAATAGATGTTCAATATGTTTTTGTTGAATTGCAAGAATTGCATACTTTTGGAGGGTGAAAAAGGAAAGGGGTTGAGAAAAAATGGCTTGGTCAAGTGTACTATTTTAGATTAGACAAATTAAGACTATTTTTGGTAAACTGCTTCATTTGGATGTTTTTTGAATCACTGCTACTAGTGAATTTAAATATTTTAATGATTGGTGTACTTTATTCTTTCATGCCCTGGACTTTTTCTTTTCTTTCAGGAAATGACAGTTGAAAAGTTAAAATAGAATGCCCGTTCAATCAGCATTCAAACTGCCTGGTGATATTTAGGTGCTCACTTTGCTCTGAATCTGGTCAGCATGGCATTTGGTGATTGGATAATCTGAATTGACTTCCCTAGCTGATTTTAACTATGGTGAAATCAGGTTCTTCAAATAATTCCATCTCTCATGTTGAACATTATCCCATGAAACAATTCTTTATTTAGAACCTGAATCTGTACACTTGGAGGGAAGAAGGTATTAGGGATATAAACAAATAGCAGATAAATTAATGATAAAAAAATGAAAATGAAAAAAGAAGTTATTAATAATGTAGGAGAGACCCAGCAAAACTAAGATACCATATAGCTTCAGATACCAACTTAAGTAGTTAACTAAGAGAAGGGACATTGTGAAGGGAAGAAAGAGGAATGTCAATAAGGGGTTTACTAAGGAAGGCAGAGTAAACAAGGTATGCAGATTTAAATTCTACCTTTTCCTTGAAAAGAGATAAGGAGATTAGTCTTTAAGAGAGGCCCTCACATAGAGAAGTTCCCATGTAAATGTCTTTTTCAAAAGCAATCTCCATAAAGTCTCATATCCATTCCCAGAAAATCAACTTTTTGCCAAAAAATGATATTTTGGGGCTCTAAACTTTTGCTCTCTTATAAAAAAATTCTTAGTCACTACTACATTAAAATCTTGCCTTTGTAACTATGAAAATATCTTTTCTAAGTTAAAAAAGTATCTGTATAAACTATAGTTTGTATAGAAATAGATTATTTACTGAATAAAAATTCAGACCTCTATAAGGCAAGTAACCATTTATTAAAAACAGAGGTGGAAGAAGGTGAGTTTATTTACCAAAACTTGATAGAACGTAACAATGAAAGGATGGGCATTTTGGGGTTTGATTTTAGTTTATTTTTTTGTGTCCAGGGTGCTTGTTTTTGTGCCAGGATACTAACATAGTTACTTTGGATAGGAGATTGCTTTCTTGCTTTGTTGCATCTCTTTCAGGCTAAGGCATCATTCTCATATGGAAATTACGACCGGAAATTACGACACAGTCTTTGTTATTCTGGCTTATATCACAGAATGTTCCAACTTGGTCTTTTTCTGCCTTCTTCTCTTCTGCAGTTCAATCAGGACCTGCACAGGGATCACACATGTGTGGCTTTGATCTGTAACAGGGTCGTCCCAGGAAAAGGGGAAGTTCCAAAATCCTGATTCCGCCCTAAGTGGGTGAAGCTGAGGAGGAAAAGAAAATTTTCTGCAGAGAAGGAAGAAGGAAGAAAAGAAAAGAAAATGGAGAACAGTAAGGAGACATGGAGGAGGCACGTGGAGCAGAGGAATATGTGAAGAAACTGCGTTTGCTTTTTGGTCTTGGACTGGTTGGAACAGATGTAGGTGAGAGACCCTTGGGGAGGTTAACAATGGCAGCTTTCATCTTAATTTTAATTTTGCTCTTTTCCTCCCAGACTTGTCTGACTCTTTCTGACCCTTTTCTATGGGTCTCTACTGAAAGGTCCTTTAAATGTGTGCCAGGTTTTTGGGCCTTGCTTTGGGCCAATCCTATTTAGCTGGATTTTTACCCTCAAGGAGATGGGTAACATTGGATGTTTAACTTAGTAACTATATTCTTTGTTCTTTCTTTATTGTACCCTAGTTGTATTAAAGTTCCTTTCCATTAAAAGTTTCATGTGTTTGTCTTAATGCGGCAGATGGCAGAATCCATTCAAAGAGGGCAAGCTTGGAGGTTCTGGGGTGCTCCTCTCCCTGCCCTGTAACAAATCTATAACTGCCCCTGCAAATTCTTCCACCTCGCTGGCCCAATTTGTCATTTCCCATTGCTACTACAATCTTGCTTTTTTTTTTACTGCCAGGGTTTGCTAATTTTTCCCCTCTCCAGGTTGCTATCTAATTCTGTAAATCATTGACAGGCAGGGTGTGGAGCTCTAGTCATGTCACAGAATTCTGATTTTTCATTCCCACCTACTCAAGCATTCTGAATTGTCACTTTTCAGCCAGTTCTTAGACATGAAGTTTAAAAAATACATAAATAGCTATGACTCACCTGAGGGAATCTATGACCTTTTATTTCCATTGTTTTACTAGACCCCCCCACCCCAAGTTGGAAATCAACAGTCTGCATTTTAAAACAAAGCTCATTGCTCCACTCCAGTAAAGGTGAAACAGAGTAGGAAGGATTTTAAGACTCCACAGAGGAAGACTTTGGGTGGGAGTATGAAGAGAGGAAAACAGTGACAAAAATTTAGACTTGGATAGTTTAAAGGATATAAACTATCCTGCAAGCAGATCAAGAATAAAGTTATCCTTGATCCCACCTTCAGCTCCCATGTAGAAATATATACTTATATTATTCTGTTTCCGTAAAACCAACATTACCCTGGATTCCGGTCTAGAGAACAATACACCATGAAGCTTATATGACACCATGAGAGGGGTCCCAATAATGTGTTCACATGGGATCAAGAATAAAGTTATCCTTGATCCCACCTTCAGCCCCCATGTAGAAATATATACTTATATTATTCTGTTTCCGTAAAACCAACATTACCCTGGATTCCGGTCTAGAGAACAATACACCATGAAGCTTATATGACACCATGAGAGGGGTCCCAATAATGTGTTCACATGGTAAAATTTGCCCCGTAAAATTTGTAAAAATAGCTATTTTAAACTGTATTTTCCCCCAGTGAACCTTGGGGATTTTAAGAATGTCCTAAGGGATTTATTTGAGGACATATTTAGTTTGAGTTTAATGAGCTACATTTATGTGATTATTTGCCCCTGTCGTGCATATTTAAGTTACAGTATGCCATCCCAGAGTAGATTATGTTTCTAGAATTCTACCTCCCAATGTGGTGCTTTTAAGGGCAAAGGGCTTAAATTTAGAGGGCTGCCACTTAAAGGAAAATTTAAAATGTTAGCCTCTGCAAGGAAATTTTAAATGTCCTGAAATCATGCAGATTCAATATGAAAGGATCTTAAGAAGGATTTTTCCACATTTGGTCATCCTAAAAATAAGCAAGACATCATTAAAATTGAATTGGACCCTGCAACTTTTCAATAATGAGAGGAAGTTTGCGTATCCAAAGCAAAATAAAAAATCTAGCTATCTTTTTAATAAAATTATTTTTATAACCTTATTTTCATATGAGATGAAATAAAAAAGTAAACTGACTGGACCCCAGCTGGCAGGAACAGTTTGGTGTTTCTCACCCTGCTGGACAACTGACCATCACAAGTCAGTTGGGGTAGTCCCTCCTCAGAGAACTTTTATGTAACAATGTACTGCCTGGATCATGAATTAACAAGCTATGAGTTAATTCATTCTTAGTCACCAGGACAGTGCCTCTCACCACAAGTCAAGTCAGTTGTGGCAGAGCCTTATTATATAAAGTGCATTTGATGGATTAAGGAATGGATCGATCAGCTGCAAGCTATGAGTTGATGGGTGCTTTGTTACCAGGGTGTCGCCTCCCTCCACAAATCAGTTGTGGCAGAGCCTGTTTATGTAAAGTGCACTTCAGGGATTGTGGAATGGACCTATCAGGTGCAAGCTGTGAGTTGGTTGGTGCATTGTTACCAGGACCCCACCTATCACAATAAGTCAGTTGTAGCAGAGCACTTTTATGTAAAGTGCACTTCCTGGACTGTGGAATGGCTAGTTGGGTGTGGGATTGAAAAATGGTCCAATCAGACTGATGGGTGGGGTGTCCCGAAAGTGGATATAAGCCAGGATTTGTGGGGGCCAACGGGCTCTAGAGAAGCAGAAAAAGAGGAGCCCCAGAGAATCAGAGGAAGAAGAGACACTGGAGAAGCAGCAGCCCCAAGAAAGAGCCCCTGCAGAGGAAGAGGAGAGCCCTGAAGAGGAGACATTCCAGCCGCCAAAGAAAGAAGAAGGAAACCATCCTGCAGCCATCCTCCTAGGAGGGGAGAGAAGCTGAAGGACTCTGCCAGAGACTGGGCCTTGGTCCTGTCTCTGACACTGACTGCAAGGAGCACCAGAGTCCCTGGGCCTGGTGTCTCAAAGAGCTGTTCATTGTTGGTATAACTCAACAATTCATAAAGAGCTGTTAATTAACACTGGGTGTCTCTGACGCTGCCTCTGCAGGACCAGTAGTGGCCATCACTACGGGCAAATGCTGTCCAGCACTCCTGGTGAACAGTGACAACCATCACTGACACTGTCTGGATGAAGCAGCCAGCCACTGTGGTTACAGCAAGCGTTTTGTTCCCCCTGTTTGTAAATAGACCCATGGTTGTTGTTCCTGTAGCAAGAGGTCTCTTGCAATTGTGCATGTGGGTGAGAATCCATAGACCTGTATTGGGCACTGTCCTCTGTTAGGCTATAGCCCCTATTGCTATAGCTCTTGATTCTTGTTTGTGGTCTTTGGGCCTTTGGGGGTTTTGTGGGGACTTTGGGCTCAGAGCCCTTCCCTCCCTGCCCCCTTTCAAGCAGAAATATAGGTGTTTTTTTTTGTATATTAAAAATATTTTTTTCTGGATTTTTGATATGTTTATAGCATCTGCCAGGTTTTCAGAACCTGAATTTTTTATGATTTATTTTCTTATTTATTCATGTATCCTTATTTTATAGACTAAATTTTGTGTTCCTTTTCCTAAAGGGGACCTTCCCAAAGTGAATGTATTCGGAAACAGGGCCTATAAAGTCACGGGGAGGTTAGATGAGGTCGTAAGTGTAGACCTTAATCTGACAGGATTGGTGTCTTTACAAGAAAAGTGTAAAAGTCATAGTTCTTTGTCTGCTGTGCTCAGAAGGACCATGTGAGCACAGAGAGAGATACAGCCATCGATAAGCCAGAAAGAGAGACCTCATAAAAAACCGACACTCAAAGTGACACCTTGATCTTGAAATTCTAACCTTTGGAATGGTGAGGAAATTTCTTATCATTTAGCCACTCAGTTTCTGATTATTTATTATGGCAGTCCAAGTCAACTAACACATCACTAATTTTAGGTAATATCCTGGAATATGCAGGAATGGAAAATTTACTAGCTAAAAAAATGACTGACATATTTAGAACTGAAATGATTACCTTCTATGAATTTGCTTTGTATTAGATCCTTACCTAATATAGTACTTTGAAGTAATTAATATCCAAATGTGGGTTAGAAAAAAAACAAACAGGAAACACTTTCTTAAGCAGAGGAGAAAATATAGCCTCCAAACTTTTCTTTTTATCACTATTACTTTGTAGATGAGGTCCAAAAGTTCTTCCCTATGCTAATAAATAGACCACAAAGAGGAGAAAGAGTAATACAGTTTGCAAATGAAGATTTATCAAGTGTGTGAAATAAATGCAGTCACTTTGTAAATATATATTAAATAGGCTATTTGCAAAAAGCATGTGATGTGGCAGGTGACAAAGCTAATCAGGTGTGCTGGCTGTTTTGGACACTCAGAGAGGACTCTGATGCTCTGATGAAGAGGAGCAGTTCCAATATTTACCAGTGCTATGCTCTTTGTCATCTAACTCCTCTGGTTTTATTTATTATGGAGGGAAAATGGAAAGAACAACACTTTACTGATTATATCATGGTATAGTTGAGGGAATTTAGTGAGACTATGTGAAAGGACCCTTTACATCACTGGAGAGTTTGCATTGTCATGAGGATAAAGGACACAATATAGGTGAAATCTTCTAATATGTTCTCAGTCCAAAATGGGCATTCTAGAAATAGGTATTGAATAAATGATTACTATTGAATGGTCTTGATTGAAACTCTCATAATCTGGATTCTGATCATATTTAGAGCCTTCAAAGAGATGCTCTAGGAATTTTGCAAATATAACTTGTATGGTAAATATAGAACTCCCAGGATTTAATCAAACTGCAATTCTGGTTTTTACAAACCAACACTGACCCACTAACATTTTTCCATGGTCAAGTTACTTTTCTTTTTCTCTATATGTAAAAGGTGGCACACTCCATATGGTTCAGCTTATTCTTGGTAACTTATAGCTATATAATTAGTCAAAAAAAATCAATAACACTGCCTTTTCTTGGTAACTAGAATGCCTCTGATCCAAGATATTAATCAATCTTCATTCAAAATCCTCCCTTCCTTTTTTTGGTTGTATAATTGGTTGCTGTCTACTTTAGGATTAGTTTCTTTTATCTTTTACTCATCTGCACAAGCTATCACATATTACTATCTTGGGCCTTTGGTTGTGGACAGAGGACAGTAAGTAAAGGATAGACACACTTCATTTGGATGGGCTACTTGCATGACCAGTGGTTAGAGTTAGCTTTTTCTATCTAACTTTAATGGATTTTTCAGGGCTTCCAGTTTTTTGTAGTTCCAGAAACATAGGTGATAAAAACTATTGCTCAGGTTGCCACATACCTCTCAGCACCTAATTAATTCTCTGGTGGTTTATCCCAGTGGTTATTCCTTTGTTTTCACAATTAAAATTTTTGGTAGGACTTTAAAGTGCTATTGATGAGAAAATCAGAACCTGATTTTCTTTTGAACAGTCTTTCTTTTGAACAGTTCATATTTGATTCTAGTTCATGCTCTTGAAGACTATGAAGGTATAGCCCAGTGAAAACCTCTGTTCCTACTGCCATAGGATAATTACTTTATCAGGATTTCAGAAAACATGCAGAAAGCTCTTTAAAACTCTATCTTCCTTCCTTTCTTCTTAGGTTCAATGTCAGCATGTCTCTCACCAGCAATAACTCTATCCTTTTGTAGGGGAGGATTTAGCAGTTCTGGTATCTAATTTCTAAAGAAAATGTCACAAATTCTTTTCTTTCCCTACTTTCTGATTCTGTTTATATTCATGATCCCTCTGAAGGGTCTAAGATGATGGAACTGCATTGTTCTTTTCTTTCTTTCCCTACTTTCTGATTCTGTTTATATTCATGATCCCTCTGAAGGGTCTAAGATGATGGAACTGCATTGTATTCCCTAACTTCAAACTATATCACAAAGCAATAAAAATTAAAGCAATGTGGTATTGGAAAACAGAAACATTGATCAATGAAACAGAATTAAGATCCCAGAAATAGAACCGAAATATATACATACCACTAATTTACAACAAAGGTGCTAAGAGTATAAAATGGAGCAAGAAAAATCTCTTTAATAAATGGTGTTTGAATAACTGAACGAGCACATACAAAAAATGAATTTAAGCCACTACAACCACACACAAAAATTAAATCAAAATGTGTTAAAAATTTGATTGTGAGACTAGAAACCATAAAATATATGGAAGAAAACAGGCAATACATTGATAATGGCCTTAGAAATGTGTTTGGGGATTCAATTCTAACAATAAGGAATGCAAAAGCAAAAATAAACAAATAGTACTACATCAAACAAAACTCTACACAGTGAAAGAAAATTGCATCAAAACAAAAACAGGCATGACAGAACTCTCCTGTCCTGCCTCTGCTTCCCTCAACATTTTGTTTCAGTCAATCTGCCTGTTTTGTGCCCACTCTGTCTCTGGTGACTCATCTTACTCCCTGAACCTTTTGCCTGTACCTCAGTTCTTATATGCATAAATAAATAAATCTTTTAAATAGCACCCTACTGAATGGGAGAAAATATTTACACATCTGATATCTAACAAGAGGTTAATTTCTAAAAAGTATAAAGAACTCATACAACCACAAAAACCAACCTGATTAAAAAATAGTTGGAAGATATAAGTAGGCAATTTTCCAAAGAAGACATATAAAGAGATGACCAATAAACATATGGTCATCTCAATAATCCCTTATAAATAGAAGTGGTGCTCAGAGTGATGCTTTAACTGAAGTTTCAGTATTATATCCTATTACACAAACAATGATTTTCATCATCTCTTATTATTGCAGAAATGCAAATCAAAACAACAGAGAGACATTAGCGCATACTTGTGGCTGTTACATAAAGGGGAAAAAAACACAACAGTGTTGGAGAGGATGTCAAGAGAAGGGAGACCTCCTACACTGTTGGAGGGAATGTAAAATTGGTACAACCATTATGAAGAACAGGGCTGAGATTCCTCAAAAAAAAAAAAAAAGGAAATTCCATATGATTCAGTTTTCCTACTTCTGAGAATTTACACCCCCCCCCACACACACACAAGCCACACAAAAACACTAAGTCAAAGAGATATATGTACCCTCATGTTTATTGCAGCATTATATAAAAGAGCTAAGTACTGGGAACTAAGTACCCATCAACAGAACAGAGGAATTTATAAAGAAGATGTGGTATATATTCATAATAGAATACTACTCAACTATGAAAAAGAGATGAATCTGCCATTTGCACCAACATAGATAGACTTAGAGGCAACTATACCTAGAGTAGTAAACCAGAGAAAGACAAATACTATGATTTCATTCATATGTGCTATATAGAGAAAACAACAGAATATAGAAAAAGCAAACTAAATAAAATCACAATAAAATTTTAGATTGTCAGATCAAAGGAGTGGTTACCAGAAGGGAAGGGGGAAGAGGACTGAGTTAATTGGGTAAAAGAAGGAAATTTTATGGTGAAGGATAGAATTGGAATTATAGTGTTGAAATTAATGTATATATATATGTTTTTGTAATGATACACATGTGAAACTTATATAATGTTACATATATATTTATTTAGTAATTATTAAGAAGTAATAGAAAGTGAAAACCTGATGGAACCTTGTCTCAATAATCCCTTATAAATAGAAGTGGTGCTCAGAGTGATGCTTTAACTGAAGTTTCAGTATTATATCCTATTACACAAACAATAAATTGTTATCCACTAAATTATAAAGATTTAATCCCTCTAAGGAAACTGTTCATTATTTGTGACTTTTTATATAATGGGGATCAGCAGAGATTTTATTTGTAAAGAGTTTCACTGCTAAGAAGATTGGAGAATGACTGCATTAGTAAAACCCCCTGTTGTTCAAGAATTTCTCCATCTTTCCTATTGAATGAATACTCACAAAATAGGTGTGTTATGTGCTTAGCACTGTGCTAATATCTGTGTGGGTGCCCCTGCCATCATGACCAGTACTAAGCCAACATTAAGATAAAGGAAAGGTTCTTTAGGGGGCCCCTTGCCCTTCAGCTCTGTTTGAAATACTCCATTGCTTTGGATTCCACATTTTCCATTATCTCACTTCTGGCCATTTCATTTGTTTAGTAATTCTTTTAAAAAGATTTGTTTATTTATGCATACAAGAGCTGAGGTACAGGCCAGAGGTGAGGGGGTGGTGGGGTGAGACGATTCACCAGAGACAGCGTGAGGAACAGAACAGGCAGATTGACTGAAATACACTGCTGAGGGGAGCACAGCAATGAGTGAGACAGGAGCAGTATGCTGTGCCATGTGGGTCACCTCTCTGGCCGGGATCTAACTCCTGTTGCAGTGGCTGCTGTTTGCTTCATAGTGCTGTGCTTAACTCACTGCGCCACCAGGGAGACCCCTGTTCAGTAATTTTTTTTTTAAAGATTCAGAGGTTGATGATAGGGAGAGAGGGTCATAAGTAGGATACATACAAGGGTCACATACAAGAATATCTACACATGAAGAAATATGCAGTTTTCTATATTGCACAAAATCCTCTCCCTTCTCTTTTTCATTTTCCTCCTTCTTCCCTGTCTCCCTTCCCTTCCTCCCCACCTCACCCTATTTGTTCAGATTAAGTGTATCCTCAGGTCCTGGAAGCATACTACCTAGTATACTCAGCACTTTTGGGAGCAGATTATAAGGGAAGCACTTTATAAGGGAAATTTTGGTGTACCTAAGTTATCCTCCACATTATATTAATAAAAAACCTAATCCTCATTTTTAGAACAATTTGCAGTTCATAGAACACTCTTAAATCTACATGACCTCTTGACCCTTATCATATTCTTAGGGTACAGGTGATATAGCTAATTATCTGCAAATTATAGGCAGTGGGACTGTTCAGATGTACTACCTACATTGCCTGGATTTTTAATCTAGAAGGAAAGACAGACATTATAAACTGTGAGAAAAAAGAAAAATTTAAAAGTATGCATAAAACAGTGATATGTAGTTTAGAGAGAAGTTATTTTAGATTTGATAAACCATGAAAGACTTTAGGAAAGAGAAAGTAATTGGGCTGAAAAGAAAGGATAGCATTTTGTTCCATTAATCAAGAAAAGAATATATGCATGTGAAAAAAGCTTGTAAATTGTTTTGGACAATATCCAGTCACTGCAAAAGGTCTGTGGCTAGCGGCAAAGAAAGGGATTGGAAAGAAAGTTAAAATTAGTGTGGAATTTTTCCTCTTATTTTATATTCTAGTTTTAAGTCGTTAAAAACTGTTATTAAGTGTGTATAAGACTCATATGTAGCTTTGAATTAACACCATCAGTTATGAAATCTCTATCTAAAAATTTAAATCCATTATACCCAACAGAGCTACTTGGAATTGTTTGTATTAAACAAACTTACTCTTATGTGACTGACAACATTTAGCATGAAAAGTACATATACAACTATTTTTTAGAATGTCCTTTCTAAAGGAGGACATTTTCCATCCTTTTATATAAACCAACTCCTCCTAAAACATATCAGCAAATCTGAGTGCAGGCACTTTCCTGCTACAGAAAGTTACTGTAGGGTATATTGTTGAATATATTAAATGATATATTAAGGAATCTTTACTTTATTTGCTTCTGTAAGGGAGCCATTGTAGGCTTTGAATAGAGCAGGAAGTTGTCTAACCTTACTAGACATGAGATAGTCCAGTAAGTTCCTTGTTTTATAGATAGAATATAGAGTTTTTAAATGTGGTTATAATTTAGTGGTAGTAAGAAGACACCTATATAATCTATCTTTCAGCAAATATTTGAGCATATTATTATGTGTCAGACACTCTTCTAGGGATGACACCTTCCTGGTGTGAGCTCTAGGGAAGAGTACATGAACCCTGACCACTTCCTCTTTTCCTACATGCAGGCCTCCAAGAGTTACAGAAGCTGACCTGGACCAGAGCTGCAGCAGATCCTAGAACACTTGTCCACAGAGCTGTATCCAATATGGTAACCACCAGCCAATGTGAACACTGATTGTTGGAAATGTGGTCAGTGTATCTGATGTTATGAATTTTAATAAAATTAAAATTTTATTTAGTTTTAACTGACTCAAATTGTAAATACTAATTTTGATTTGGGAGTTGAAGGCATTTGGAACAATTCAGGTATGTGAATCTACTTTTTTTTATAAAAAAACTACATTTATTTATTTTTCTTACAATGTTTGCTTTTTTTTTTTTATGTAGTCCCCATAGAATTTCCATCACCAATTCACCTGTGTACCATCACCATATCCCTTGTGCTCTTCTCGTCCCTGCCTTGATACCAATCCCTCCCTCTTCTCCCAGAACATCTCTCCTTTGTATTTGTCATGTTTTGTTTTGTTTTGTTGTGGTTTTGGTGTTGTTGTTGATTTATTATTTTTTTTCCTTGATCCCCTATATTCTTCCTATAAGTGAGACCATCCAGTATTTTTCTTTTTCCTTTTGACTTACTTCACTTAGAATAATCCCCTTAAGCTCCATCCATGTTTCTGCAAATGGCCCTAGTTTATCTTTTTTGATTGCTTAATAATATTCCATTGTGTATATATACCACATTTCTTGATCTAGTCATCTGTTTTTGGGCATTTTGGTTGATTCCAAGTCTTACCTATTATAAATAATGCTGCTATAAACATAGGGGTGCATGCATTCTTATAAATTAATGTTTTTGTGTCCTTTGGGTAAATCCCTAGGGACTGGGTCATATGGTATCTCCATTTTTAGTAGACTGAAGAACCTCCATAGAGCTTTGTATAGCGATTGGATCAATTTGCATTCCCACCAGCAGTGTAGGAGAGTCCCCTTTCACCAAATCCTTGCCAACATTTGTAGTTGCTAGCTTTTTTTTTAATATGTGCCATTCTTACTGGTGTAAAATGATATCTCATTTCCCTGATCATGAAGAATGTTGGACATTTTTTCATATGCCTGTTGGCCATTTGCATTTCCTCTTTGCAGATGTGTCTTTTAAGTTCTGCCCATTTTTGACTGGATTATTTACTTTGTTTTTGTTGAGTCATGTGAGTTCTTTGTAGATCTTTGTGATCAGTCCATTGTCAGTTGTATGGAGTGCAAAAGTTTTTCCCCAATCAGTGGGGTGTCCTTTTGTTTTGGGTAATGTCTTTTTTGCTGTACAGAAGCTCTTTAATTTGATATGCCCCAGCTGTTTATCTTTTCCTTTATTTTCTTTGCTTTAGGTGATGCGTCTATAAAGATGTTACTGAGATGTATGTTATGAAGTGTTTTGCCTATATTTTCTGCTATATATTTTATAGTTTCAGGTCTTATGTTTAAGTCTTTGATCCATTTTAAGTTGTTTTTTTGAGCATGGTGAGAGGTAGTAATCTAGCTTCACTTTTTTACATATAGCTGTCCAATTTGTCTAGCACCATTTATTGAACAAACTGTCTTTGTTCCATTGCATATTTTTTGCCCCTTTGTCAAATATTAGTTGTCCATAGATCTGTGGGTTTATTTCTAGGTTTTCTATTTGATTCCATTGGTCTGTGTGCCTATTTTTGTTCCAGTACAATGCAGTTTTAACTATTATGTCTTTGTAGTAGTTTGAAGTCTGGAATTGTAATGCCTCCATTCTCCTTCTTTTAGTCAGGAGAAAATCAACTTTTTTAACAGTAAATTTCAAGTATTTTCAGTGAAAATGGAGTGCCTCATTTGAATTCCTTTGTAAATGTAAAGAAACCCAAATATTTAGTAAATAAAAAGCTTAAATATCTAATTAATGTTTACATTGATTATATGATGAAATGTTCAATAACATTTTGAAATATTGCAATAAAGTAGAACACTAAATTTTCATAGCACTTTTTTTTTCTTTAGTGTCTAATTGGGGTGCTTTTTCTCTTCTCAGCTATGATTATAGGTTAGGGCCAGTATCACAGCCATCACTGTCACCCAGGAAAGGGACAAAGACTGCCACTGCTGAGTGTCTACTTGGTACTTTCCAAGGGAGTTGTGTGTTCTTTTTCTCAGAAGTGCCTCCCTCTGCTATTGGGCCTGTGACCAACAGGCCTCCTCCCCTGGAGACCCTTTGATCTCTAACTTCTGGGTGAGGTGTGTGAGCTGAGAACTTTTTTCACTTGTGCTGCTTGGGGAACCAGAAATGTCCCAAGCAGATCAATGCCCAAGTATGGAAAATTCACTGTTCACTAGCACTCTATAAGGGCCATGAATGACTGATCCCTGGTCCTTTCAGTAGACTGTGGTATCTACTTTCCTGGCTATACTCCCCTTTGCTTCCTCCCTTTCTTTCTGTACAGCAAGACACCCACCTTAGTACAAATTCCTATAGTACAGTCCTCGAACTTTCTCAGGGAACTTCTGAGTCTTTTGCTGAGAAAATATATATATATTTCTCTGAGGATATATATATATAGTATGTATGTATATATACACACACACGTACATATATACATACATATATATACACACAGATACACACACATATATTTTATAATTATTTTGAGGGGACAAGGTGATCCAAATCTCTATATTCTGCCATGATATAGGTGGAGTCCCTGTGTTACATGTTCTGTATTTTCATCATTATAATGTGTAGCTGTAGGTTGATTTATATTCATTTATTCTGCAGAGTATTTGGTGGGCTTCTTATAATGTGTCTTACATTCTGAGAAAATATAATTAATTCTTGGAATAACAATTCTTCTTGTTTTCTATTTTTTTCCTATTAAGAATACTTATTTGATGTGTATTAAACCCTTTCTTTAGCTGACATGTCTCATTAATTATTTTTATTGTTTTCCATCTATTTTTTCTATGTGCTGAATTCTAGGTGATTTTCACAGATTTTTCTTCAAATTTGTTAATTTTATTTTTGTCTGAACTGTTAAATTCATCCTTAATATTTGATTTCACTTACTGTAATGCTCTTTCATGGAATTATCTCTGGCTCTTTAAAAATTCTGACAGCTTTTTTATGCTGTTCTATAATTGCCTTAGGTTTCTGTTTCTGCCATACCTTTTTATATATTTTAAATGGGATATTTTCAAAGCCTCTTTCATACTGGTTTACTATTTTTAAATTTTAGTCTGTACATTCTCCCACCTATTTGCATTTCATATTAGTTCTGTACCATACTTTATTTACTCATTTTATTTATAATATTTTTTGAACTAAATACTCACATTCAGAGTTGTCCATTTTCTATAGAATGGTTGTAAATTTTGTCTGTAGAAGCATCCTAATTATGTGGTTTTGTGCATATGATAAATTCTGGATCAGAGTTAAATGGGAATCCTTGACTTAGAATTCGTATATCCTCTGACTGTATGCATTTAGAGTCCACCTTTGCAAATGGCATTGACCTGGATTCAGATTCCTACACATTGTCATGAATGGATAGAATTCTTCCTTCTTCTTAGTCACATCTCTTGTGTCAAGTGGGGTTCTTCTAGCCCCCATTTTAAAGACAGAATACATCTTTGTGACTCAGCTTTATACAAATGGTACAGTTGAATTCCTTTGTTCTTAAAGGTCATGGCGGGTTTCCCTTTCTGTAGAAGTCAGATTGTATTTTATTCCCTAGTTTTAAAGGTCCATTTGTTTTCTAAAATACTATGAGTGGTTTTGGTTTTAGTTCATACTCAATATTATGATTTCTAGCTCCTTTTATTTTTTGACAGCTAGAGATTTTTTTTTTTGTAAAGTTTGATTATGTTTTCAAAAACTTAAATAGTTAAGTTTTATTCAAATTTCTCAGTGTATTTGAAGTGATGGTATATGTATGTCTCTACATTAGATTAGTATACCATTCCAGAACTATCTTAGTTGATGATATTTATCTTTCTAGTAATCACAATAAATTCTTCTATAATTTTGCTGTGGGATAATTATACAAGTTGAAAACAAATGGACAGATTTATACTATTACACCTGCAAGTAGTATTTACTTTAGAGCTCTCTAGTGAACTAAGATAGTATTTGTTTCTTTTGGATATATTTTCATTGCCCCATATGTCAGTCAAAGATAATTATTCTGTTATTATGTTTAAGTCCTAGATTGGTGTGAGCATATGTCTTAGTCATGGTCCATAAGACTTTGTTGGAAGATAATTATTCATGAGTTTCTCATGGTTCTACCTATCTTAGGAAGAGAGGTATTGACTTCCCTTTATTCCTGGATTATTTTTTCTAGAATGTATAGTCTTAAAGATAGAGATAGTGCTGATTTTCAGAGCAAATATCAAATATGCCTAGTGTACGTTATAAAATACTGGGGTTCTCTACATTCAGGGTTCCTTTCTTGTAATGCAGTCCACTCATTCTGTAAATATCTATTGGTCCTCTGGTACTTGAGAACAAGAAGTTCTGCCACAAATGTGTGTGTGCTCAAGCTTGCTTTCTCATTGGTAATAAAGTCTTTAATCACTGACTCAGGAATCTTGTTTTGTGCCAAAATTCTTGAAATCATGGCAGACTAATGTGTGTGTTTGTGAGTAGGGTATATTCTCAGACCCTCTGCAGTTTTGGACAGAGATATATAAGAAGTTGTGCTGGAAGGCTGACTTCTGGACCAAATAACTTCTTTTTTTAAAGGAACACTTTTTGGTAGAACTTTGTACGTTTTTTATGGTCTACTATCCATTATAAGCCTAGATGTGAAGTTTTGAGATCATTAGATAAAAATAAATTCTGATACCACTGAATTATTTAACAAGTATCACCAATTTATCACTTTAGTAGTTCTTAAAAATGTTAAGGTAAGAAACATAAGTCAACATGAACAAATCCTCAAACCAACAACAAAAACTATTTAAGCTACTGTTAGTTAGATCTTACCCACCCTTATTATAAATCAATATATATATATATAAATATATATATTTATAGCTAGGTATTATATATCCTCATGAATTCTATGCATTTATCATTTCTCCAAGAAATCAATGCTTATTCTGTAATAAATAATGTGCTATTCACTAAAAAGGATAAGAAATGCTACTTAGCCTGACCTTGAGGAGGATCTATTTTCTTGAGCAAATGGTAATTAGGAAGATAAGGCAGTGTTGCGAATTTCCAACAGAGTGGAACAGATAATAAAAAAACTGAGTTAAGGGTAAGGGACATGAGTGAACTTCATGTATTTGGATGATGTAGCAGCAGGAAAGGTGGCACACTGGGCAGGTTCGGGATGGTTCTAGCAGACAGGGGTAAAGGAAAGGAGTCTTGTAGCCCTCGGTGGCTTTTATGCTTTTTATTGTCAGAGGTGGCCATCAGGTACATGGAAGGCGTGGGTACTGGGGGGCCAGGAGGCTGGCAGGCCCTCCAGCCCCTGGCGCATCTCACCCTCTTGGCTGCTTTGCTGCTCTCTCTCTCTCTGCTGCTCTCGCTTTCACTGCTGCTCTTTGGTCTGTTGGTCAGTTCTGTCGGGTCTGTTAGGTCTGTTCTGTTGGGTCTGTTAGGTCTGTCAGTCCTGTTGGTTCTGACGTCCTCATGATGCTGCCCATTTAAGCCCGTGTCAACTCAGGTGCACCCACTTGCGCATGCCCACCCTGGAATGCTCGCAGCACCGCAGGTGTCCATCATCACACCAGTGGTGGGAGGATGGAACAACCTGATAGTTCTCTGACCCTACAGATGGCTATGAAAACTCATGGAGTCTCATCTGTACCATGAAAAAACTGACTATGGTCAGAAGTTTTTGAACTATTGTTTTAGTAGCACAGGTATTTTATAAATGAAAATTTACAAAGATTTTTAAATCTATAAACTAGGCAAAAGCTTAGATTCTTTGAAGCATAAATCCAGAGTCAGACATCTGTACTCCACTTTCCCAATCTGTTTCCACACCGCTGCAAAGTTCAATAAGTGCCTCTCTGAAACCCTAAAGATCAAGGATTACAGTTTGAAAAATATCAGGCACAGTGATTGCAGAGAATTACATAGCTAAAAGAAATGTGACCTCTAAATATCCAGCATATTTCTTTGTGCTTCAGTTGGAGAGCTGTGCTGGTCTCAGCCCAGTGTGAGAGCCTAGCCAGGCCTTTCATTCCTGGTTAACTGGGCTCACTGCTTAGTCATAGCAGCCTAAATAGAACTAGGGGCCTTGAAGACACATGTTATTTTATCATGGTGGTGGGGGGTGTGTGGATTGGAGATGTCAGAGGATGTGAATGAAGCAGTTCAAAATCCATCATCACTAACTAGAGAAACAACTCATTTCTCATTGACTGTGTCAGTGAAGTATCTCCACCTAGTCAGGGAGGCAAGTTCCTATTTGGAAATCATCATTTCAAACATCATGAAAGGAAAATGCTTTTTAGATTAGCTTCTCTTCTGTACCCAGAGGGGGAAGCTATTGTGGTCATTAGCTTTTCCTGCATTAAATCTGCTTGGCCTGACTAGGCCATTTGATTTTAGGTTTATCCTAAAGCCACAGAAATTGAGTTGCTGGGTATTTACTTGGGATTAATGACCAGTTAGGAGAAGCTGTGCTTTATACCATTAACCCGAGCCAGGTGCTAATTCGTAGAACATGCCCTGCAAGCAGAGGTCATTACTGCTGTTTGAATTGGAGAATGTTGCCTTAGAGACTATGGGCTTTATTTAAAGAGGAAGCCATTTTGATTGGTCAATGCAGCATATTTCTGGAGAATTAACGCCCTATGTATAACCCAATCTGATTGCCTGGAAACATCTCCCTGTGCTGGTGCTGTTCAGCTGATAATCCACTTCTGGACACTGGGAAGCCTGTTGGAAACCGTTGCAAGTTCTATTTTCGGCACCTAAAATCAATGCCCCATTCTGGCAACCTGGTCTGCTGCCTCATTATCCCCCCTGCCTGGTGCGATGAGCCCAGCCTCCCTTTGTGGGAGATTAAAGCCAGTCAGGGAGTGTGATAAATGCTTTCAGTCATATCTGCTGTCATTTGAATAATACTAGGTGTCAGGAAGAAATACATCCCCAGCTAGTTTTAACCAGCCAAACTCTTTTGATACTCCTTTTCCCCTTAGTGGAACCAGAGAAGCAATTTAGAAATCTCCAACCCTCTTCTCTACTCCCAACACACACACACACACACACACACACACACACACACACACACACTCTTTTCACTTATCCAGCAAAGAAGTCAGAAAGTTCCTACTATCTTGGGGAGGTGCGTTCCTTCTCTTTACCACAAGATACAGTGGCTCCATTTTGCCAGGATCTTTTAACCTTCTAAAACAATATATCACATTTTCTGACTAAATCTGTGTTTATTTTTTTTAAGATTTATTTATGCATACAAAAACTGGGGTACAGGCCACAGGTGTGTGTGGGGAAGGTGAGGGAATTCATAAGAGACAGAGTGGAGAACACAGCAAGTGGATTGACTGAAATACACTGCTGAGAGGAGCAGTGGCAGAGATAGGAGAGGTCTGCCGTGCCAGGTGGGTAAGTCCCTGGCCGGGGCTCAAGCTTGTGCTGCAGTGGCTGTGGACAGCTTCATAGTGCTGCACCCTAACCCCTTGCATCGCCAGGCCCCTAAAATCTGTTTCAGTTTAAATTGGCCTTGTGAGATTGCTCACTGTTTTGTAATCACCCCAGGATGGGTAGGTTCATCAGTGATTCAGGCAGCTCCAAAGAGAAGCTTGGAGCCCTAGATATTATACACACAGGTTCTTTTTCAGTAGTACTCAGGGGAAACAAGCCAGCAGGGAGACACCAACTTGCCCCCCCATACCACACCCCCAGTGAATCCCTGTACTCTTCTTCTTCTCTTAGCCAATTCTGCTGCTCTCCACTGCACTCCACCATAAGGTATTCTGTCACTGTCCAGCCTCTGCCACAGCCCTAACATGCTCAGTCTGTTGGCTCAGGTGCTCCCACTAATGCACGCCCACACCATACTCCAGGGGCCACCATCAAGACACGTGTCAGACCACAGGTGTCCATCATTGATGCTAATGGTGCGAGTGTGGGAAAAACCTGAAAACTTCCATTTATCCTACACTTACTCATGCTTGGATTTTTCAACTAATAAAACGGGAAAAATGAAGGTATGAGCAAAAGGCATAACTGCATTTAAATGGCTCTATCCCTGCATTACAACCCCTGGTCTAGGGAATACAAATTAGTGCATCTGCTGTGGAAAAAACTATGGAGATTCTTCAGAAAAACCAAGAATAGCTCTATCACATGATCCAAGTATTCCACTTCTGGGTATTTATCTAAGGACTGTTAAAACACTAATTCAAAAAATATGTGCACCCTATGTTCATCATAATATTATTACACTAGCCAATTGTAGGGTAAAGTTTGATCAGGTATTTTCACCCTCCCACCACTGTGATGATGGACACTGTGATGATGGACACCACATTCCAGGGTGGGCATGCGCAAGTGGGTGCACCTGAGTTGACACGGGCTTAAATGGGTGGCATCATGAGGATGCCAGAACTGCGAGGATCAACCAACAGTATTGACAGCAGCAGCAGCAGAGAGAGAAGAAGCAGCCGAGAGGGTGAGATGTGCTAGGGGCTGGGAGGTCTGCCAGTCTCCCGGCCCCCCGGCACCCCTGCCTGCCATGTACCTGGCCACCTCTACTAAATAAAGTATGAAAAGCCACTGAGGGCTCCGAGATTCTCCCTTCTTGACCCGTCTTCCCAGAACCATCCCGAACCCTGCCCAGTGTGCTGCCTTTCCTGCCGTTACACCAATATATGGGAACATCTAAGTGGTCATTGATGGATAAATGGATTAAGAAGATATGTTGTATATCTATATGATATATACATACAAACAATGTAATACTACTCAGTCATGAAAAATATGATATCTTGCCATTTGCAATGTGAATAGATCTTGAGGTTATTATTCTAAGTGAAATAAATTAGATAGAAAAGGACAAGTAACATGATTTCACTCATTGATCTAAGAGAGCAATCATCACTCATAAGCTCTAAGAGACAAAGTACAGATCAGAAGTGGGATGGGATTGGGTGGGGTGAATAAGGTAAAAAGGGTGTCAACTGTACAGTGATTTATAGGAACTATTCTTTTGGTGTAAATCATGCTATAGTGTATACGTATGTCAAATCATAGGATTGTACACCTGAAAGTTATGTGATGTTATAAATGGTTTCCTCAATGAAAGAAAAAACATGATCTGGGTGATGACTAGTTAGGTCAGGTTAGGTTGTCTGCTGAACGCTCCTCCAGGAACAGCCTCTTCCCTTCAGTCATTTTCACCATATTTTATGGCTCTTAGCCTGAACTACATTTGCCAGAAGATTCTGCTGTACTAATCAATAACTCGCAAGAACTTCATTGTCCATCATTCGCCTTCTGAAGATCAAGAAGGAAGCACAAAAGAAGATCAGCTGTGCATAATTAGCTGTTTGGAGGGAAACTTCTTGGGGCACCAGGACTGGAGCTTCTTAGCTAGGGAAAATTCTTTGCTTCATGGTGAAATTCTTTGCTTTTGGAGCAGCTGTGTGGGAAAAGATTGGGTGACCCACCTGCATCTGTCCCCTTGACCCTTTGACCACTGAACTACACTTTCCTGTGGCCTTTTTGGGCTGCCGTGCACCCCGCTGGAATTCAGCCACTGCTTGGAGGAACTGATTAAGCTGGGTGGGAGGCTCTGATAGACTTGGGTTGTGCCTGGTGTGCCCTGTGAGACTGAGTTGGGGTAGCTCAGAGCTGAGGCCTGCACAGGTACAAATGTCAGAACAGACCTGAGGGAAGATTCTGTGTGACTGGAGACTGTTATCTGCACCATTTAGTCTTATTTACATATTATGTAGCTACTCATATATTTAAATTTTCTTTGGGAATCACCCTCTCTGCCCTATATGTCTAATGGTAGCTTTTGCTGATGTTTTTGTGCTGTAATTATTTCCATGATAACTGATTTTAAGATACCAATGTGAAGGTACTGAACAGAATCTGGAAAGGAATGAGCACAAGCAGCTCTGCAAGCTACTGTGACTCTTTTCCTGGCCCCTTTTAGTCATTTGTCCAGTGAAGTTTAGCAAACTTGATTTTATGGGAAGACAGAGTGGTGTTAACGTTTAGACTGAGAAGCTCAGTTTTGAATCGTGAAACTCTGTATTACTTTCTGACTTTATGATTTTGGACAATTTTAACATCACTGAACCTTTATGTTTTTGCCTATAATAAAATAAGGAAAATACATAGCTCTCAGAGGTATTTTTGAGAATCAAATTTTATAAAAAATATGAAAGAAGCCAGCACATGTTAGTGACTCAAAAAATATTTTTAGAACCTGCCTTTACTTTAGTAGTATAACAGTCATCATATTTATTTGTTTGTTTGATCTTAATTGTAAAAAGAGAAGAAGTATTCACTGATGACATATATGAAAATGGCAATTGCTTCTACGAAGGGAGGCTGGACTGTTTATTTCTTTGATTTTCCTTTCCTGCACCTATGCTGGTCCTTCATAAATCCCTTGGTGTGGAACTTAGTCATGAATAAACATTCTTTCTTTTTTGGGTCATAATCTATATGACAAATATGATGATTTTTCTCTCTTGTTGAAAACAATTGTATTATGGTTTCTGCAACTATTCTATTTGGTTTTTAGAGCTATCTAAAACTTCTATGAAAAGATTTTGCTTTTAAATAAAGGAAAGGATTTTGACTGTAGGAATGGATATAACATCCATTCATGTTTACTACATGTTGGAGATGAAACTGAGCCTTTTTTTTTAAATTATGCTTTCAAGAACTGGAGTGTAAGCTAGGGCTGTGGGGGGGTGGGGTAGTGAGATGAAAAGATTCAGCAGAGGCAGAGTGGTGAGCAGAACAGGCAGATCTACTGAAATACACTGCTGAGGGGAGCAGTGGGCAAGAGAGGAGAGGTCTGCTGTGCCATGTGGGTTAGCTCCCTGGCCAGGGATCGAACTCATGCCACAGTGGCTGGTGATAGCTTGATAGTGCTGAGACTTTAACCCCTGTGCCACCTAGGAGACACTGAACTAAGCCTTTTTACAAGGATTACTGTATTTAATACTCGTAACAAGACTATGAGGTGGGGATTATGCTCCCATTTTACAAATAAGAAATCCAAGAGTTGGAAATGTTAAAGTCACAGAACTGTAGAGTGATTAATCTTTAATAATGGAATTTCAATTTTGAATCAATGACTTTGTACATGAAATAAATTGGGGAAAAAGTAACCTCTTTAGGACTTCAAAAATCATGCCTCAGTGAAGTCTTCACATATTTAACTTTATCAACAGTTGACTATAAGCTTTTTAGTTCAGGGAATTGTTCTATTCATTCCAATATCTTCTCATCAGTGCCTCAGAAATACTTGCACAAAGTAGGTGTTCATTAAAGTCTTGTTAATTGATTATTTAATATACTCAATAATTTTTATAAGATACTGTGTTCAATACTTTTGTAGACATTAGGGATAGTATAGTAGAAAAGTGAAAATTTCTTGTTTCATATAACTTATAGTACACTAGGAAGAGACAAATCATAACTAATACATAAAATATTTCCTCTATTAGAAAATAATAATTGCTATGAGAATATAAGATAGGCTAAAGGGGAAGAGAAATTAGAGTTGAAGGTTTCAATGAAAACATAGTACTTAGGTAAAGATGTAAACATAAATGATGGTGGTTGGGGCCAGGGAGGTAGAAGTTGAGTCAGTGGAATTGTCAAGGAGTCAGGATGATTCCAAACAACCAGAAGATGGCCATCATCATAACTTGAGCTGCTTGGAACCAGTAGGGCTTTTGGGGGGTAGTAGTATTTTGGGGGGATATCAGGATTTCAATTCAAGATCTGTTAAATTTGAGATGTCTATTAGCAGCTGGGTGTGGAAATAGAGCATTCAGAGAAGATTATTGGGTTGGGCTGCAGGTTTTTAAATAATTAGGAGTGATCAGCATGTTAATGGAATTTCAAGATTGGAGGAAACCACCAGGAAGAGAAAGAGCTCAAGGACTAAATCCTTAGGGTATGGTCTGGGAAAATAACAGGATTTACAAAGGATATTAAGTGTGATTAGTTTTGAGGAAAACTGCCCCGAAGGAATAAACAAAAAAAGTGAATCTAAGAGAAAGTAATTGTGTATGCTTCTGTTAAGTCAAGTAGATGAGAACTAATTGACCCAAAATTTAGCCATATGGAGATCAGTGGTAACTTGACAAGAGCAATTTCAGTGGACTATGTATGGCAAAACCCTAAACAGGATGAATTTAGGAAAGAATGGATGATAAATTGAAGATAGTGAACAAAAACATTTTTTCAAAGAGTTTTTAATATAAAGGTTAGCAGAGAAATGGTATAGCAGCTAGAGGGGAAAAGGGACTGTGAAAATGTTTTATTATTATCTCTTAAGTTTGAGAAGTAGTAAGATTTTTTATGCTGACAGTAAGAATACATTAGAGATAAAAAAATTTTAAGGGAAAAACATATTAAATGCCTTTGTAGAAGAGGGAAGATGGGGTGTCTTGCAAATATGGAGGACTTAGCTTCTCTCATGATCAGTTCATACCTGGTGAAAAATGTTACAGGGCAACCCTAATATAAAATGGTTTTGCCTCACTGGGTCTTCACCTGTGTGCTCGAAAGGCACTTATAATACCTTAACTGCAGGCACACACAACAAAGGTTAATAAAGGGTTTATTTACAAGAGAAGGGGAAATAGCTTAGTGAATAACACAAGGAGAAGAGAGGGGTACAGATCCGTAAATGTTTTACCAGTTCCTCAGAGGGAGCTGGAACCCAACGAGCTCTGAGAACTGGCTCCCAAGGAAAAGAGAGAGACCCCCCCAAGGCTCACATGTCTGCTTTTATACTCAGCCTGGCTGCTTAACTCCACCCTCAGGTTCTAGTGATTTGCTCTTTGATAATGACCTTCTGGGTTTTGTAGTTTTTGGATCTTGTAGGTCTGGAATGGGGTTGAAGTTTATAACTTATTTGTGTAATTTATTCAGGAGGGTTAGGATGCTCACAGTTAATTGTGAGTATGCACTATGAGGATATATGTGTATGCACATTACACATGCATGAGTATATGTATATAAATAATGCAAAGACTGAAGATTATTAGTCATACGTATATATGTATACATGTATATACACATGCATACATTTGTATACATACATGTTCACACATATATATGTAATGATAGTTACTTTTAGGTGGAAAAATAACAAATGCATTCACATTTAGTGAGATTTCTAAATTCTTTAGCGGTATAAAACCACTTACAAATTTTCAACCTTTCAAAGACATATTGTTAAAGCTCAATTAGTTTTTTTTTTCCTAGTACCTCCCAGTATTAAATTAAAAGGAAAGAACATTTACATATATTTAGGACATTTTATTTAAAGTGTTTTCCAATCAGGAAACAATTTTTTTTTTTTTTTAAGAGTGAATCTTTGAGTGAGTCAGCTGCTGTTTCTCTCTCCCATAATTGAAGTGAGAATTATATAGAAAGAGTCCAGGGTGCTCTTTAGTCCAGACAAAGCTGTGATGATTAGGAGAATGAATTGCAAATGAGGAAGACAATAGAGAAGAAGGTTCTTTTATGGAGGGAGAGAGGATGGGTGTTGCTGAAAAGACTCTTACTAATTACAATCCCAGCTCAAAAAGCACTTGGGGTGTGAATAATTCAGCAGCCATTAGAGAAAAGGAAACCTTTGAAGAATGTCAGTCTGTAGACACCAAATTGTATAGTCTGGGTGCCACATCTGTGCCCTCCCAGCGTGAGTCTTTCTGTAGTGGTTAGAAAACAATGAATGCAGCTGATTTATTAAGCACCCTCACCTTCAGAAAGGTACAAGCTTGAAACAGTTCAATTTTTCTACAATTACTGCTCACAACCAATCTGTGCAACGGCTCCCTTCCCCCTAGGGAGTAGATCCCTTAATTCATTTTGGTCAGATTCTATAATTTCCTAGATACTTTCAGTTATTAAAAGACTATCAGTTTAAATTTTAATTTCATATTTCATTCAGAGCTTCCCATGCTATTATTATATGTCAGACTTATCACCAAGGAGATAGAAAGTGGGGAGACAGAACTTTCCAATGCTGTATCAAATGGCTACTTCTGGATGCATCCTTATGTTATACATCCAGTAAATCGCATGCTCAGGGACATACCATGAAACCTTCTTATGGAGTGGGTCTTTTGGTTAAATTCTAATTTGCAGTGATTTTATGTCTGTAAATCAGTTTTTTTTCAGCTGCTTACAGATTGGAAATTTAGAGGTGACAGTGGTCAAATCAACCTTAGTGGAAATCTGTGTTGGCTTATATGAACTGACTGAATCAGTTTATCTAATTGGTAATTTACTGCCTTTTCTCTGGTAGGTGCTTTTTAATAAGTGTTAATGGGTAATGCATATATAACCATACCTTATATATGTGCTTATATTATCATCTACATGTTTTTACCCCAGAGCTCCTTCTGTCACCAACCTTTTACCAACTTGGCCCTGACCAGTATCCATTATATGTGTAGTTATTATATTTATGGCTGTGTGTGTGTGTGTATATATATATATATATATATATATATATATACTATGTATATATGACCTAATTTTGGTCAGACACTGTAATTTTTTAGATATTTTGTTATTAAAAGTATTAAGATTGTCTTTTAAAAATTTTAATTTGATATCTCATTCAAAGCTTCCCTTGCTATTATAATATATATATAGATCAGCATGTGTGTGTATATATATTTATTAACCCCAGATCTCCTTTTCTTCCATAGAAAGTAGATGACTAGTGCATTGCTCTAACCACGTATTAGGAAGATATTTACTTTACACTGTCTTTCAAGGCTATCCATATGTGAGGCTATAAGGCAGTTCTATTTAATTTTTGGCCTGTATCCCTCTACTAATGTACTCATCCAGAAACTAGGCTTGCCATTGCACTCCCATCCCCCCTTCTTCATCTGCCATATGATCTTCTGTGTCTGCTAAGAGATATGTGATGGTGTAACTGTGATGGATGATTTGAGAATTTGTACTAACCCGAAGCTTGTGATGCTTTCTGTTTCTGTTGGTGTAGAATCCCTTTGAATTATCTTTTGGCCAGCTTGACTTTATAACTTAGTGGGTCAGTTAGGACCCAATGGGAAATTTTGGCTTCACATTTACTTAGTGTTTACTTAGTGTTTCATGTTTGAGTATTCTATCTCTATTCATGCCAAGGAGTATGTTAAGGGCTGTTTTTTCTTTTTTTTTTTTTTTTTCTGGTTTTTTTTTTTTTTTTTTT